>CM029023.1:63001475-63346360 GCA_016801055.1 Panax notoginseng | reverse complement strand
ATATATCCTTGAAAAGGATGTTGAAAATATAGTCTCTAAGCAAACTTTTGCTAGATAACAATCTTTATTAAGTAATTTTGATTTTGATATTGAGTATATTAAAGGAAGTGATAATTCAATTCCCGACTTTCTCACCCGCGAGTTCATTAATTCAGGTATTAAGAAATGAGTACCAAAGGTGGTTTTCGTGGTTCAGGTCGACCCCCAGGCCCAAGTAATCAGCCCAGAGGAAATTTGATTCCTCACCCAGTTAATCCAGTTCCTCCCGTGGACCTAGTAAACAGATACCAAGTTCTTGGATCTATCCCAAAGCCATACAATACGGTTTTGGCCAGTAAACCTAAACCTGTTAATCCATTTTCTTGTCCTCAGCAGGTCACTCCACAGCCTAGTCAAAATTCTCAGCATATTCCAAATTATGAAGTCAACCTTTTTCATGTTGAATCATCTATGAAACCTAAAGATGATCCAGTTAAGCTCGCTTCCCAGTACTTCCCTACTGGTTGGCATTTCATCCCTCTTGTCCCTTATAAATCTCTTACGTTTTATAAGCATATCCTTCTCCAAACTGAGTCAATTGTCATCAAAATGATGAATCCAAAGTCATCTTACATTCCCTTTATATTAAACAGATTATCTCTATGACCGATTAGGGTAATCATCCTTTTGATCTTCGTTCTTTAATCAATCAAAGTAACCATTTTTGTTACTATGATTATGTTGAAGCCTGGCATAAGATTTTCTTATACCAAAATCAGTCTTTCAGTCATTCATGGTTTTTACAATTCGACCACAAATTTAAAAGTCAAATCCCCTTCTGGTTTAATTTATGGTGGTCAAGATATGGACCTTCTATTGATATTTTTCCAGAATTACTTCAGTCTCAATTTAATCATTTCAGCAATCATACCAATTACAATCCAAAGTTTGATGGTATCCCTTTACTGCTCCAATTTGTTAGTAAATACAAGGTCCCTTGGATTCTTAAATGGCATTATAACCTTTAAACACCAGTCATCGAGTCAGTGTCTCAGTCTCCTAATCAGAGTCATTATTCTTCGGTTACTCATGTCAGTCAAGTTGTCATAGTTACTCGTATCTTCTTCATTAAATGGTGGGATAAGTTTAATGTCGATAGAATCGTTGGTCAAGTTCAAAAAGAATTTCCGGTCATCATTCCGTCTATTCCTATTAAATCTATTCCTGACCAAGGTTCCTCCAGTAAATCCAAAGATAAACAGTCAAACCCTAATCCCATTTCTTTTGATATTGCAAAAATCAAGAATTTTTCCAGTTCAGAGCTCCAGTTTTTGGCTCGTGCCATCAGCGATCGAGTAAACACTCTTCGTGAAGAAGTTGAAGAAGAAAGTTCATCTTCCTCTTCCTCTTCCTCTAAGAAGTCTTCAGCCAGTAAAGACATTAATGACGACCCCTATGGATGCATCGACCTTCAAGATGCTCAGGACCCATTTGTATAGTAAAATATCCTGATCTTTCGCACCGAAAGTAATCTTCAGTCAGCTAAAGTTAAAGTTCGTGATTGTCAGAATACGCGTTTGCTTTTCTGCCAAAAGTAAAGATTCGTCCCGATTTTACGGAGTACTGTTTGCCTTTCGGCGCCAAATAGTAAAAAAAGTCACTATTCATAGTCAAATATATATATATATATGGGTCTTTAGTAGAATCAAAAGAAATTAAACTGAAGATTTTACTTCCTCTATGCTTTGACAAGTCACATGAGTGTCCCAACTATGTTCCTGGGAATTAAAAGGTTTCCAATACAAAATTTTCTCTCCTTCAAAGCTTTCTGACTCCATACTTAGTGTCAAACATATTTAAAGAATATCCCAATGTTGTAATTTCCAGAAGTATACCTCTATGCTTCGGTGATCCAGCTTTTCAAATTTGATATTAGTAACGGCTGAGATTTTTACTGCCTCTATGCTTTGACAAGTCACATGAGTGTCCCAACCAGGTTCTAGGGAATTAAAAGGTTTCCAATACAAAATTTTCTCTTATTCATCGCTCTCTGACTCAGCGTCGAACATATTTAAAGAATATCCCAATGTTGTGATTTCCAGAAGTATACATTTATTCTTCGGTGATCCAGCTTTTCAAATTTGATATTTGTAACGGCAGAGATTTTTAGTGGTTATGTCATTCTATGTCAATATGATTGGTAAAATTCTCAAAAGTGACCAATAGCCCTAACCCCAGACTTGATCCCAACTTATATATTGTCTAAAAATATAATAGTGGTTCTATATGTTACATAAAGTATTTGCCCTTCAAAGGTTCCGTCCTATTTTGTTGCTAAAGATGTATAGCTTACAATGGGGGAATTATTTTTCATTATTAGAGGCCATGTGGCAGATTACACCAGGAATTATGATGGTTATTTATCACAAAATTAATAAATAAATAAATGGATTACGATGGAAAACCGAGTAATAGATTAATTTTGTCCTTGCTTCCTTGAGGATGTGCATGGTTATTCTCTTAGAAACTTATTACTACTGTTTGGATATTTGTAAGATAACATAGTAGTATGGATATATTTTCCAAATGTGAACAGGCCAAAGATATTACTGATATAGGTTCATTAAAGGAGGCAGCAAAGCTATTTGTTCCAGGTATTTATATTCCATTTCTTTAGATCCTCTTTGTATGTTCTCTTGGCAAAACCTTTTCGGATTGAAAATTTTCCTTCTGGCATGTGAAGCTAGGAGATGAAAAGCTATGGCATCCCCAATCGGCAGATATTATGATGTTCTTAAAAAGTACCCATTTCCATTTGCAAAAAAAAAACAGAAAAAAAAAATTGTTCCAGCAAAAGAGTTCTCTTTTTATTGATGATAAGAGTCCATTTTCCTCTAGTATAACAACACAATTTCACTATTACACAAACAATAATTTAGCCACAACTGTATATATTGTTCTACCTTGTGCTATCACCGTAGATTTCCTAACACACAATTTTGGTAGGTGGGGCAACTCTATACTCTGCTCGGACAATAAAAGTTAAGGAAGATGAAGGTTTCAGGTAACTTCATCTTCAAGTTGATACCATCTATTAGATCATATTGATAACATGATACTTTCAAGTTTCAATATTCGTGACATTCTTTTAATATTACCATTTTGTCGAGGAGAAAAGAATATATCAAAGACTAATTCTATTTTTCCATAAGAACACACAACGCGGCAGTTAACCTGATCTTTTTCCTACATTCAGTAGCAATACTACCCCATCAACAGCTAGAATTTTGGTCTTGATAACAGCTAAACTTGATTGTTGTTTGCTACTTTGGGATTAGAAATCACTTACAATATTTGGTTTAACTCATTTTTGATGACTCCTAATCTATTTTTTTGCCTCTCATAATTATTGCAGGCCTTATTACTTTTATGAGTTTGGTAGAGATGAAGAGCATTTTGCGGTGGTAACTGCTGTTAATAGGGGAAAGGTACTTATGTTAGACAGTGCTAATGTTGGAAGTCTATCTTTGTTAATAATTGCAACAAAATTTCTCTACACCTTTTTGAGGCAACAAAATGTGATTAGATTGTAACGTTCTAACACAAACGTGAATGATTAGTTATCGTACTAATACGAACGAGATAAAACCTTGAATCCACAAGGAGATAAAAACTCTCAAAGAAAAATAAATAATAATTATCAAAGATTTGATATGGCAAAAACACCCTAAAAGAACATATTTATAATACTAAACTGTTGGGATATTTCACATGAATTCTACATCGGATAAATTCAAGAGTGTAGGTGGGTTAATAAGTATGGTGGAGTCTCAACCTAATAGGTTAACCTTTTGGGTAAGGAAGTGATCCAATATGTTTATTGGGTCAATCTACACAGGTGTGCATTGCTTTGGTAATGAATTGATGTGAGATGGATTGTTTAATTCCGCTACAAAGTGGTATCAAAGACCATAGTTCGATGAGCCCAAATATCAGATTGGTACTCCAGGGTAGAACACATTCGTTGGCCGCGTGTTACCCAGTCCGTGCGGTGGAGAGAGTTGAGTCAGATGGAGTACAAAGGATTACTCCCGCATTTGCCACTACGTAGTGAAGTATGATTTGAGTCAAATGGAGTGGGCTCAGGATGGCTATGGGAAGCTGCTCAGGGTGAAAGGTTTACAAGGAGCAAGGTTGTATTCCCACGA
Organism: Panax notoginseng; assembly: GCA_016801055.1. Taxonomy (NCBI): domain Eukaryota; kingdom Viridiplantae; phylum Streptophyta; class Magnoliopsida; order Apiales; family Araliaceae; genus Panax; species Panax notoginseng. The sequence continues at coordinate 63,342,173 of CM029023.1, read as the reverse complement.
GTTCGCAAGGAGTAAAGTTGTACTCTCATGTTTATCTCTGGCATGGTGGAGTAGTATTAGAGTTGAACAGGACTCTTGAAGGAGATTGTACTCTCACGTTTATCTTTGGAGTGGTGTAGTAACAGAGCTTTTGAAGGACTCAAAGAAGGTGTGCTCAATAAGACTTTTGAAGGACTCATTGTTCGAAAAAGCTAAAAGCGGTACGAGGTGTTTTTCTCCAGACTAGGCGAGGCGTAAGCTTCGAGGCGGAGCGAGGCGGAAGCCTCGATTTAAAGAAGAAAAAGTCTCCAAAAAATTATAATAAAATACTAATAAAATCATAAAATAATCTATCATTATAACTAAAATCATAAAAGACATAAATAACCAACGTCACGTTAATGTATCATTACAAAACATCAAAACAACATAATATCAAATCCATCACTATATAAGTAGTGTATCATTTGTATCCAGCGGCCTGAAAAATGGATCAAATCCTAAATCATCCCCACCATCATCCCCATCATTACTAAGAGGATCCTCCATGGAATCATCATCGTATCTAATAGCTCTGTCATCTTCCTCATTGTCAATGCTAAGATCCTCAAACTCCGGTTCTTCATCTACTAATTGCAATCCCTTCCCTTTATCTATAAATAAACAAGTGAATATATATTTAATTCAAATGAGTATGTTTTTTTAAAGAACACTTTAAAGACAACTTAAGTAATGGCACTAACCTTTTGTTTTAGTTTTTGACTGCAAAGTCTTTCTTTTTCTCTTTTAACTTCCTTGTTTACTAGTTGTTCCCCGAGTCCCTTTCCCTCCAAGTGTAATTTCTCTCACATTAGTCTCTTCTCCTCTAACTGTCTTTTCATTCCCATGAGTCCCTTCACCCTCCATATCATCATTCCCACAAGTCACTTTCGAGATATTTTCATCATTTCTCCCCGCAACCCACTCATTATCAGATGACACACTATCAACAACCAATGGATCCTCTTCTGCCGGTAGTGCCTTTTTTTTGATGTGTCGATCTTTCAATTTTTTATTGTACATTATGTAAGCCAATAAGTTAAGTCTGGATGCAGACAATCGATTCCTTCTTTTTGTATGTATCTATATTACAAGTAATTGAGCATTAGTGATATCTCATAAAATATTAATAAATATATTTGAGAATATAAATGATTTATATCTAATAAATACCTAACTAAAAGTACTCCAATTACGCTCACGCAGAAGATGAAGCAAGTCAAACTTAAAATCTTCACTGCAAAATTTCTTAATTCTGGAGCTTCATCTCCAAATGCAATCCACCAATCAGCTGGATCAATATTAAAACATATATCAATCTTACCGGTACAACGGTACTTATCAAGAGCAAGTTTAATCAAAATGAAAGCATATACATACATTAATTGATGGTACTTACTGGGAGCACGTTTCTTGCACGTGTTTTTGGCATTTGTGTATCCAAATAACCCTTGTCTCAATCGGAATGCATCCAATTGCAAATCAGCTCTCTCTTTCCTCGTAGTTAGGAATAAGCTTGTCCATACAAGTGTACAATCCAACCTTAACTTCCGCATTGGCACAAAAATTGTCATCATATTGAAAATGAGGATTCAAAAAATATGCAGCAGCGTGCAAATGCCGATGCAACTGATTGTCCCACTTAGCATCTATTATGCTCCATATCTCTTTATATGCCCCTTCCTCATTATCCAAATTTTTTGCAATCTCTTCTTTTGCATTGTCCATGACACCATATAAAAATTCAATTCTCGGCACCTTCTCTGAATCTGCCATCCTCAATACTTTTGTGGTCTTAATTGCATATCCCATACTACCCCAAAAATTCCTATCACTTAAAATGATTTTTCTCGCCTCTACCTTCAAGTTTTTTTGCCCAAGCACAATTTGTCCACTCCCTAGATGTAAACATAGCCTCCAAAGGCTGTCTCAAACTATGCATACTCTGCAAAGTTAAATAAGTCGTGGCAAATCTAGTAGCGGCTGGCCGAACAAGGTCTTTATTAGTGTTAGCCCTCATCAATGCCAAGACCCATCCATGATTATATATGAAGTTGCTTACCTGCAATTACATAATGACATTTATCAAAAAATAATAATAATTCAAGTATTCATTGAATAAAAAAAATTATAACTAAATAATAATAATAAATTATTATTATTATTTGGTTATAATTACTATTATTATTATTAATAATAGTAATTACCTTCTTTGCCTTTGTCAAATCATTTTTATGTTGAGGCAACTCTCCAAGCTTCTCAAGCATCAAATCGATGCATTGCGTGGCACACGGTGTCCACCACATACGTGGCCTCTTCTCCATTAACATCCTCCCCGCCGCCTTATAATTAGATGCATTGTCAGTGACTACTTGAATGACAAGGTCTTCTCCCACTTACTCAACAATCTCATCAAGTAGTTTAACCATCAAATTAGCATCTTTAACTACATCAGATACATCAACAGATTTCAAAAATACAGTGCCATGGGGGTTGTTTACAAGAAAGTTTATTAGTTGTCTTCCCCTAATATCTTTCCAACCATCCGATAAGATTGACACCCCCGTATGTGTCCAAGTCTTCTTTACCTCCTCAACAAATGCCTTTGTAGTCTTCTCTTCCTCCTTCAATATCCAAGAGCTAAGCTCGTATGGAGTAGTGGGTTTCAAATCACGACCATAGTTCCCAATTGACCGGCACATATTTATAAATGAAGGACTATCTGCAACATTAAAGGGAATCCCGTTTTCAAAGAAGAATCTACCAATATCAAGACAGACTGCATTACGAGTCTCCTTTGAAAATACGGTACGATTTATAGTAGTATCATCATCAACAGCATCAACATCTACAACAAATTTGTCCATAGGCCCCTGAACTCCCCTCGCGGAGGCACTACCCACACTTGAACCTCCCAAGGATGGATGACCACTATAATAAGACTCACTTTGTATTTTTTCAGCTTCATTTCTTTGTCTTTCCTTCTTGGAGTCCATATTTTTCTTCATATATGAAGCAAACTCTTCCTTCACTTCATTTGGTACTTTTTTGCAAGCCTCAACATTACTATGATTACCTTCAAGATGATTTTTCAGCCTTGTAATGCCTCATTTACAAATTTTCTTACAAAAATTGCATTCCACATATAAATGAGCTTTATTAACTCCCGGAGTTGCGGTGCCATATTTCCAAGCTGGATCTTTCCTACCCAAAATAATAATTCACTGTAATAATATTAAAAAATTGTTATTATATTTTGATAACAAAATTATGGACAACACTAGTCATGTACTCATGTTAACATTTTGATAACAAAATTTATGTTTGATTGCAATTCATGTACACAAATAATGATATTGTTATTGACAGTCTAAAAAACCAAATGGAATTATCATATGCTATCTTTGTTCAAAAAGAAATTAATGAAAAGTGAAAACATATAACAGAGCAATACAGTCAAGCACTATTGTGATACATTTGGGATTAATAAAAATTTTAAAAGTTAAATGCACCTGCAGTCAATAACAATAACAGTAGTAAAACTTAAAACAGAGACGAATCACAAGCAGTCAAACACTATTTAGAACTCAGAAGAAAACAGAGAAGCAGAAGCAAGAAAAGAAAAAAAAAAGAAAATAGAAAACAGAGAATTAGAAGCAAGAAAAATAAAAGAAAACAGAGACGCCATAGAAGAAGCAGAAGCAAGAAAAGAAAAAGAAAACAGGGACGCGAGTCGCGGTCGCGAGGAAGAAAAGAAAAAGAAAACAGAGACGCTAGAAGAAGAATACCTGGTCTTCAGTCGCGAGTCGCGAAGAGGAGAAAGAAGCAGTCGAGCAGTCGAGGCGCACAGTCTTCGCAGTTCGGTAAGTCTTCTGATATTAAGCCTTAGGGTTTTTTTAAGCCAATTCGAAGCGCACGCCTCACGACGCCTTGAGGCGCAACGCCACTAGGCGTAAGCTTCAACAGAAAAAGGTGCACGTCTCTCCGATTCCAGAATAAGCGTCCGCCTCGCCATCTCTTTCTTCTGCCTCGCTACGAGGCGCGCCTCGAGCACTTTTTCGAACATTAGAAGGACTCAAAGAAGGTATGTTCAATGGTGACTACTCTAATATGATAGACTCAAAGAAGGTGTGCTCAATTTTGATTACTCTAGTATGATGCTTGTGATGAGTATTCAAGTGAAAGGAGGAGATTGTTGGGATATTTTACATGAATCTCACATCGGATAAATTCAAGAGTGTAGATAGGTTAATAAGTATAGCGGAACCTCAACCTAATAGATTAACCTTTTGGGTAAGGAGGTGTGCGTTGCGTTGGTAATAAATTGATGTGAGATGGATCGTTTAATTTCGTTACATAAACAACTTTTCTATGCCTATTTGGATAAACAAAATAATTAAAATCCTAAAATCAATAAATAATAGTAAATAAATAAAACTAAGCCCAAAATACAAATGGGAATAATATAATTAAACTATTGGATTTCCCAAAATAATAAATAAAATACATTAAATAAATTAAATCTTCATAATACTAAAATAAATGGAAATCCTTCTTTTCATGATATTTTCCATTGCATACTTTCAATGTAGTGTAAATCATTGATAGGCCCGTTGATTAATAAGCAAAGGGATTTCTACTAAAATCCCAAGTGGAAATTACAATTTAAAACTCAGAATGCCAATTTTCTTCAAGAATATGATTCTCACACTCAATCTGAACAATATTCATGAGGTAAAAAATGTTGTTATATATTGTAGGTGTTTATTGCCGGGGTTGTTATATATTGTAGGTGTTTATTGCCGGGGCAGCTGCCCCCCAGTATAAATGGGATCATGACGGTGTGAAGCTTCGTTCAGCTGCTGTATCACTGACAGTCTTGTAATCGTATACCAAAATTTCATTTAGCAGATTTTGTGGGAATTGATGCTCTTGTTAAGAGTGTCTAGTGCTAATAGAATGCAAAACCTAGATGCTGCTCCAGCCTGAATTAATGGTCACCTTCTTTAGCTGAACAAGCCCGGACTTTATTGAACACTTTGCAGCTTCATCAAGCATTTGCAAGTTTATGAGCTGTGAACTAAGCTTGTGATTTTGAGGTACAAATTTTGTGACATGGTAAAAAGTTAAAATTGATTTGCATTTTTTTTCTAAGCTCTTCATACATTGTGTAGTACTTAATTTTTTAATTAATGGTTTTAGTAAGGCTGGAAATCCAATGTTAGGATAGATGGTTGAAAAGATAATGTTAGAAGTCTTAATTTTTTTTTTTTGTCTCAAATGGTCGTCATTTGATATGCTTAACTCGTAATAATAACGTATCATTTGAGACATATTTGAAAAACAAAATTGAGACCCCAACAATACCCAATTTAGAATAAGAAATTAATGTGGTTGGAAATTTAGTTTAGTTTTTTTTATATTTTTCTCTTTATTATTGTTATTATATTATTTATTATTATGATTATTATTATTATTATTTGTAATCTCTATTGACGAGTGAAAGTAAAACCCGAAGAATCACAATCCCAAATCCCTGACCTGACCCCCACTAGAAAAACAAGTCTCTTTTCCAAAATTAAAGATACATTTTGATTTTGTAATAAAATAATAGAAAACACTTATGAAGATTAAAAGAGAATGAAGAAGATATCACCAAGATTGAATTGAGGCGTGCATAGAGCACTGTCTTTAAGGATAATTTTCGCCCCACTGATATTGTATATCACCGGTGCAAAAGGTCACGACGGATACTTTTCAGGATTCAACAATTTCGTCTTTTTTAATGTGCATTCAAATAAAAAAGATGACATGAACAACCCATTGCTTTTTCTTGAGTTTTAGAAAAAATGATTCAAGAGAAAATATTGTAATGCAATATTGTATATGAAGTAGGAAGACATGCGTGCTAGTTTTAACTCTCTTCCTCAAAGTAGAAGCCTAACTATATATATATATATATATATATATATATATATATATATATATATATATATATATATATATATATATATATATACACAGTCCCCTTCAGTTGAGGGATCCCTCAAATAGTGTTATTTGAGGGATAGTGCGCTCAACTGTTGGATCTGTTTTAATAACTTTATGTGGCTGAGATTTTACATCTTATGTGTTGCATTGGATAACCGTTACATTGGATGTGTTAGGTTATTTGTAAAATTTCAACCACATAAAGTTATTAAAACAGATCCAACGGTTGAGCGCTCTATCCCTCAAATAACACTATTTGAGGGATCCCTCAACTGAAGGGGACTGTATATATATATATATATATATATATATATATATATATATATATATATATATATATATATAAGAAGGATCCTGTCCGGGAGTCCAGACAGTGTTCAAATGCGGACTTTTAATTATTATTTTTTTTGTTTTTTTTAAACAACTAAAAAAAAGTTTAATATTTTATGGAACTGGAATTTTTTTCATAATACAGTGTTTTGGGTGTGATTTGGATACATATAACAAAACAGATCTGTATAGTCTGTACAGACCTGTACAGTTATATGTATCCAAATCACACCCAAAACATTGTATTATGGAAAAATTTCAATTCCATAAAATATTAAAATTTTTTAAGTTGTTTAAAAAAAAGAAAAAAAAAAGAAAGAAAAAAAAGTCCGAACTTTAATAAAATTCGGGAGTCCGGACTTGATCGGCTCCCTATATATATATATATATATATATATATATATAAGTTCACCCCTTATTCAACTCACTCGAACTCACCACCCTTTTAGCGACGGACCCGGCGACGGTTCGGTCATACAACCGTCGTCTATACTTTTAGCGACGCTATATGTTGTCCGTCGCTAAAAGTATAGACGACGGTTGTATGACCAAACCGTCGCCGGGTCCGTCGCTAAAGGGGGTGAGTTCGGGTGAGTTGGATAAGGGGTGAGCTTAAGATCCGGACTCTATATATATATCATGCATGGTTAAGCTATGAACCAAAAAGGTTTTGTAACGACTAGAATATTAAAGGTTTTACAACGGCTAATTTTAATAACTAAACATAAATCGATCTCATAAATTTTGTAACGGAATGATATTAATAAATATTGAAATTTAATCTAAGATAATAAAGCATACTACATCTTGATTTTGAAATTCTTTTCAATTTTTATAAACCAAAAAATTTAACAACCCCCCACAATTTCAAAGATAAGTTTTAAGAGAAATATAAATAAAAATCAAAAAGTGAAAATGCAATGCATAAGTATTGGTGCCTTTTGGGCTATGAACCAATACATAGAATAAATAAGGCTAAATTCACAGGAAATAGGTGAAACAATAAGTTTCTATGAACCAGATTCCTTTAGTATGAATTTAAACACTTATCATTCACATTACAATTTCGAAGCGGGCTTGTTCAATGTGGTTGGGCACATTTTCAGCCATGCGCCAAATCCTGATTTCATGAGAGCTTTAGAGAATTTACCTAAGTTCTCATAAAGGAGGCCCCACCTTTACTCTCACATAGCTGTTTTTCATCAAGTGTGTTTTGTAGCTTACCACACTATCCAATATGGACTATGAAAACATTAAGAGCTTAAAGCTCAAGCCTCATTCGCTATAAATTCACTATCATACACCATATAGGGATGAACATAAAATATATAACTTAGATAATGCCCCAACGATCAACCTGTGACTTGTTATTACCCATATGAACATAATTATTGGGATCTCCATTCACATAGGTTGGGTTATCATCAATGTTTCTCTTTGTTCTAGGCATAACTCACATCCCCCTCGATGTAGTTTCTATCAACCTTTTGTTAAGTGGTTTGGTCAAAGGGTCGTCTAAATTCATTTCCGACCTTACATACTTTAAAGATATCACACCATCATTAAGCAGCTGCCGAATATTTTTATGCCTTAAGTGAATATGCCTATTCTTGTTATTATGAGTTTGATTTAAAACTCGACCTATTGCGGCTTGGCAATCACAACGCATAGACACAGATGGAACTGGTATATTCCATAAAGGGATATCTGCTAATAGGTTTCTTAACCAATCAGCCTCAACACTTGCCAAATCCAAAGCAATAAGCTCAGATTCCATAGTGGAACGAGCAACATAGGTCTGCTTGGTCGATTTCCTAGCGACAGCATCACCACTAAGGGTAAACACAAATCCACTCGTGGATTTAATCTCATCTGAATCAGAGATGCAGTTAGCATCAATGTACCCTTCAAGTACAGATGGATAACCTGGGAAAAAGATACCATAATCCGTAGTCCATTTTAAATATTTAAGCACTCTAGAAATGGCTATCAAATGTTCATCATTAGGGTTATGTGTATATCTACTCAATTGATTTACATCATATGCAATATCAGGTCTCGTGCAATTTGAAAGAAATTCAAGACTACCAATAATTTGTGCATACTCATTTTGTGACACAGTTTCTCCTTTATTCTTCTTTAAAGAAATGTGTGATCATAAGGTGTGCACACAGATTTGGAATTAAATTGACCAAATTTCTTAAGCAATTTTTCAGTGTAATGTTCTTGTGACATAAAAATTCCACTAGCATTTTTTATCAATTTTATTCCAAGAATAACATCAGCTTCACCTAAATCTTTCATATCAAAATTCGAAGAAAGAATAGATTTAGTAGCATTAACATGTAAATCAGTACCAATGATAAACATGTCATCCACATAAAGGCATATAAAGACCCCCACATTTTTATCAAACTTAGAATATATGCACTTTTCTGCATCATTAACAACAAATCCAATTTTTATCATAATAGAGTCAAATTTATCGTGTCATTGTTTAGGAGCCTCGTTAAGTCCAAATAATGATTTTACTAATTTACAAACTTTATTTTCCTTACCATGAGCCACAAACCCCTCTGGTTGCTCCATTTCTTCATTTAAATCTCCATTTAAAAACGTTGTTTTTACATCCATTTGATTAATAACCAAATTATAAATAGAAGTCAAAGCAATTAAAACTCTAATAGAAGAAATTCTAGCTACTGAAGAATAAGTATCAAAATAATCAAGGTCTTTCTTTTGGGTATAACATTTGGCAACAAGCCTAGCTTTAAATTTATCAAAAGAGCCATCGGGTTTTAACTTTCTTTTAAAAATCCATTTACACCCAATGGGTTTAGCACCACGAGGCAAATCAACTAACTCCCAAGTATGACTACTTATTATTGTTGGTTTATATACTTTGTGGTTTTAATGATGATAATATTTATATGAGCTTAATTGATTTTATATTGACTTATTCTTTAATTGGGTCATGTTATTCAAATATTAATTATATAATAAATAATAGTTTGCATGGGTTATTGCAGGGTTAATCACTATGTTATTGGGTCGTGGTTATTACTCACGTAAGTTAATGCAGTATTGGAGTAAGTAAATCAATGTGGTTATTTTTGTCACATGCTTTAAGTTGTTATATAGAATATATATCCAATCCTGATTTGCTTTGAAGACTAATTCAAATTGGAGTATTTTAAGGAGATTGAAAATCTATTTAATATTCCTTAAATTTCTCATATTTAATTGTGGGATTATATCCTTCTAATATATATATATATATATATATATATATATATATATATATATATATATATATATGTGTGTGTGTGTGTGTGTGTGTGTGTGTGTGTGTGTGTGTGTGTGTGTGTGTGTGTGTGTGTATCTGTTATATATAAATTGTGCTACCAATTTATACGTATTTGGGAGATGTTTTAGGAATTGGTTTTATTAAGGATTCTTATTTAAAGTTGATGGAGCTATTATTTTGTCACATGCTAAAACAGTAATTGTTATTTTTAAGGGATTTTGCTAATTGCTAATAAGACTCTTTCAAGTAGTATTTGATTCCTAATTGACTTCTTCATAGTTGAATTTTCTTATCTACTAATGTTGTATTTGGTAACGTGGATCTCCTATTTCAATCAAAAAGATATAGTCGTTGCAGGAGGATTTGGAAGGGTACATAGCCGTTACTCTCTTCTTTATATATATACTGTTTACACGGCTTCAAGAGATACACAAGACTACTGAGCAAAAACTCTTCAAGCTATCCAAGATACACATCATATCATTCTTTTAGTCTTGGTTTACAGTGTTCGAGTATTCCTTATTTCATATATGTTGTAAACATAGTACAAGTCTAGGTTGGCTTGGGATTTTTATTTTAGTAATATTCAGTCTGTACAACGAAGGTATCAAAGTCTCAGAGGTGAGAGGTGTTGCAGAGGTGCAAAGGGGGCAGAGGTGTCCAATCGATCGTCGTTGTAACAGGGAGTTTTATTGTCTTTTTAATTGCTGAATATTATTTTAATAAAGTGAGTCTCCAATCCTAGTTGGGATTGGACGTGGATTAGGCCACTAGAGTAGAGGATAGGGGCTGAACCACGTAAAAATCTCGATGTGATTTACTGCCTTTTTGCTTCTGTTTTTAGCTTTAATATTCTGTAGTTTTGTTGTTTGCGTCGAAAAAGTTTTACACTAATCCGGACAGGTATTAGCTGTCCGTTTTTAACAGTTAAGAATATAACTAATACGGACAGGGTTAGACCGTCCGATTATAGTCTGCTATAGTAAACTTTAAAAATTAGCCACTGTAGATCACGTCTAAGTATTTACACCTATTCACCCCCCTCTAGGTGTGCTTTATTATAGAATTACATTTGGTATCAGAGCTAGGCTGTACTAATATTGATCTTTGCAGGTCGTAGGGAAAGATCCTATGACACACCTCAATTTTCAAGAAGGTCAATCCACAAGCCGACCACCTTTGTTGCTCGGAAGTGAAAACTTCAACTTTTGGAAGTTTAGAATGATGATTTATCTCAAACGAGACCCATGGGAATGGTGGGTTGTTGAAAATGGCCTTGTCATTCCAAGACATGATGATGGAAAACCGAAGACTCTCATGGAAATGGATTCAAATGAATCATACATGGTATCCTACGACTCCAAAGCCATGAACACGCTGCTAAGTGGGATGATTCAAGCTGAAATTGACACAGTTTCTACATGCACAACTGCTAAAGAAATATGAGATACAATCATCATAAGCCATGAGGGAACTACAAAGGTAAAAGAAGTCAAATTAAGTATGCTAATGCAAGAATATGAACTTTTCAGGTTAGAGAAGAATGAATTCATCAAAGAAGCTCAGGCTAGATTCCTCACTCTTATGAACTCTCTAAGCATGCTCGGCCGGAAAATTGATCAAAGGGAGATAAATAGAAAGATACTTAGAGTCATGCCCAAACGGTTCGCACCAAAAGTTACAACTCTTCAAGACTCAACTACAATCAATACGATGGAAACTCTAACTTTGTTTGGAGAACTTGAAGAATTTGAAAACCAACTAAAGAGGTATGATGAAGAAGATGAAGGACATAAAAGGAAGACCTTAGCTCTTCAAAGCTACATAGAAGATGATGATGAAGACTCCGATGAAGAAATAGCTATGATGTCCCGAAAATTGAGAGAGCTAATTAGAAATAAGAATAAATCAAAGTTTCAAGGTAAGACATTCAACAACAAGAAAGACACCAAGCAAAAGCCACAAGAAGATAACTGTTTTGAATGTGGAAGGCCCGAACATTTCAAGAGAGACTGTTTCCAATTAAAAAGGAAGAACAAAGCAAGCAATTCAAAAGGAAAGGCATTAATGACATGGAGCGATGATGAGTCCTATCATGAAGAGCAAGAAGATGAAACTGCTCAACTGTGTTTCACTGGATTATGCAATCAAGAACCATTTGAGGTAAACTCTGAACTTGATGATATTACTATTTCTGATTATCTAGTTTTAAAGAATGAAAATATTCGTATTAAAGAGAAAAATGTTTATTTAAAAAATTGGATAAATGATTTAATGAAAGAGATAGAAACATTAATTGAAGAAAAACAAGAAATAGTTATAGATTGCACATCAAGTGAAGTATCTAAGTTAAATGCTAAAATTGATTATCTTGATAACTATAATAAAATTCTATATAATCGTGCAAACAAATTAAATGAAGAATTTAATGATCTTAAAAAGGAAAATAATGTTTTAAAAGAAAGTTTAAAAATGAGAGATATTTGTATTGATGCATTTAATGATGGAAAAATATTATACATGCAAAATAATAATGAGGAAGAAATAATTTCATTGAAAAAGGAACTTGCAAAATTTGTTCAAGGGGAAGAGAATTTAAATATAATGTTAGGTGCTCAAAGGTCAAGTCTAGATAAACAAGGAATAGGATACAATCATGTTAAGAACATTACAAGCACTACTAATAAAATTAGAGTAATAAATAATAAACCAAGGAACAAGCCTCTTTATTGCTCACCTTTTGTTATTTGCAAAAATTGTGGTTTAAAAGGACATTTTGATACAAACTGTAACAAAATTAAAATAAAACAAGTTTGGGTAAAGAAAAGAGATTTAATTGCTACTAACAATACCGGACCCAAACAGATTTGGGTACCAAAACGATGAGCTACTTCTTTGTTTTGTAGATGTGTTTTAAAGTTAAAGTACCATCACATAAATGGGTGCTAGACAGTGGGTGTTCTAGACACATGACAGGTGATAGTGCTAAATTCATCTCATTAACTACTAATAAGGGAGGAACTGTTACCTTTGGAGATGACACCACATGCCAAATCGTCGGTAAAGGTAAAATTGGAAATGGTAAGGTTTTCATTGATAATGTTCATTGTGTTGAAGGATTAAAATATAATTTAAGTAGTGTAAGTCAACTAATGGATAGTGGACATAAAGTAATTTTTGAAAAAGATAAATGTGCTATTATTCATGCTTCTCACAATATTCCTTTAATTGCTCAAAGGGAAGGTAATATTTATACAATTAATTTTGAAAATCAAAATGAAGATATTTGCCTTATTGCTATTCAAGATCAAACTATTCTTTGGCATAGAAGGTTAGGACATGTGCATATGGAATTGATTAACAAATTAGCTACCAAGAACCTTGTCAAAGGATTGCCAAAGCTAAAATAAGAAAAGACAGGGATTTGTAATGCATGTCAGTTAGGTAAGCAAGCAAGAAATTCTTTTATCAACAAAAATCAGGTATCAACTTCTTTACCTCTTCAATTATTGCATCTTGATTTGTTTGGACCTAAGAGATATGCTAGCTTAGGAAATAATCATTATGCCTTTGTTATTGTTGATGATTTTTCAAGATTTACATGGGTTTTATTTTTGAAAACTAAAGATCAAGCTTTTGCAGAATTTAAAAAGCTTATAAAGAATGTTGAAACAAAACACAGCCTCAAGCTGATTGGCATTCGGAGTGACCATGGTGGGGAATTTGGAAAAGACTTTTATACCATATTACAGTGAGAAAGGTGTTACACATGAATTTTCTGCACCAAGAACACCACAACAAAATGATGTAGTGGAACGCAAAAATCGTACTCTCCAAGAAACTGCAAGAACGTTACTTCAAGAAAGTAAACTGCCTAAAAGATTTTGGGCAGAGGATATAAGTACTGCATGTTACATTCTAAATAGAGTATTGATTAGACCCATTTTATTAAAAACACCATATGAGTTACTAAACAAAAGGATTCCTAATATTAATTATTTTAAAGTGTTTGGTGCTAAATGTTTTGTTTTAAATACTAATAGTAATCTTGGAAAATTTGATGCAAAATCAACCGAAGCTATTTTTCTTGGTTATTCAGTTCATAGTAAGACATATAGGGTTTATAATTGTGACAAGTCAAAGGTTGAAGAGTCAGTGCATGTAATATTTGATGAATTTAACTATGATATGTCGAAAGATGAGGATTCTGTAGGAAATAACAATTTGAGTCGTGGAAGCCAAGCTGAAATCAGACAGCCTAAACCGTCCGAATTAGAAGGAAAGACAGCTGAAATCAGACAGCCTAAGCCGTCCGAATCAGAAAGAAATACAGCTGAAATCAGACAGCCTGACCCGTCTGTTTCAGTAGAAAACTCAGACATGCAGACACCGAAAAACAAACAGTCAGACCCGTCCAATATAGAAGAAAAATCAGACGAACACACTGATACAGAATGTGACATACCACAGTTTGAATCCAACGAACAAATGACTACAGCAAGGCTTCCTAAACCATCTAGAACAGTGAGAAATCATCCACCAAATCTGATCATAGGTGATCCTGACACTTGGACGAACACAAGAAGGAAAGCAAGGAATTACTGTGCATTCTCCGCATTTCTTTCACAAATAGAACCAAAGAATGCCAAGGAAGCAGTTCAAGATGAAAATTGGTCTATTGCCATGCAGGAAGAATTAAACCAATTCGAAAGGTGTCAGGGATTCATATTCACCAATCCAAATATGTAAAGGAGTTATTAAAGAGATTTGGTTTTGAAAATATCAAACCGAAGTCAACACCAATGAGTACTACCATCAAGCTTACTACGGATGCTACAGGTAAAGATGTTGAAGTGACAATGTATCGAGGTATGATTGGTTGTTTACTTTATTTAACTGCATCAAGACCGGATATTATGTATAGTGTATGCCTTTGTGCTAGATTTCAAGCTCAACCTAAAGAATCTCATCTTAAAGCGGTAAAAAGAATATTTAAATATTTAGCTGGGACAATTAATTTAGGCTTATATTATCCTGTATCTCCAAGTTTTGAACTAATTGGATATTTAGATGCAGATTATGCAGGATGCCAAGTTGATAGAAAAAGCACAAGTGGTGCTTGTGAATTTTTAGGTTAAAGTCTTGTCGCTTGGCACAACAAAAAACAAACATCTGTTGCCTTGTCTACTACGGAAGGTGAATATTTGGCGGTAGGTAGTTGTTGTTCACAAATTTTATGGATGATTCATTATTAAATTATAAATTATAAATTCTATTTCATTATTAATTGTCTTTGTCTAGAATGGAGTATCGGGTGAAGTTACAGCCTTAGAAAAAGTAATAGGATCATTATCAATTAAAAAAGTGTAAAAGTCATCACCAAAATTTGTTCTGATGAATAGAAACTCTCAAAGTATCTGATGAATAGAAACTCTCAAAGTATCTAAATACTCACAAAATACACTCAATAATCTAGAGAGAGAAAGAGAGAAAACGTGTTTCTGGTGTGATTTTCAATTCTAACTTAGCCCTCTATTTATAGGAAAATTTTAGTAGGTTTGACCTGCAACCTGATGGCTTTACCTGCTACTATTCCCACCCACCACATTTGAAATATAATTCAGCACATTTCTTCACCAACCACAAGTGGGGCCCACCAATTCTAGAATTTTCTATCAAAATGATAAACTCCGAAAATTCAACAATTTCTGAACCAGTCATCTCGTAAAATTCATAATAAATCATACGTTCATTTTTTACGGTTCAAAATTTGAGGACATATACTCAACTTATATATGTATAACATATCCAAAAATTACCACGATCCAACGGTCGGATTAAAAATTATAACCCCCGCAAAATATCTCAAAAACCCTGATTTTTAATACCTCCATTCCGACAAAAATACTGATAAAAATCTCAACATTAACTTCTTCATTTTTAACCACAAAAATATATATCCCTCATTTATATCCACATAAAATAAATATTTCCTTATCATATGAATCAATAATTAATTATTCACAAATAATATTACAGAATCACATTTATGACAACTAGGCCGTTCCCAGGAAAGAGGGGGCTTTCCAATAAGGATTTCTCCTTACTGGCGCGCAATTAGATGACCAAACCTCTCCTTAGACAGAACTTTCTAGACATTGCCAATAATGTTATCTAATAATATTATTCAAATACTATGAATTATTGATCTGATAATGGGAAATACTGTGTAGTGACAATTATTGAAACAACAGTAATATAAAATATCAACGCAGCAATTATTGAATCAAGAAAATAAAATACTGAACAGTAATTACTGTAACCATTATTGAGTAGTGCCTTCTTACGTAAGAATCAATAATTGATGCAATACAGTGTGCTACTGTGTAACAACGCGTATTACTGTGTTTTAACCACCGGGTATTCCAACAGTATTAACGGTAACAACTACGCCGTTATTAATAAACAACATATACTTTTCGTTTTCTTCATTCAATCGCTTTCCGTTATGGGGCCCACAAAAGACTGCGCCGTCGTACGAATATTCCCCGACAGGAAGAATATTCCACGACCAAACGAATATTTCCCGACAAAAATGAATATTTTATAACCACCTGCTTATTTGAAATATTTGCGCATTTTACCCATAACTAACCTCATTAATCAATTTAACACTTACTATTTCAAAATAATAAATAGAGGGAATTTAAATTTTATTTATTAATAATTTGGGGTCTTACAGGTTAATGCACGAATATCGCCTTCTTAGGAATGAAAGAAGCCCAGGCACAAGTGAGAAGACTCCTCCTATCCATGACACTAAGGTATGCATCCAGTGGTACCTTTCTACATAGGAGTACTACCAAAAGTGTAAATTTTGAAATATTTTTTTGATGGCTAAGGTATCATATATACTTTGTGTTGCAGTTTGGTGAATTAATGTTGTGCAAGGTTTATAAGAAGGTGGTACAAAAACCAATTCAAAGGAAAAAGAAAGAGGAAGAACATACCAATACCAATCAAGTTGTAAGTGGAGCAGAAAATGAACAAGCTGGTGTTCATCTGCATGAACATTCTGAGGACATGTAACAACTAGTTGATTATACATTTTTTTGATCATTCCAGTTTTGTATTACTTGCTTATTTTCAATTCCATTTATGGAGAAGTAGATATGGAGAAGTAGATTTGTATATTGCCGTCCCTTTTTACTTTTCAATTATGTCAATGTTCTTAATCATTAGATCCTTCAAGCTTGTAAATTTGATAAATAAGACTCTATATGTAAAGACATTGACATCTTTAATAATCATTGCTTCGTGTCACACCAATACGTGCTCCACCATTCCTCTATAATAATATTGACAAGTTAATACTTAATTGTGAATTTCCTAGTATAAATATTATTGGTAAATGATGATAAATTTACATAAAAATCAAAAACTTAAATGAACGATATCAATTTTAAATTAAAAGTACCTAAAATTCATTTAAAGAAATTTAAAAATAATTTTATATTTTATAACGAGAGAGTAATTATTATAATTTATAGGATGTCTTAAACTTGAATAACTCTTCTTAATCATTTAAAGCCTATAAAACTTTCTTTTGAATGCTTAAATAAATAAGCGGAAGGGTATGTATGCCCATCCATGGTCACAAATCAAAATTATCTCAGTGGAATGGTTGAGATATTTATGGAGTAGTATTTATCGAGGAGGGTCCATAATTAATTGGCCAATTTACAACTAATATATATATATATATATATATATATATATATATATATATATATATATATATATATATATATATATATTCCATCACATCTCGGAAATTATATTTGTGATTCTGATTTGGATTTTATTTCCTTTTATATAGTTCCTACAAGTATACGGAAATGGTACAAGTTTGAAGACTATAAATATGGGCACTCTATTTTAATTTCTTTTGTGCGTGGGAGATATAGAGAGAGAAAACTAATAATCTGAGAGTAAGAGTAAGAGTAAGAGTAAGAGTTGAACCAGTTATCAAATTTTCAATGCAACAATCAACTGAACCAGGGAGAATAGTATCAACAATATTGATATTTAGTCTTAAGCTTTTTTGCATCTCACCAAGATAAACCAAACCATCTTTAGGAATGTGACTTGATTTTATTGCAGATTTTCAGTTATTGACATGATAAAGATGATTTCTCATCCATAGTTCATCAAATAGTTAACTGCTGAGAAAATTGTTTTGAGTTCCTTACCCTAATTATGCTATACACCCCCAGCGATACTGTGACGACCCCAAAATAGGTATATATCACCTATTTTGAGTCGCCAAATACATGGTACAGAATACAAATACAATCTTAAATATACAACATGAGCTGTGAGTTTTAATACAAATATTGTCTTCTAGACAGTATTCAAAATCAAATTAAGTCCTCAATACATTTATTATCACACTATTTCATAGAATAGTGAGGGCTACTAATGCTATCATTTGGACCGTCAATCCGTTCTCCGACTAGTCCCTGCTACGTTCTCATTTTCTGAATAGAACAATGAAGGTAAAAGGGTGAGCTCAACTAGCCCAGTAAGAAATATTATGAGTAAGATAATGCATAATAAATTATCCTTAGCCTTCAACAGTGTTAAATTGATACAATTTAACAAACATCAAGTTTAACTGCAGCGGAACAAGCAATCCATTAAAAGAGTCAAGTAAAGAATAAAATCTACTATCTTCTATGATTTAAAAGGTTTTTCATCACTTTTATCGCTGAGACTCAGATTAATAAATAATCCACATCATCAAATCATCCCTGCACTACATGCCAAGGATATTCTTTAGTATCACGACCACGAATTATCCATGCATTACGAGGCAAAGATAATTGTATTTTCATCAACTGTCCTGATCATGCCATAAAATAATTCTTCTTTGAACCCTTGGCCGAAGAAAATCCATAGCCATAATCATACCAAAAACTGTCCATCAATGCACTACGGGCCAATGATGACTTTTTTCACATCATTTGTAACATTACGGTCATGATTATACCGAATAATTCTTGGTCATAATCATACCAAGTCCATCTATGCACTACAGGCCACAGATGACTTTCAACATAATATAAACATGAGGATGATGACAATGACATAATAATTCAATAAAATAAGTTCAAGAATTAATTTATCCAGGAACCAATAACGTCCAAATTGTCAACATGATACTTCTTTGTAGAGTAAAATTCAAGAATGTCCAGAAAAATATTTTCATGAA
Source organism: Panax notoginseng (assembly GCA_016801055.1). NCBI lineage: Eukaryota > Viridiplantae > Streptophyta > Magnoliopsida > Apiales > Araliaceae > Panax > Panax notoginseng. The sequence continues at coordinate 63,323,253 of CM029023.1, read as the reverse complement.
AAGATACTGGATGAAGCGCAATTATCAAGGATATTCCACTGATTTCATAGAGTATAGAAGCCAAAACTTTAACCAACTGAGTATAATAGAATATATGAAACTGCGAATAGATTTTCGCCTGCCATGCGGTAATCCACGTAGACAGATCATGTCCATAATTTAATAAGGAATGGATACGAATGATCATTCACCATGCATGTGGTAATCTACATGGACAGGTTATTCCAACAGAATAATAAAGAATGAAATAACAGAAGAATTCACCATGCATGCCATAGACCGCACAGACAGGTTATTCCAACAGAATAATAAATAATGGAACCAGGTCATGCGTAAACGCACAGACGGGATATTCCGACAGAATAATAAAGAATGGAACCAGGTCATGCGTAATACGCACAGACAGGATATTCCAACAGAATAATAAAGAATGGAATAACAGAAGAATTTCATCATGTATGCGGTACTTCGCATATACAGGTTATTCCAACAGAATAATAAGGAATGGAATAACAGAAGAATTTCACCATGTATGCGGTACTTCGCATATACAGGTTATTCCAATATAGTAATAAAGAATAGAATAACAGAAGAATTTCACCATGTATGCGGTACTTCGCATAGACAGGTTATTCCAACATAATAATAAAGAATGAAATAACAGAAGTTCTCTTCATGAATACGAAAGAAATAATACCCCTTACCTTAAAAGAAACTAGATATAGGAGTAATGAAGTAACAGAATACTTTTTTTCTTTCTCTCTATAGTTTCTCTCTCTAGAATTTCAGTGAATTCGTAAGAAATAATGAAGGAATAAACTTTTATTTATAGGAGAATGGACTGAATAGTAACTAATTATGAACGGTCCAGATTAATTTACTTTTAAACGGACGGTCCATATTGATTTACTATGCAGTATTAATAAAATATTCTAATAAAACAAAATTTTTTAAATAAAATATAATTTATTCTATTTATAATCTAATAAAACGAATAACTTTATAAAAGTATTCTATTTTAAATAAAAAAAAGTTACTATGCAAATACTATGCGGGCACAATACAAACACTATGCATAATAGAATATTATATATTCTATTTATAGTCTAATAAAATAAATAACTTTATAAAAGTATTCTATTTTATATAAAAAGTTTTCTGTTTTATTACATTTATAATAATAATAAAACAAAACTTATGACCTTTATTATAATTCACAATATTAATCGACCAGGTCGTTCCCAGGAAAGAGAGGGCTTTCCAATAAGGATTTCTCCCTATTGACGCGTAATTAGGTGACCAAACCTCTCCTTGACAGAACTTCTAGACATCGTTAATAATACAAATAGTAATATAAATAACTTTGCTGTCTCAATTTTTGATTTAATAACATAACATATTATACAAATGCTACTGTGACAATAATTGAATCAATAATATGAGAGATATGATGCAGCAATTACTGTAGAAATAATTGATTATAACTGAGTGACTTCTTACGTAAGCATCAATAATCAATACCGTGTGCTACTATGCAACCACACGTATTACTGTACTTTTACAACCGAGTAGTTCAACAGTTTTAACGGTAACACTTTCGCCGTTATTTTTATAAAAGATAATTCTGTCGTTTTCTTACTACGACAATACTTCTGTTGTGGGGTCCACCAATAATTATGCCGTCGTACGGATATTTTCCGACAAAAAGAATATTCTCCGACCAAACGAATATTATATAATAACTTGCATACTTTGTAAAATTTATAATATACTATCCACAACTTTAACACTCAAATCCACACTATAATATTAAAAAAAAATATTTTGAGAAAATTAAATCTTTATTCATAAAATTTGGGGTCTCACAATCTCCCCTCCTTATGAAATTTTTGCCCTCGAAATTTACGTACGTATCTGGTATGCCGAATATGTGAGGATACCTTGACTTCACTTCAAATTCTAACTCTTGAGGTATAACATTTGAGTGTCGAATATAATCTATCTTATCCAAGATTTTAACACGTATCTCCTCATACGTTAAATCTTCTGCTATCTCGTCCAATTCCAATTCAATAATGTGGTTCGGGTCGTCCACATATTTACGTAACATCGATACGTGAAAAAGAACGTTATGAACACGCGACAAATTTGGCGGTAAAACGAGTCTATAGGCCACAGTTCCTACTCGATCGAGGATTTCAAATGAGCCAATTAAATCGAGGGTTGAAATTTCCTCTCTTCGTCGATTCTTGCTTCTAGAATAACGCCCTCTTGAACCTTCTTCTTCACATTCATCAGATTCGGGTGTGTAGCTTGAGCGGCTTTAACTTTATTGATTAAAGTCGATTCTACTCGTATATTCGTCATCATTACATGGGTCCCCTGGAGTCTTTAACTCTATCTCCATCCTTTGTAAGTCATACAAAATGGGTTTTTGTGTTAACATCGCACTCGTAAACGCATACGATCTTCTACTCAACGCGTCAGCTACCACGTTCTCTTTCTCACGATGGTATTGCATGGTACAATCGTAATCTTTAACAGCTCGAGCCAACGTCTTTGGCGCATTATACGTTCATTTTGGTTGAAGAAATATTTAAGGATTTTAGAAATGGGTTTTATACTGGGGTCAATACAAAATTCGATTTCACGCTCTAGGGGTAGGCTAAGAAGTCTTCAAGAATACGTTAGAAAATTTATTAACAATAGAAATATCATTCAAAACTGTAACTCTCATCCAAGACTTGGATATTATGTCACATTAATACCTATCAACTTGTCATCGTCATTCACAACATCCCCTACGAAAAGTCTGGCTTCTGTGCATTCCACACAAGGAAGTCAACAACGAAAGGACCGGGGCTCTTTACTTATGGCTTGATACAATGATTGACTTTAGTGGTTTGGTTGCTTAAATTCACATAACAGGTTGGTTAGAAATATGAAAGCTAACCACCTTACGAAAAGCTTGATGAGTAGTTAACCAATCGATTCTTAAAATCACATCAAAGTTAAGTATTTTCAAAGAGATAAGATCGGCAGGTAATGTGAAAGTGTCGATTTGAATCAACAAGATTTATAAACAATGGAGGTAACGAAGGCTTCTGCTAACGAAGTTTCAACCGATAAGTCAAAGTCTAATCTCTCCGGAGTCAAATTTAAACGTTGAGCGCAAGCATGAGAGATAAAAGAATGGGTAGAACTGGTATCTAATAAGGTATAGACTTCGCAAGAATTTATAATTAACTAACCCGTGCTAACTTCGTTCGGTTCACTCGCTTTTTGAGAAGTCACGAAAAACGCTCTTCCTGAAACCACCAACTTTGTTTTGTCCGTATCCGCCTTTGGTGCCACCGTCCTAGCTGGACTTGACTTTGGTGCACGACAAAATCGGGCTAGATGACCTTCTCTTCCACAATTGTAGCATGCTTTGGACTGCATCACGTAGTTTGGACTGATATGTCCCTCCCCTCCGCATTTGAAGTATACAATTGGTGGTCGTTCTCCTTCATTGAAAACGGGTGTTGGTGTTGCTGTCTTTCCATCATTGTTGAGCCTTCTCTTCTTGAAATTTCTACTCCTATTATCTTGGCCATGATTACCACCGAAGTGGTTACCATTCTTGGTATAATAATTTTTTCCACGATAGTTATCATTGTTCCAATGGCCGTTGCCATCGGTATGATTATTATCGTGTTGCTGGTCATTACCTTTTGGTTGTGCTGACTCATTATCGCGCTCCAATAACTGAGCACTATTCACAACATCTGAATATAAACAAAATTTATGAGAAATGAGGTATTGATGTATATCGGGTTTCAAACCTCTTAGAAACATTCGTGTCATTCGCTCCTCATTATCGACCAAATGGGATGCAAACCGAGATAACTTCGTAAATTTAGCCTCGTATTGCGACACGGTCATATTGTTTTGCTCCAACTTGATGAATTCCACCTCCTTCATGTGACGAATACTTTCAGGAAAGTACTTGTCGTTAAACAACTCTTGGAACTTCTCCCAAGACATCTTGAGTGTGTCAGGTTAGGTACGTTTTACAGATTTCCACCAGTAATTTGCTTCTTCACGCAACATAAAGGTGGCAAAGGGAACCTTTTGCTCCTCGGAGCATCCCAAGACATCAAATATCTTGGTGATCTACTTTAACCACGTCTCCGTCATAAGTGGTTCTGGCTTTTCCAAAAACTCTGATGGTCCCAGCTCCTTGAACTGCTTAGCGGTGACTGATCGTGGGTTGCTATTATTTCTACCTATATTTTGAACAGGAGTCTCTCTCACCTGATGTTGCATGAATTGCATAAAGCCTTTGAACATCCCATCGTTCATCATCTGATCGGTGTTGTTGTTTACCTGAGGATTATTGTCTTCCTGTTGCACATTATCATAGGTATTGATCGTTGGTGACTCAACGGTCTGATGTGCTTCATTGCTTATCTCAATATTTTCGGATGCCATTTTCAAATACTGCCACAAAATAAGGGTTAATTGACATATCACATATTATCAATATACTCTGACCAACTAATTCAATACCAAATAAACTCAGGGAGGTCATACTAGCGAAGGAATTCTCCGTCTCTCCCCTCCTAGTTCTTATCTCACATCTCAGCCAGGGATCATATCCCTAAACTTTGATACCAACTGTGACGCCCCCAAAATAGGTATACATCAGCTATTCTGAGTCGCCAAATACATGGTACAGAATACAAATACAATCTTAAATATACAACATGAGCTATGAGTTTTAATACAAATATTATTTTCTAGACAGTATTTAAACTCAAAATAAGTCCTCAATACATTTATTATCACACTATTTCATAGAATAGTGAGGACTACTAATGCTATCATCTGGACCGTCACTCCGTTCCCCGACTAGTCGCTGCTACGTTATCATTTCCTGAAGAGAACAATGAAAGTAAAAGGGTGAGCTCAACTAGCCCAGTAAGAAATATTATGACTAAGATAATGTAAAATAAATTATCCTTAGCCTTCAACAGTGTTAAACTGATACAATATAACAAACATCAAGTTTAATTGCAGCGGAACAAGCAATCCATTAAAAGAGTCAAGTAAAGAATAAAATCTACTATCTTCTATGATTTAAAAGGTTTTTCATCACTTTTATCGCTGAGACTCAGATTAATAAATAATCCACATCATGAAATCATCCCTACACTACAGGCCAAGAATATTATTTAGTATCACGACCACGAATTATCCATGCACTACGGGCCAAAGATAATCTTGTTTTCATCAACGGTCCTGATCATACCATAAAACAATTCTTCTTTGAACCCTTGGCCGAAGAGAATCCATAGTCATAATCATACCAAAAATTATCCATCAATGCACTACGGGCCAATGAGGACTTTTTCCACATCATTTGTAACATTACGGTCATGATTATACCGAATAATCCTTGGTCATAATCATACCAAGTCCATCTATGCACTACAAGCCACAGATGACTTTCAACATAATATAAACATGAGGATGATGCCAATGACATAATAATTCAATAAAACAAGTTCAAGAATTAATTTATCCAGGAATCAATAACGTCCAAATTGTCAACATGATACTTCTTTGTAGAGTAAAATTCAAGAATGCTCAGAAGAATATTTCCATGAAAAGATACTGGATGAAGCGCAATTATTAAGGATATTCCACTGATTTCATGGAGTATAGAAGCCAAAGCTTTAACCAACTGAGTATAATAGATAATATGAAACTACAAATAAATTTTCGCCTGCAATGCGGTAATCCACGTAGACAGATCATTTTCACAATTTAATAAGAAATGAATACGAATGATCATTCACTATGCATGTGGTAACCACATGGACATGTTATTACAATAGAATAATAAAGAATGTAATAACAGAAGAATTCACCATGCATGCGATAGACCGCACAAACAGGTTATTTCAACAGAATAATAAATAATGGAACCAGGTCATGCGTAAACGCACAGACATGATATTCCGACAGAATAATAAAGAATGAAACCAGGTCATGCGTAATACGCACAGACAGGATATTCCAATAGAATATTAAAGAATGGAATAACAGAAGAATTTCACCATATATGCGGTACTTCGCATATAAAGGTTATTCCAACAGAATAATAAGGAATGGAATAACAGAAGAATTTCACTATGTATGCGGTACTTCGCATATACATATTATTCCAATATAATAATAAATGGAATAACAGAAGAATTTTACCATGTATGCGGTACTTCGCATAGACAGGTTATTCTAACATAATAATAAAGAATGGAATAACAGAAGTTCTCTTCATGAATACGAAAGAAATAATACCCCTTCCCTTAGAAGAAACTAGATATAGGAGTAGTGAAGTAACAGAATACTTTTTTTCTTTTTTTCTATAGTTTCTCTCTCTAGAGTTTCAGTGAATTCATAAGAAATAATGAAGGAATGAACTTCTATTTATTGGAGAATGGACTGAATATTAACGAATTCATGAACGATCCAGATTGATTTACTTTTAAACGGACTGTCCATATTGCTTTACTATATAGTATTAATAAAATATTCTAATAAAATAAAATCTTTTAAATAAAATATAATATATTCTATTTATAATCTAATAAAACGAATAACTTTATAAAAGTATTCTATTTTATATAAATAATTTTTACTATACAAACACTATGCATGCACTATGCAAACACTATGCATAATAAAATATTATATATTCTATTTATAGTCTAATAAAAAAATAACTTTATAAAAGTATTCTGTTTTATATAAAAAGTTTTCTGTTTTATTACATTTATAATAATAATAAAACAAAACTTATGACCTTTATTATAATTCACAATATTAATCGACCAGGTCGTTCCCAGGAAAGAGAGGGCTTTCCAATAAGGATTTCTCCCTATTGACGCGTAATTAGGTGACCAAACCTCTCCTTGACAGAACTTCTAGACATCGTTAATAATACAAATAGTAATATAAATAACTTTGCTGTCTCAATTTTTGATTTAATAACATAACATATTATACAAATGCTACTGTGACAATAATTGAATCAATAATATGAGAGATATGATGCAGCAATTACTGTAAAAATAATTGATTATAACTGAGTGACTTCTTACGTAAGCATCAATAATCAATACCGTGTGCTACTATGCAACCACGCGTATTACTGTACTTTTACTACCGAGTAATTCAACAGTTTTAACTATAACACATTCGCCGTTATTTTTATAAAAAGATAATTCTGTCGTTTTCTTACTACGACAATACTTCCGTTGTGGGGTCCACCAATGATTATGTCGTCGTACGGATATTCCCCGACAAAAAAGAATATTCTCCGACCAAACGAATATTATATAATAACTTACATACTTTGCAAAATTTATAAATACTACCCACAACTATAACACTATCTCGAATCCACACCATAATATTAAAAAAAATATTTCAAGAAAATTAAATCTTTATTCATAAAATTTGAGGTCTCACAGATACTCTAATTTCTTTGTGTTTTCAAGTAATACCTGACAATTACCAACATAATAATAATTATGTTCATCAAGAATAATAAGATGCCTGAAATGGCAAACCGGAGGCAATTACAAAACTTCTGGGCATTGCAAATCTAGTTGATTTGTTCTTACTTTGCGAATGTAAATTTTTTTGGTGGTGTTGGGGTGGGGGTTGAGCAAATGTATCAGCCATAAATTTCACATTCTGAAAATCTAGCCATTTTTTTTGGGGAAAAAAATAGAACAGTTTAATGACAATTTTAATCATTCACAAAGGCCATCGGTATTTAATTGGTGCAAACAATCAATAGTGAGTTAGACCATCCGTAATACTAATGGATGAAAAAAAGGCCTTTATTATAGCATATTTAAACCGAAAATATGTAATCACAGAGGTATGAAAACTGAAGATTCTTGAAACATATTAATATTCGAAATTACATAACTAAATGAAGACCAGCTCATTACATATTACTCCCTCCGTCCCAAATTAACTGCTCAGTTTTGACTTTTTTAAGTCAAATTGACTATTTTTAGAATTAATAATTAAGCATATATAAATATATTTCTAAAATTATAAAAATTAGGATTAATAATAAATTGTATATACTTTCTTTTAGTTATAATCTCTTCACCTATATTTTAGCAAAAATAGTAAAAAGATTAGTTTTAAAAATGGTCAATTTAACTTTAAAAAGTCAAAATTGAACCGTTAATTTGGGACGGAGGGAGTATATCAAAAGTTACAAAGTTAAAGTTTACGCATATGAATAGAGGGGGGAATGGTTACTATTTTAAGAAGAATACTGAAGCGACCCAAAAGCTATAAAAATCCGATTCAGTATGAACAAAATCCAAAAAAGGCATAAGGTGTTGAATCCAGAAAATCCGATTCAGCATTAACAAAATCTAAAAAATGCAAAGACAAAAAAACCTAGAAATCATCCAAGATTAAAACCCAAAAAGAGTAGATCGAAAATTGCAGCAAATCCTCATAAATTATGGTTGTAATTGCGGAAAATAGTTTAGGTTTTACCAAATCAAAGTTTGAGATCTGGGCGTTTGGTATCTTATTCCTCTAATTCGACCTCTCCGTGTTGGTTGCTGCAATTTTTCGAGTTACGTTGGAGTCTATTATGGAGAGAAATAGCAGATATACAAGCTACGTCGGAGACTGTTTTGGAGAGAGATAGTTTTGGAGAGAGATAGATACGTTGGGTTTTGTTTTGGGACAAAACATTTGAGAGAGAAACGAAATTGAAAAAATAAAAATGCTTTAAATAGTTCTGTCCGTTAAGGGGGTATGTCAAATAAGATGGTCTGCTAAATATATATATATATTCCTTATTTGTATCTAGGTAATTATTGACATCTCTTTGTCCATCTGCGTAGGCGCTCAACAGGGCGGCCCTGAATTTTTAAGAGCCTAAAACAGATAATAAAAAAATAAGTATTTTGTAAATTGTTATTAAGACAGACATAAAAAAATAAAAAAATTTTTATGAACAAAAGAGCATCAATACGAAAGAATACCAAATATAATAACCGACTATTTCAATATTTTCAAAGCATCATTTAGATATCAGCAAGTCAAAAAAGTAATCAGTTCAAAGACATCGCTTTAATATCATCCTTCTTGCAGTTTTAGAGCCTCCATTATTAAGAGTCTAACACTACTCCCAAACAATTAAAAAAACCCAAAAGAGATTAAAATTTTCACTTGATTCATAATAGCATAAACAAATCCATAATAGCATAAACAAATCTACTCAATCAGTCATCAAGCCCAATTAAATTAAACATTACTTCTAAATCTCATTAACAAAATAATTAATTTCAAAATCCTAAAAATAGAATTAATACCTGAAAATTGAAATTAGCTTGAAATATGTGAGAGAAGGAATACTGGAATAACATTTAACACTTGAACCTTCTGATTTTTTGATTTTCTATCTGTATTTATATCTATATGTAATTCAGCTATGGTAGAGGAACAGTGATGAAGGAGACGAAGGTGTCCGCTGGAGAACAGGAGAAGCTCAATTACCTTTGCCGCAGTCATTCACCACTCAGCCAATTTATTTTTCAAAGAATATTTAAGTATTCTATTTAAGTAATGAGAAGAGAATATTTAAAGGGGGCCCTAAAAATTTGTAAGCCTAAAATTCGGGTACCTTGGGCTTTAGTCTAGGGCCCATGTTGGCACTCAAAAATGTAAATAGAACAAACTTCTGACAAAAAAAAAGTATCCAAGATAATGAACAAATCATTGAAATTTAAAATTTAAGTAGCGCATAAAGAAAGAAAAAAGGGATTCACGGTCATCTGAAGTCCAGGGTATAATTGAGACTATGACAATTCATTTAAAAGTAATCAAATACCTTATACTTCTTCAATTTCTAATTATTTGACGTTTTGGAGGTTTGTACAATTATTAAGGAAGTTAAAACTCCTATAAAAACTCTACTAAAATTACTATGTATTATCAAAAATGAAAAACTAAATTGTAGATGATAAAGATGAGATAGAAATATTGTTAGAGGATAAAGAAAATGGAAAAAAGTCCAAAAATACCCCTGATGTTTACACGGATGTCCCACTTCCACCCTAAACTATTTTTTTTTCAAAAGTACCCTTAACGTTTTAAAAACAGGTCACCTGTGCCCCTGCCATTAACAGAAGACAAACGGGGTTAAAATGTGATGATGTGACAGGCTTAAAGGTTCAAAAATGTCCCTGATGTTTATACAGATGTACCACTTCCACCCTAAACTTCAAATAAAACATATTCTAAATAAAATAATATATATCATTTAATCAAAACAAAAAATACTAAAATTCAAAATAAAAAAAACATAACATATTTATATCATTTAATCAAAATAATAATATTCAAATTATTTTGGTAACTAATCAAAACAACTAATTAAATAAAATAAGTTGTATAATGTGACAACCCCAAAATAGGTTCATTCCATCCAACCTATTCTGAGTCGCCAAATACATGGTACAGAAAACAACTACAACTTTATTACAACAATTGTCGTGCAAAATACAACAACACATATGCTGTGAGTTTGGATACAAATATATACCAAATGTGACTCATGTTCCAACCGTGGACATCACCTCACAATAACACCTTACATAAAGGTATAGTCAAAAACTGTTTTAGAAATTAGAATCTTTGGGAAGTGCTCAAGAAAACCTTCGTACATGGGAGGCCACGCATCTAGGTTATGATAGATATCATATGGCCACAGAATTATCCTTGGTTGACCCAATAGATCCCAAAGAAAAACGAGAAGATTACTATCATATTCTTCCCAATGGTGAGTCTTCTCTTGACTTATCATTATCTCCACTGTCTCTAATTGAGAATTATACTTCAAACAAACACCAAGATTATATAAGTAGTGCCCATAGATATACTCAGCAAGTGGATGAGCACAACCCTGTCTTATGATGACACGAGGTTGTATGTCATTAGACATCTTGTATGATAGTGACAAAACACCCTTCCAACGTTGGGTTCGCCTCACCCTATTTTCTTCACCAAATATAACTACTAAATGATGACCACCGTTCTATTCCCTTGTTACCCCCGCTCGACCCAGCTACACTCTTATTACCTGAAAGGAATTGTGAAGCAAAAGGGTGAGCACAACTAGCTCAGTAAAGAATGTCATGACTAAAGATAATTCAATTATCAATAGCCTTCATCAACAATAAATCAGAGATTTAGAACATATGGTAAATGATAAAAATTTCAACCATAGTTGCAGCGGAACGAGCAATCCATTAGAAGAGTCAAATAGACTATAAAGTCTATTATCTTCTCCATGTTAAAAATTCACCAACAATGTTTTATCCCTGTAACATCAATCAACAATTCTGGTCCACAATCATATGAATAACTCATAATCATAACTGTAGTTCTAAATTCCTCTTCTCATCCAGGACGAAGATAATTTTCATCACCTATCTTTACCTGAAACATCAAAGATCATGGTTACACCAAATCACATTTCCTGTTCATAATCATACTAATAACTTCATCTTTGCACTACGGCCAAAGATATTCATTTGTATCACCAGTTGGTCATGTTCATCTCAATACCTGTTCATCTTTGCACTACTGGCCAAAGATATTCAACAACATGTCATCTTTGCACTACGGGCCAAAGATATTCATCAATAATTCATCTTTGCACTACAGGCCAAAGATATTCATCAATATTTCATCTTTGCACTACAGGCCAAAGATATTTCTCAACAGTTCATATTTGTACTACGGCCAAATATATTCATCAACAGTTCATATTTACACTACAGGCCAAATATATTAATATCTCAACGAAATATATAATCATTTCAGAATTTATATAAACAATAATTATAACCATGTTGATCAATTCACCTTTGCACTTAAGCTAAAGATATTCACTTATAAATTCAATGGTCATGATCATACCAGTCAACAATTTAACTTTGCACTACTGGCCAAAGAGAACCCATAGTCATGATCATACCAGAAATTTACCCATCTTTACACTCAAGTCAAAGAGAAATATCATCATTAGGGTTATAAAAATGTTATATATAATAGTAAAATTTGTGACGCCCCCAAAATAGGTATACAACACCCATTCTGAGTCGCCAAATATATGGTACAGAAAGCAAACTACAACTTCAATAATACAAATTTCGTGCAAAATACGACAACACATACTGTGAGTTTAAATATAAATATTGTCTTCTAGACAATATCCACACTCAAATAAATCCTCATTACAATTATTCAAACACTATTTTACAGAAATAGTGAGGACTGCTAAAACATCTTTCTAGAACCATCACTCCATACCCCGACTAGATCCTGCTATGTTCTCACCTCCTGAGAAGAAAAATAGAACAAAAAGGAAAAGGGTGAGCTCAACTAGCCCAGTAAAGAATATTATGACTAAGATAATATACAAACAAATTATCGTTAGTCTTCAACAGGGAAAAATCTGATAGAATATAATCGACAACAAGTTTTAGATCAACAACTGCAGCGGAAACAGCAAACCATTAGAAGAGTCAAGTAGAGAAAGAATTCTACTATCTTCTAAGATTTAAAAGTCCATCATCAATATTTTATCCCTGTAACATCAATTAATAATCATCTTTATCCAAATATTCATCTTTGCACTACAGGCCAAAGATATTCATTTGTATCACCTGTCAGTCATGTTCATCTCAACACCTGTTCATCTTTGCACTACAGGCCAAAGATATTCATCAAGTAATCATACATCTTTGCACTACAGGCCAAAGATATTCATTAATATCATCATTTAGGACTGAGGATGATGAAAAATATCTTAAAGAGAACGAATCCAATGAGACAGAAGGACAAATAGTAGGGATTCGTATAACAGTTTATCCAAGATCAATAATACTTCATAATAATCAATTGTGAAGCAGAATTCAAAAATGAAGATCAAAACATGGATACAATCAAAGATAGTAACCATAATAGACATCTCGGACAAAAAGGAAAAATTTTATTTTTCGGTGAATAGTGCCGTATTCGTGAATAGTGCCGTATACGTGAATAGTAACCCCGACACAAAAAGTTCCAAATTTGATAAAAACTCATATCAATATTTCAGCATAATGATATTGAAGAAAATAATATCATTTAAGAAGAAAATAATATCCCTTACCTCAAGATATCAGTACTTCTGGTCGGAATACCGGTATAAGGCTGAAAGAAACTTGCTCTGATGAATAGAAACTCTCAAAGTATCTAAATACTCACAAAATACACTCAATAATCTAGAGAGAGAAAGAGAGAAAACTTGTTTCTGGTGTGATTTTCAATTCTAACTTAGCCCTCTATTTATAGAAAAATTTTAGTAGGTTTGACCTGCAACCTGATGGCTTTACCTGCTACTATTCCCACCCACCACATTTAAAATATAATTCAGCACATTTCTTCACCAACCACAAGTGGGGCCCACCAATTCTAGAATTTTCCATCAAAATGATAAACTCCGAAAATTCAACAATTTCTGAACCAGTCATCTCGTAAAATTCATAATAAATCATACGTTCATTTTTAACGGTTCAAAATTTGTGGACATATACTCAACTTATATATGTATAACATATCCAAAAATTACCACGATCCAACGGTCGGATTAAAAATTATAACACCCGCAATATTTCTCAAAAACCCTGATTTGATTTTTAATACCTCCATTCCGATAAAAATACTGATAAAACACCTCAACATTAACTCCTTCATTTTTAACCACAAAAATATATCCCTCATTTATATCCACATAAAATAAATATTTCCTTATCATATGAATCAATAATTAATTATTCACAAATAATATTACAGAATCACATTTATGACAACCAGGCCGTTCCCAGGAAAGAGGGGGCTTTCCAATAAGGATTTCTCCTTACTGGCGCGCAATTAGATGACCAAACCTCTCCTTAGACAGAACTTTCTAGACATTGCCAATAATGTTATCTAATAATATTATTCAAATAATATGAATTATTGATCTGATAAAGGAAAATACTGTGCAGCAACAATTATTGAAACAACAATAATATAAAATATCAATGCAACAATTATTGAATCAATAAAATAAAATATTGAACAATAACTACTGTAACAATTATTGAGTAGTGCCTTCTTACGTAAGAATTAATAATTGGTGCAATACCGTGTGCTACTGTATTTTAATCACCGGGTATTCCAACAGTATTAACGGTAACAACTACGCCGTTATTTATAAATAACTTATACTTGTCATTTTCTTCATCCAATCGCTTTCCGTTATGGGGCCCACACAAGGCTGCGCCGTCGTACGAATATTCCCCGACAGCAAGAATATTCCACGACCAAACGAATATTCCCCGACAAAATGAATATTTTATAACCACTTGCTTATTTTGCAAAATTTGCACATTTCACCCATAACCAAAGTATTATATCAAATTAACCCCTTATTATTCACAATAATATTTAGAGAAAATTTGATTTTATTCATTAATAAGTTGGGGTCTTACAACCTCCCCTCCTTATGAAATTTCGTCCTCGAAATTGACGTACGTACCTGATGTTTCAAAAAGGTGAGGATACCTCGCTTTCATTTCTGATTCCAACTCCCAGGTCATTTCTTCAATAGCATGGTTTCTCCACAAAACCTTAACTTGTGGTATAACCTTCGTGCGTAGGACATGCTCTTTCCTATCCAAGATCTTAACAGGTACCTCCTCGTACGTTAAATCTTCAGCTATCTCGTCTGGTTCTAACTCAATAATGTGGTTCGGGTCTTTAACATATTTACGAAGCATAGATATGTGAAAAATATTATGAACACGAGACATGCTTGGAGGTAATGCGAGTCTATATGCCACATTTCCTATTCGCTCAAGAATCTCAAATGGACCAACAAATCTTGGATTGAGCTTTCCTCTCTTCCCAAATCTTGTAACTCCCTTCCATGGTGCAACACGTAATAATACATGATCCCCAATATTAAATTCCACGTCCTTCCGATGAAGATCCGCATAACTCTTTTGTCGATCCTGTGCCGTTTGTATACGTTGTCGAATCGTTTGGATCTTCTCTGTAGTAATGCGTACCAACTCTGGTCCCAACAATGTTGCTTCACCCACCTCGTCCCAGCATACTGGAGAACGACATTTTCTTCCATACAACGCCTCGAATGGAGCCACACCTATGCTCGCCTGATAACTGTTGTTGTAGGAGAATTCCACCAATGGTAGGTACTTATCCCAACTCCCTTTGAGATCTAGGACACAAAGTCTTAATAGATCTTCAAGAGTTTGAATAGTCCTCTCTGATTGTCCGTCCGTTTGAGGATGGTATGCCGAACTGAATCGTAAATCCGTGCCCATAGCTTTCTGCAAGCTAACCCAAAATCGTGAAGTGAATCTTGGGTCACGATCCGAAACTATGGATACTGGCATGCCATGCAATCTCACAATCTCGTTCACGTACATACTAGCAAGACGTTCAAGGGAATAAGTCTCACGTATCGGCAAGAAATGAGCGGATTTGGTTAATCTATCAACAATAACCCAAATCGCATCTATGCCTTGAGAAACCTTGGGAAGACCCGTAACAAAATCCATAGTAATGTGTTCCCACTTCCATTTCGGGATCTCAAGTGGTTGCAATGGACCCTTTGGCACTTGATGCTCCGCCTTTACACGTTGACAAGTTAAACACCTCGAGATAAACTCCGCGATCTCTCTTTTCATATTGCTCCACCAAAATGTATGTCGAAGATCGTGATACATTTTGGTACTCCCAGGATGGATTGCAAACGGTGTGTTGTGTGCCTCCATCATTATTCTATGCTTCAAGTCAAAATCGTTAGGAACACAAAGTCTGGAGTTGACTCGAAGTATTCCTTCTTCATCGATTCTTGCTTCTGGAATAGCACCTTCTTGCACTTTCTTCTTCATACGCATCAGCTCCATGTCCGTAGCTTGAGCAGCTTTAACTTTATCGATTAAAGTCGGTTCTACTCGTATATTTGATATCATCATGTGGGTACTTGGAGCCTTCATCTCTATCTCCATCCTTTGCAAGTCATACAAAATGGGCCTTTGTGTTAACAATATTGCACTCGTACCCGCATATGATCTTCTACTCAATGCGTCAGCTACTACGTTTGCTTTTCCAGGATGATATTGGATGATATGATCGTAATCTTTCAACAGCTCGAGCCAACGTCGCTGCCGCATGTTGAGTTCCTTTTGGGTGAAGAAATATTTGAGGCTTTTATGATCTGTATAGATCTCCACTTTCTCCCCATACAGGTAGTGTCTCCAGATCTTCAACGCAAAAATGACTGCTGCCAACTCCAAATCATGAGTAGGATAATTCCTCTCATATTCTTTGAGTTGTCGTGAGGCATAGGCTATGACTTTCCCATGTTGCATGAGAACACATCCTAACCCTTTGCCTGAAGCATCGCTGTAGATAACAAATCCATCCGAACCAGATGGTATTGTCAGAACAGGTGCCGAAATGAGTCTCCTTTTGAGTTCTTGGAAACTCTTCTCGCATTCCTCACTCCATACAAATTTTGTATCTTTCCGAGTCAGCTGAGTTAACGGAGTAGCGATTCGAGAAAATCCTTCCACAAATCTCCGATAATAACCAGCTAAGCCCAGAAAGCTACGTACTTCGGTTACCGACTTCGGTTGCTCCCAACTTTGTATGGCTTCAATCTTCGCCGGGTCGACAGATACTCCATGTTTTGACACCACGTGCCCAAGGAATGCTACTTCCTCAAGCCAGAACTCGCATTTCTTCAATTTGGCATATAGCTTATTTTCACGAAGCCTTTGCAGTACCAGCTTCAAATGGCGCTCATGATCTTCACGGCTTTTGGAATAGATGAGGATGTCATCAATAAAGACAACAACGAACTGATCCAAATATTCTTTGAATACACGGTTCATCATATCCATGAAGGCAGCAAGAGCATTAGTCAATCCAAAAGACATTACTAAGAATTCATAATGCCCGTACCGAGTTCTGAAGGCAGTCTTTGGAATATCCTCAGTTTTAATCTTCAGCTGATGATATCCAGAACGAAGGTCGATCTTTGAAAAGAATTGTGTTCCTTGTAACTGGTCGAACAGGTCATCAATGCGAGGTAGCGGATACCTATTCTTGATAGTGACATGATTCAATTCTCGATAGTCGATACAAAGTCGCATACTCCCGTCTTTCTTCTTTACGAATAAAACAGGAGCACCCCAAGGAGACGTACTAGGACAAATAAAACCGATGTCCAACAACTCCTGTAGTTGGACTTTAAACTCCAGAAGTTCAATAGGAGCCATTCGATATGGAGTTTTAGAAATGGGCTTTGTACCGGGTTCAAGGTCAATAAAGAATTTAACTTCACGTTCTGGGGGTAGACCAGGAAGTTCTTCATGAAATACATCGAGAAATTCTTTAACAATAGAAATATTATTCAAATCTGACTTGTCTTTGTTCAAATCTATTACATGGGCTAAGAAAGCTTGACATCCGTTTTTCAATAAACGAATAGCTTTGTGGCTCGATATGACAGTGACTGATTTTAGTGGTTTAGTAGTTTGAATTCGTATGACAGGTTGGTTAGGAATATGAAAACTAACAACCTTACGAAAACAATCAATTTTAGCATGATGAGTGGTTAACCAATCAATTCCTAAAATCACATCAAAAGCAAGTATCTTTAAAGAGATAAGATCAACAGGTAATGTGATAGTACCAACTTGGATCATGCAAGATTTATAAACTGTAGATGTAACGAAGGTTTCACCCAACGGAGTTTCAACAGATAAGTTAAAGTCCAATTTCTCCGGAGTCAAGTTTAAACGTTGAGCACAAGCAGGAGAGATAAAAGAATGGGTAGAACCGGTATCTAGTAAAGTATAAACTTCGCAAGAATTCAAGATTAGCTTACCCGTGATCACCTCGTTCGGGTTTCTCGCGTTTTGGCCAGTAACGACAAACGCCCTTCCAGGAACCGCTGATTTCGACTTATCCGGGACAGCTTTTGGAGTCACCATCCCCGCTGAACTTGGTTTTGCTACAGAACACTCTCGAGCTATATGACCCTCCTTTCCACAGTTATAACATACCTTGGATTGTTGTGGGCAGTTTGGGCTGATATGTCCCTCTTTCCCACATTTGTAACATACGACCGGTGGTCGTTCTCCTCCCCTAGAAACAGTTGATGTTTGTGCTGACGTCTTCACATTATCATTGTTGTACCTTCTCTTCTTGAAATCTCCTCCCGACTCGCTCCTTCTATTATCACGACCACGATTACCACCAGAGTGGTTACCGCTTTTGTCCGAATATTTTCCTCCCTGCTGGTTTTCATTGCTTCGATGACTGCCGCCACCGGTATGACCCTGGTTGTGGTCCCTCGGTTGCACATACTCATTATCTCGCTCTAATAATTGAGCCCTATTTACAACATCTGAATATAAAGAAAATTTATGAGAGATAAGATATTGTCGAATCTCGGGTTTTAGACCTCTCAGAAACATCCTTGTCATTCGTTCCTCATTTTCGACCAAATGAGGTGCAAACCTGGATAACTCTGCAAACTTCGCCTCGTACTGGGACACCGTCATGTTGTTTTGTTCCAGTCTGATAAACTCTACCTCCTTCATATGACGAATACTTTCAGGAAAGTACTTGTCATTGAACAGTTTTTGAAATGTTTCCCAGGACATGTTGAGTGCGTCAGGCTGGGTACGCTTCACAGACTCCCACCAGTAGTCTGCCTCACCGCGGAACATAAAGGTGGCGAATGGAACCTTTTGTTCCTCCGTGCATCCCAAGACATCGAATATCTTGGTAATTTGCTTGACCCACGTTTCCGCCATGATCGGATCCGGCTTTCCCTTAAATTCTGGTGGTCCCAATTCTTTGAACTGCTTAGCTGTGACAAACAGCGCGTTATCATTTCCACCCGTATTCTGCACACGAGTCTCCCTCGTCTGATTTTGCATGAACTGCAAAAAGCTCCTAAACATTCCATCATTCATCGTTTGCTCGGTAACGTTGTTTACAAGAGGAATATTGCCTTCCTGTTGCACGTTCCCCTGGGTGGTGATCAAAGGTGTCTCCACGGTCTGATTTACTCCATTATTAACGTTCTCAGCTGCCATTCTTAAATACTGCCATAAAACAAGGGTTAATAGTCATGTCATATATTATCCCTATACTCTGACCGACCAAATAAACACCAAATAAACTTAGTCAAGTCATACTAGTGAAGGAATTCCCCGTCTCTCCCCTCCTAGTTCTTGTCTCACATCTCAGCCAGGGATCATATCCCTAAGCTCTGATACCAACTGTGACGCCCCCAAAATAGGTATACAACACCCATTCTGAGTCGCCAAATACATGGTACAGAAAGCAAACTACAACTTCAATAATACATATGTCGTGCAAAATACGACAACACATACTGTGAGTTTAAATACAAATATTGTCTTCTAGACAATATCCACACTCAAATAAATCCTCATTACAATTATTCAAACACTATTTTACAGAAATAGTGAGGACTGCTAAAACATCTTTCTAGAACCATCACTCCATACCCCGACTAGATCCTGCTATGTTCTCACCTCCTGAGAAGAAAAATAGAACAAAAAGGAAAAGGGTGAGCTCAACTAGCCCAGTAAAGAATATTATGACTAAGATAATATACAAACAAATTATCGTTAGTCTTCAACAGGGAAAAATCTGATAGAATATAATCGACAACAAGTTTTAGATCAACAACTGCAGCGGAAACAACAAACCATTAGAAGAGTCAAGTAGAGGAAGAATTCTACTATCTTCTAAGATTTAAAAGTCCATCATCAATATTTTATCCCTGTAACATCAATTAATAATCATCTTTATCCAAATATTCATCTTTGCACTACAGGCCAAAGATATTCATTTGTATCACCTGTCAGTCATGTTCATCTTAACACCTGTTCATCTTTGCACTACAGGCCAAAGATATTCATCAAGTAATCATACATCTTTGCACTACAGGCCAAAGATATTCATTAATATCATCATTTAGGACTGAGGATGATGAAAAATATCTTAAAGAGAACGAATCCAATGAGACAGAAGGACAAATAGTAGGGATTCGTATAACAGTTTATCCAAGATCAATAATACTTCATAATAATCAATTGTGAAGCAGAATTCAAAAATGAAGATCAAAACATGGATACAATCAAAGATAGTAACCATAATAGACATCTCGGACAAAAAGGAAAAATTTTATTTTTCGGTGAATAGTGCCGTATTCGTGAATAGTGCCGTATACGTGAATAGTAACCCCGACACAAAAAGTTCCAAATTTGATAAAAACTCATATCAATATTTCAGCATAATGATATTGAAGAAAATAATATCATTTAAGAAGAAAATAATATCCCTTACCTCAAGATATCAGTACTTCTGGTCGGAATACCGGTATAAGGCTGAAAGAAACTTGCTCTGATGAATAGAAACTCTCAAAGTATCTAAATACTCACAAAATACACTCAATAATCTAGAGAGAGAAAGAGAGAAAACTTGTTTCTGGTGTGATTTTCAATTCTAACTTAGCCCTCTATTTATAGAAAAATTTTAGTAGGTTTGACCTGCAACCTGATGGCTTTACCTGCTACTATTCCCACCCACCACATTTGAAATGTAATTCAGCACATTTCTTCACCAACCACAAGTGGGGCCCACCAATTCTAGAATTTTCCATCAAAATGATAAACTCCGAAAATTTAACAATTTCTGAACCAGTCATCTCGTAAAATTCATAATAAATCATACGTTCATTTTTAACGGTTCAAAATTTGTGGACATATACTCAACTTATATATGTATAACATATCCAAAAATTACCACGATCCAACGGTCGGATTAAAAATTATAACACCCGCAATATTTCTCAAAAACCCTGATTTGATTTTTAATACCTCCATTCCGATAAAAATACTGATAAAACACCTCAACATTAACTCCTTCATTTTTAACCACAAAAATATATCCCTCATTTATATCCACATAAAATAAATATTTCCTTATCATATGAATCAATAATTAATTATTCACAAATAATATTACAGAATCACATTTATGACAACTAGGCCGTTCCCAGGAAAGAGGGGGCTTTCCAATAAGGATTTCTCCTTACTGGCGCGTAATTAGATGACCAAACCTCTCCTTAGACAGAACTTTCTAGACATTGCCAATAATGTTATATAATAATATTATTAAAATAATATGAATTATTGATCTGATAATGGAAAATACTGTGCAGCAACAATTATTGAAACAACAATAATATAAAATATCAATGCAACAATTATTGAATCAATAAAATAAAATATTGAACAATAACTACTGTAACAATTATTGAGTAGTGCCTTCTTACGTAAGAATTAATAATTGGTGCAATACCGTGTGCTACTGTATTTTAATCACCGGGTATTCCAACAGTATTAACGGTAACAACTACGCCGTTATTTATAAATAACTTATACTTGTCATTTTCTTCATCCAATCGCTTTCCGTTATGGGGCCCACACAAGGCTGCGCCGTCGTACGAATATTCTCCGACAGCAAGAATATTCCACGACCAAACGAATATTCCCCGACAAAATGAATATTTTATAACCACTTGCTTATTTTGCAAAATTTGCACATTTCACCCATAACCAAAGTATTATATCAAATTAGCCCCTTATTATTCACAATAATATTTAGAGAAAATTTGATTTTATTCATTAATAAGTTGGGGTCTTACAAAATTAATATAATCAAAACATCTAGATTTAATCTCAAGAGTAATATTCATAACTCAACTATAATTTGGTTAGAAAAAGAAATCAATTTTGTCGTGAATAGTAACTCGTGAATAGTAACTCGTGAATAGTAACTCATGAATAGTAACTCATGAATAGTAATCTCGACACAAAAAGGTAGAAATTCTACAATAAAATCAATACCAGTATTTTCGGTATAATGATATTGAAAGAATAATATTTCTTAAGCTTATAAACAATTTATTTAAATTGTTTACACTTTACTAAATAATGCATTTAATCATTCTAAAATACCAAACTCATAAGATTTTATCACCAATAATCAAAACCCTCATAAAAAATCTGCATATACCTCATATAGGATTCTCAAGCCATAAAATCCTATTTTTCAATTTTCTTACTTCACATAACATATTTAATTCATTTACTCATAACTAGTCCATTTTCATGAAAAATACCAAATCAGTTTCAAAAATATTTCTTTTCTGGAATTTAGCATAATATAGTCCCATATTGAACATAAATTTTTCTCAGAATTTTTAAAACTCATTTACTATTTTTCATATGGCCAAAATCATCGAATATTTAGACATTTATCAAAAATTATACTTTTGTCCAAAAATTCTGAAATTTACAGAGTATACTTCTATCATACACATGTACTCCCAATAAAAATTTTATCAATTTTGGAGTTAACCACAAGGAATTATAAGCGGTTACTTTTAAAATAGTCTTTTCTCGTAAAATTCATAACTCTTAATTTATACATCCAAAAATCACCATTTTTGGACACAATCAATAAAACTCATCAAAATATCATTTCAAATTTTTCCATAATTTTTGAAGATCAGAAAAATTACGAAACTGAAAATCATAACAACCCTTAAAATCCATTACTATCCCTTACCTCAAAAGAGCAGTACTTCTGACTGGATATCGGATATGATGCTGAAGGAAACTTGCACTAATGAATAGCAACTCACCAAGTATCTAAAAACTCATAAAATATGCTTCATAATATAGAGAGAGAAAGAGAGAAAGCTTATGTTTCTGGTGTGATTTTTAATTCTAACTTAGCCCTCTATTTATAGGAAAATTTTGGTAGGTTTGACCTGCAACCTGATGGCTTTACCTGCTACTATTCCCACCCAACACATTTGAAATATAATTCAGTACATTTCTTCACCAACCACAAGTGGGGCCCACCAATTCTAGAATTTTTCAGCAAAATGATAAACTCCGAAAATTCAACAATTTCTGAACCAGTCATCTCGTAAAATTCATAATAAATCATACGTTCATTTTTAACGGTTCAAAATTTGTGGGCATATACTCAACTTATATATGTATAACATATCCAAAAATTACCACGATCCAACGGTCGGATTAAAAATTATAACCCCCGCAAAATATCTCAAAAACCCTGATTTTTAATACCTCCATTCCGACAAAAATACGGATAAAAATCTCAACATTAACTCCTTCATTTTTTAACCACAAAAATATATCCCTCATTTATATCCACATAAAATAAATATTTTCTTATCATATGAATCAATAATTAATTATTCACAAATAATATTACAGAATCACATTTATGACAACCAGGCCGTTCCCAGGAAAGAGGGGGCTTTCCAATAAGGATTTCTCCTTACTGGCGCGTAATTAGATGACCAAACCTCTCCTTAGACAGAACTTTCTAGACATTGCCAATAATGTTATCTAATAATTTATTCAAATAATATGAATTATTGATCTGATAAAAGAAAATACTGTGCAGCAACAATTATTGAACAACAATAATATAAAATTTCAACGTAGCAATTATTGAATCAATAAAATAAAATATTGAACAGTAATTACTGTAACAATTATTGAGTAGTGCCTTCTTACGTAAGAATCAATAATTTCAAAAATACTATGCAATACCGTGTGCTACTGTGCAATAACGCGTATTACTGTATTTTAACCACCGGGTATTCCAACAGTGTTAACGGTAACAATTACGCCGTTATTTGTAAAAACTCAAATTTGTCGTTTTCTTCACCCGACAGTTATTCTGTTATGGGGCCCACAAATAGCTGCGCCGTCGTACGAATATTCCCCGACAGAAAGAATATTCCACGACCAAACGAATATTCCCCGACAACAATGATTATTTTATAACCACTTGTGTATTTTAAAAAAAAATCATATATCACCCTTAACTTTAACATTTATCAATTTAACCATTTACTGCATAGTAATTATAAAAAAAATTGAATACTTTTATTTCATAAAATTCGGGGTCTTACAATCTCCCCTCCTTATGAAATTTCGTCCCCGAAATTTACGTACCTGGTATTTCGAAGAGTTGAGAATACCTTGCTTCTATTTCAGATTCTATCTCTCAGATCATCATGATTTCTCCATTGCTCATCTCCCATGATAACTTCATTTGGGTTCCTCATTTGTTGGGAAGTCATGACAACCGCCATCCCTCGAACTACTCGGCTTTGACTTGTCTGGAGTAGCATTTGGCGTCATCATTACCGTTGGAATATACCTTTCTATAGGATATATTCCTCCCTCAACTGCCTCTTCGTACTCCTCATTCATGATCTGAATCATCAATCTTCGATCCATATCGGATTCAGGTTGACCGCTATGTACAGGGTAATTCAAAACTCGATGTTGGGTTCTCCCAATTGCTTTCCAAAAAGAGAAATTCATATTATCTATTTTAGCCTTCTTAGATCGAACATCTCTTTCCACAATATCCACGTGTCGTGCGGCTTTTACCCATGCATCACTTATTCTCACTCGTTCAGTTTTTTCTTCTCTCAGCTCAGATTCTATTTTTATCATCTTATACTCTGCCAAAGAATGCTTCTGTTCAAGCATCACATATCGGGTAACACAAGCTTGAATTGTTGCATCCTTTTGTTCCACGACCGCCTGTCGTTCTTCTGCCTGCTCTTCTAACTCATGAATACGATTTTGAAATTCTACATTTTGATCATATAATACCTCTAATAAACTCTCCTCTGGTACTTCTTCTTCCTCAGTCTCAGCTGTTACCTCTGCGACTATCTCGGGTGTAACTATCAATTCTTCACTCACCACATGGATATCTCTAATTCCTTCTTCGTCTGACATCACATTATCACGGTTAGTGATTAGAGGTATCCCCACAGTCTCATTCACTCCATTATTAGCATTCTCAGCTGCCATTCTCAAATACTGCCATAAAACAAGGGTTAATTAAACAAATTAACATATCACATAATATCCCAATATTATGACTGACCAACAAATAAGCTTAGGTAGGACACACTAGCGAAGGATTTACTCATCTCTCCCCTCCTAGTTGTATTCCCCGATCTCCGCCAGAGATCATATCCCTAAGCTCTGATACCACCTGTGACAACCCCAAAATAGGTTCATTCCATCCAACCTATTCTGAGTCGCCAAATACATGGTACAGAAAACAACTACAACTTTATTACAACAATTGTCGTGCAAAATACAACAACACATATGCTGTGAGTTTGGATACAAATATATACCAAATGTGACTCATGTTCCAACCGTGGACATCACCTCACAATAACACCTTACATAAAGGTATAGTCAAAAACTGTTTTAGAAATTAGAATCTTTGGAAAGTGCTCAAGAAAACCTTCGTACATGGGAGGCCACGCATCTAGGTTATGATAGATATCATATGGCCACAGAATTATCCTTGGTTGACCCAATAGACCCCAAAGAAAAACGAGAAGATTACTATCATATTCTTCCCAATGGTGAGTCTTCTCTTGACTTATCATTATCTCCACTGTCTCTAATTGAGAATTATACTTCAAACAAACACCAAGATTATATAGGTAGTGCCCATAGATATACTCCCTGTCTTATGATGACACGAGGTTGTATGTCATTAGACATCTTGTATGATAGTGACAAAACACCCTTCCAACGTTGGGTTTGCCTCACCCTATTTTCTTCACCAAATATAACTACTAAATGATGACCACCGTTCTATTCCCTTGTTACCCCCGCTCGACCCAGCTATACTCTTATTACCTGAAAGGAATTGTGAAGCAAAAGGGTGAGCACAACTAGCTCAGTAAAGAATGTCATGACTAAAGATAATTCAATTATCAATAGCCTTCATCAACAATAAATCAGAGATTTAGAACATATGGTAAATGATAAAAATTTCAACCATAGTTGCAGCGGAACGAGCAATCCATTAGAAGAGTCAAATAGACTATAAAGTCTATTATCTTCTCCATGTTAAAAATCCACCAACAATATTTTATCCCTGTAACATCAATCAACAATTCTGGTCCACAATCATATGAATAACTCATAATCATAACTGTAGTTCTAAATTCCTCTTCTCATCCAGGACGAAGATAATTTTCATCACCTATCTTTACCTGAAACATCAAAGATCATGGTTACACCAAATCACATTTCCTGTTCATAATCATACTAATAACTTCATCTTTGCACTACGGCCAAAGATATTCATTTGTATCACCAGTTGGTCATGTTCATCTCAATATCTGTTCATCTTTGCACTACTGGCCAAAGATATTCAACAACATGTCATCTTTGCACTACGGGCCAAAGATATTCATCAATAATTCATCTTTGCACTACAGGCCAAAGATATTCATCAATATTTCATCTTTGCACTACAGGCCAAAGATATTCCTCAACAGTTCATATTTGTACTACGGCCAAATATATTCATCAACAGTTCATATTTACACTACAGGCCAAATATATTAATATCTCAACGAAATATATAATCATTTCAGAATTTATATAAACAATAATTATAACCATGTTGATCAATTCACCTTTGCACTTAAGCTAAAGATATTCACTTATAAATTCAATGGTCATGATCATACCAGTCAACAATTTAACTTTGCACTACTGGCCAAAGAGAACCCATAGTCATGATCATACCAAAAATTTACCCATCTTTACACTCAAGTCAAAGAGAAATATCATCATTAGGGTTATAAAAATGTTATATATAATAGTAAAATTAATATAATCAAAACATCTAGATTTAATCTCAAGAGTAATATTCATAACTCAACTATAATTTGGTTAGAAAAAGAAATCAATTTTGTCATGAATAGTAACTCGTGAATAGTAACTCGTGAATAGTAACTCATGAATAGTAACTCATGAATAGTAATCTCGACACAAAAAGGTAGAAATTCCACAATAAAATCCATACCAGTATTTCGGTATAATGATATTGAAAGAATAATATTTCTTAAGCTTATAAACAATTTATTTAAATTGTTTACACTTTACTAAATAATGCATTTAATCATTCTAAAATACCAAACTCATAAGATTTTATCACCAATAATCAAAACCCTCATAAAAAATCTGCATATACCTCATATAGGATTCTCAAGCCATAAAATCCTATTTTTCAATTTTCTTACTTCACATAACATATTTAATTCATTTACTCATAACTAGTCTATTTTCATGAAAAATACCAAATCAGTTCCAAAAATATTTCTTTTCTGAGATTTAGCATAATATAGTCCCATATTGAACATAAATTTTTCTCAGAATTTTTAAAACTCATTTACTATTTTTCATATGGCCAAAATCATCGAATATTTAGACATTTATCAAAAATTATACTTTTGTCCAAAAATTCTGAAATTTACAGAGTATACTTCTATCATACACATGTACTCCCAATAAAAATTTTATCAATTTTGGAGTTAACCACAAGGAATTATAAGCGGTTACTTTTAAAATAGTCTTTTCTCGTAAAATTCATAACTCTTAATTTATACATCCAAAAATCACCATTTTTGGACACAATCAATAAAACTCATCAAAATATCATTTCAAATTTTTCCATAATTTTTGAAGATCAGAAAAATTACGAAACTGAAAATCATAACAACCCTTAAAATCCATTACTATCCCTTACCTCAAAAGAGCAGTACTTCTGACTGGATATCGGATATGATGCTGAAGGAAACTTGCACTAATGAATAGCAACTCACCAAGTATCTAAAAACTCACAAAATATGCTTCATAATATAGAGAGAGAAAGAGAGAAAGCTTATGTTTCTGGTGTGATTTTTAATTCTAACTTAGCCCTCTATTTATAGGAAAATTTTGGTAGGTTTGACCTGCAACCTGATGGCTTTACCTGCTACTATTCCCACCCAACACATTTGAAATATAATTCAGTACATTTCTTCACCAACCACAAGTGGGGCCCACCAATTCTAGAATTTTTCAGCAAAATGATAAACTCCGAAAATTCAACAATTTCTGAACCAGTCATCTCGTAAAATTCATAATAAATCATACGTTCATTTTTAACGGTTCAAAATTTGTGGGCATATACTCAACTTATATATGTATAACATATCCAAAAATTACCACGATCCAACGGTCGGATTAAAAATTATAACCCCCGCAAAATATCTCAAAAACCCTGATTTTTAATACCTCCATTCCGACAAAAATACGGATAAAAATCTCAACATTAACTCCTTCATTTTTTAACCACAAAAATATATCCCTCATTTATATCCACATAAAATAAATATTTTCTTATCATATGAATCAATAATTAATTATTCACAAATAATATTACAGAATCACATTTATGACAACCAGGCCGTTCCCAGGAAAGAGGGGGCTTTCCAATAAGGATTTCTCCTTACTGGCGCGTAATTAGATGACCAAACCTCTCCTTAGACAGAACTTTCTAGACATTGCCAATAATGTTATCTAATAATTTATTCAAATAATATGAATTATTGATCTGATAAAAGAAAATACTGTGCAGCAACAATTATTGAACAACAATAATATAAAATTTCAACGTAGCAATTATTGAATCAATAAAATAAAATATTGAACAGTAATTACTGTAACAATTATTGAGTAGTGCCTTCTTACGTAAGAATCAATAATTTCAAAAATACTATGCAATACCGTGTGCTACTGTGCAATAACGCGTATTACTGTATTTTAACCACCGGGTATTCCAACAGTGTTAACGGTAACAATTACGCCGTTATTTGTAAAAACTCAAATTTATCGTTTTCTTCACCCGACAGTTATTCTGTTATGGGGCCCACAAATAGCTGCGCCGTCGTACGAATATTCCCCGACAGAAAGAATATTCCACGACCAAACGAATATTCCCCGACAACAATGATTATTTTATAACCACTTGTGTATTTTGAAAAAAAATCATATATCACCCTTAACTTTAACATTTATCAATTTAACCATTTACTGCATAGTAATTATAAGAAAAATTGAATACTTTTATTTCATAAAATTCGGGGTCTTACATATAACATAGTTACATCATTTAATCAAAATACTAAAATTCAAAACATAACATATTTACATCAAATACTAATTATAAAAAAAAAATACTAAAATACTAATTAAAAAATATTAAATACTAAAAAAAATCAAATTAAAAAAATACTAAAATTCAAATTATTTTGTTAATTAATCAAAACAACAAAAATTCAAATTACATCATTAAAATACTAAAATCATAATACTAAATACTAATTGATATAAAATTTTTAAATTACTAAAATCATAATACTAAATAATATTTTTAAATTACTAAAATATTAAAAATATTAAAAATTGATAATACTAAAATATTTCTAAATTGATATGATTTGAAAAATCAATATTAAAAATTAATAAAATAATCATAATACTCCAGTTTTGAATTTTAAAAATTTTATTTATTTTTGAATTTTAAAATAATCATAATACTCCAGTCTTAAAAATACTAATTGATATAAAATACTAATTGATATAAAATAACGTTAAAATACTAATTGATATAAAATAACGTTAAAATACTAATTGATATAAAATACTAATTAGTATTAAATAACGTTAATATTTTTATATCTTTTAGTTTTAAATAACGTCATCAATTTATATTTTTTTATTTTGATTAAATGATATATATTATTTTATTTAGAATATGTTTTATATGATAATATTTTAATTAGTTTAGGGTGAAAGTAGGACATCCGTATAAACATCAGGGACATTTTTGAACCTTCCAGCCTGCCACGTCATCACATTGTAACCCCGTTTGTCTTCTGTTAACGGCAAGAGCACGGGTGACCTTCTTTTGAAACGTTAGGGATACTTTTGAAAAAAAAAAATTAGTTTAAGGTGGAAGTGGGACATCCGTATAAACATCATGGGTTTTTTTGCACCTTTGCCCTAAAGAAAATATAGGAATTATAAGAGAGAGAAAGAGAGTATACCATTAAGATATTAAAAGAGGGAGAAAAAATAGCTTGAAAAAGTAGGAGAGAATTAAGGAGAGTATTAAATGTTTAGGAGTGATTTAGGAAGTAATGTAATCAATATCTCCTAAAAATCTACAAAGGTCAGATAAATAGGAACATAATTTATTCTCTGGAACGTTAATTTAATAGGAATGGAGGGAGTATATAATAGGCTTACAAGAGATGATGATTTAAAATATTTGTGAGTTGACTTGAATAGTCTCTAAGTTAACTTATACTTAAAAAAATGCATCAATTCATTTTTTGAAGTTGAGATTTTAAACCTTCTATATTCAGTTATGCAAAAAAATAAAAAAAATTGAGTAGTAGATACATGCATATACTCACTTTAAATTAATAACCACTCTTTAATTGTTCACATAAATACAATGTATATAACTAATATAGAAAGAATACCTTGTTACACTTTGTATAAATAGTTCTTTATTCCCTTCTTTCTTATTCTTCACAACATCCTTCAATCACTCTAATTTTTTTAATATCATT
The DNA here is from genome assembly GCA_016801055.1 of Panax notoginseng. NCBI lineage: Eukaryota > Viridiplantae > Streptophyta > Magnoliopsida > Apiales > Araliaceae > Panax > Panax notoginseng. The sequence continues at coordinate 63,292,481 of CM029023.1, read as the reverse complement.
TGGACAAGAAAACTAAGAAAAAGTAGAGAGGAAGAACTGTTGTAGGAAGTATGTGTGTTTTAACAACTTCAATTCTAATGATAGCTACGTCAGTAAAATTATATGTAATTACTATTTTCATCAGCTGTAAACGATATTTTTATATGAACAACAATCATTAATAAACAAAGCTCATGCCTTGCACGGGCTATTACACTAGTATTCATAATACTAAGATGATATTTGATAAAATTGAGTAATTAAGATCGGAATGATTAGTATATCTTAACAAATTATATCATATGAATGAAAGAGCATCTGAACCTCAAAAGTTGTTTGGTAACTAAAATGTGTAAAATATCTTAATGACACTAGTTTACTATTTTAATCCTCTATTTTTTGTAAAATTTATTTGATAATTTTAAATATGCAGACTAATAAAGAAGCGAGTGAATAATATTGATAAAATATTCATGTACTATGTGAATAAAATTTAAGCAAATCACTTGAAAAAGTAGCAACAATATGACTATTACATTAGATAAAAAAAGTATTAAGTTTAATAGAACATAACATAACTAATAGTTCAAAAGAAGAATTATACTTCCTCTGTTTCAAAATATAAAATTATTATTGACTTCTTAATTAAATTTAATTTAAAATATTTTCAAACTCATAATTGACATAAATTTCTTTGATTTAAATTCATGTAAAAAAGAATATTGAAAAATATCGAAAACGTAATACTCAGTGTAAGATTTATTCTTTCATAATTTTTAATCAACTCATTTTAATTTTAAAAATATCTCAAATTGACCTTTCAAAAATCAATAACGATCTTAGAATTTGGAATGAATGGAGTATAATATTGTTGAGGCTATTTTTGTCCATAAATTTAAAATTTAATAAGAGACAACTCTTAATTGTTTGGACTTGATTTTGCCACTTAACGAATTAGAAGCATTAAGTGGATGATATTTTTTACCAAACAAGTTCACATTCTTACCTAATTAGATGGAGGACTTTTTAAGAGGCTTTTAGATATGATGGGTCTATCACTTCTTCACATCAAAACTTAGCATCCAAGATTAGTAGCAACAATAGTAGTTGGGCTAGATTGTAAATAGCTCATTTAAATTAATCTTGTAATTCTGTTAGATAGTTTGTTAGTGCTGATGTAATAAAAATGACAACTGTTACATTAGGAAGTTAACTTATATTTCTGCACTAGTATAAATACTGATGTACTCTGATAAATGAGTACAAATATTAATATTTTGCTCACTATGAGATTTTAACATGGCATATATCACCACCTAAGTTACAGGGGATATTCTCCAGCAAGTTGAAAATGGTAACATGGTAGTGAAATATAATTCGGTATGAATGTTTCTAAATATTGTGTATGTGACGCCCCCAAATTCAGGTACTTGAAACCTGAACTTAGTGCTTCACGATACCATTTTTATGAGCGGAATAATACTAATAATAATAACAATAATATAGATTATCAAATTTAATTTACATATTATCAGAGTTTTAAATCCCAAGCACGAAACCTTCAAACATTCGTTTCATTACATGATAATTAATATATATCATCATTACCCTAATAAAGTCTAGTTATTACAAAAGATAGCCTTATCATTCATTCAGCGACCTTCCCTTTCCCTTTGTTCTTAGAAGAGCCTCCAGGTTGTTCACCATTAGCTGAAAACATTTAAATTTAAGCACGGATGAGTATTTGAGTGTCCAGCAAGTAATAGCAACAATAACATTTAACTGAACGAATTAAATATTTTCTTTGAACGATACTCTTACAACGAATCAACAGTTGTAAAGTAAACTGAACCGATAATAAACAATATATCATTTTGATTTCAAAATTTTGAAACTACGTAATGACTATAAATGAGGATCAGTTGACAAACTATGAACATTATTTTCTATTTTCGAAAAGGTTAAACAGAACTTCATCTGTGAACCGTCATTACTTACGGGCACGGGGGGTGATCAGACCGTTATGCCCTGTATTGATCAATACTACATTAAAGGACGATATTTTCGTCCACCATTCCCGCCTTAGGCGCATAAAAGTTTCCTATAGTTGGGATGTTCATACCAGTTTTGAATCCAAATCAAGACAATTTAGTTGGATAAAATTTTATCTTGTTCAACAACAACTTTAAATATATGTCTAGCTAGATCAAATAGCTTAGACGACTTTTAATTCAACTTATAAAAACTGAACACCGATAAGTATGCATCAACATGTGATAAAATATAATGATTATCCAAGTGGGGACACTTGTATAACCATGTTTTAGAAATTAACGATCAGAATATATAGTTTGATCAATAATAACAGAATAAAGGAACTTGTACAAGAATTATAGTTTAATAACTTACTTATACAGAATCATTGCATAATTATATATAAAGGTTGAAATATTTGAACAATTGAAAGGAACAATTCGGATATTATCTTACGCATGTCCGTTGCATAAAGTAAATGCAAAGAGTTAGATACTTGCCTTGTCAGCTGCTTACACAACTTAGATTTATCTTTTCTATCAATCCCTATCATTAAATAGATCATTGGTCTGATTAGAATAACATATCATATCATATAATACTGCTTATTGCAGTCAGCACATTTCCTAATCACATTGGCACATAGGTTTAACAACCATTGAATCACAAATAATCAATTATCTAATCACATTATCTAAGTCCAGATCAATTTCTGAAATATGTCAGTCTAACGACAGCTTTATCGGGTAAATATCGAGTCTAAAACTCTATACAGTAGTTCAATATTCATTTGAATAACTTAAACACCCGTCGCACTATTTTTCATGGCCTTATAATAATTTTTAAATAATTATTACCATTTATCATAATTTTGAAATATCAGAATTATTATTAAATGATTTAATAATAAATAATTCTATTATCATTAATATTTAATTAATATTAAGCTATTAATGAAACCATTGCCAAAATATTAAAGTCATTAATAATAACTAAAAATATTTTTAAAAAATAACTTAAAATATTTTTAAAACATTTATATTACCCTTAAATAATTTTTAAAATATTTAAAAATCATTATAAAATAATTACCATTAATATTAAATTATTAATGAACTATTTATCTAAATATTAAAAGTTATTAATTATAACTTAGAATATTTTTAATTCATTTATATCCCTTTTTAAATGATTTTTAAATTAATAAAACTATTTTTAAACTATTTATTTAATATAAGTATTAAATAAATTTAATATCATTAGGGTTAAATTAATATCATTAATATCAAATTATTAATGAAATTATCCTTTAAATATTAAAAGTTATATTTTATAACTTAAAATATCTTTAAACATTTTATCTTCATTTAAAATGATTTTTAAAATATTAAAATTATTTTTAAACTAATTTATTTAATGTAAATATTAAATATCTTTAATATCATTAATAATAATTAATTAATGAATTTTACCTTTAGATATTAAAAGTTATATTTTATAACTTAAAATAATCTTAAATATCTTATTATTATTTAAAATGATTTTTAAAATAATAAAATTATTTTTAAATTATTTATTTAATTCATTTATTAAACAACTTAATTATCATTAATATTAATTTATTAATAAAAATTATCACAAAATATTAAAAGTCATTAAAAATAACTTAAAATATTTTCATATATCATAATATAATTTTTAATAATTTTTCATGTATTTAAATCATTTTTAAATAATTTATTTAATATTATAATTAAATAAATGAAATACTTTTAATATTCCAAAAATATTAAATATTTATGAAATATATTCAAAATAATTAAAATATAATTTTCAGACTTTAAAATAATTTTTAATATTTTATTTTGTATTTTTTAGAATTAAAAACTAATTAATACTAATTATTAAATAAAAATAATTAATTTTTGCAAAAACTGTCGCTAAAGGGCCCTATAGTGACGAAAATGTCGTTATAGGTGTTCTTGAGCTACCCAGAACCTTCATACCCAGTTACTGAGTGGACTAGTTTGACCAACTTTAAATCTTTGTATAGTGTGTTTCTGGGAATTACAAAAGCTAGATCTTGTAAACAAAGTGCAAGACTACAGGTTCTAACAAACAACACGATCAAACAACCTAACACAACCTAGATCTAAGCAACCAAAGTTGCTGTTAGAGCTGTTCTTCATTTACAGAAATGAAGAACAGTTCGAGCAGTCACTTTTAAGCTATTATAACTATCAATCGTGTTGGTGATTTTGTGATCTACAAGTTGTAATGTGTAGACAACACACACACACACACACACACACACACACACACACACATATATATATATATATATATATATATATATATATATATATATATATATATCATAACATCAACAAAATAACAACAAATTAAGCAGGTACAAGCCGGTCAAACCTTGTCAGAAAAATTGTTCAAAAATTTCTGGGTTTTTCCCAGAAAATGCAGTCATGGCCGTTTGTCCTACTTTGACCGGCCACTGTAGTCAGATTACTTGTTGTTTAGGAGATTTTAAGGCATAATATTAAAGTACTAATATCAGTCTATAATCTGGTTACAAAAACAAACACATAACATCATCAAGTAGTTAGATCTAAGCCTGCAAAGAACCTGTTAGAGGCTTCTGGGCTGTTCTGGGTTTTTTCCAGATTTTGAAAGTCATGGCCGGTCAACGAGGTTTGACCGTCCATAACTTTCATTCTGAGCATGATTTGAGCTATCTATCAGTTCCAGATTACAGACAACATAACATACTACAAGTATCAACCTTTAAAACACAAAACCTAATTACAGAAATGGATCTACAAGGTCTGACATTCGTTGTCAGACCATATCATGAAATTTTTCCAGAAATTTGAAAATCATTGATTTGAGCATTTAGATGTTATGGACTTGTAATATACCAACCCAGATCATTAAATTAGACTATAAACAACATCTTTTAACAACAAATTACAAGATCTAGCAACAGATCATTGAAAAAAAGTTATGGTTAGGGTTTATACCTTTGATGAACAAAATTTTGATTTTGTGTTGCTGATTTGGTTATGGTGTTAGTGGGGCTTGATAATGGGACTATAATGCTAGATAATTTCGGAGGTGTGGTGCTTGAGAGAGTTGAGTAAGGTTTTTGCACAAATTAAGTGAACAAAATGCAATTTCTCTCTCCAATCCATATATATAGACAATTAGATACATGTATGGGCTGACCTAGAGATGATTTGCTGTCATTTGAAGGTCAAGGGAGTTGTTGGTTTGGTAAACCACTCAAAATTTATCTAGATTTGCAAGCAAGTTTCTTAAAGAATTAAAAAGGGCATAAAAGACATTTAATAATTCAATTTAATGGCCAAAAATAAAACTTGGCAAACCCTTAGGGTTTAACCCTAATATTTAGCAAAAAGCAAAAATACTATTTAGCAACTAGGGTTTGTAAAATTATAAACTAAATTTAGTTTCCAAAATTTGAAAAATTAAAATTATTAATTAGATCAAGTTAATAATTTTATTATACAGGAACATTAGGGTATTATAACATAATTAACTTTGCTATTTAAACAATTAGTGTTTAAAATTAGCAATTAGGGTTCCAAGAAATATCGGTTAGAGTTTTAATTTCGCGATTAAGGTTTCGACTTCAAATTTAGGGTTTTAATCATTATGGTCTTAAATCACTAATTAGGTTTATTTAAATTAGCGATATAAAACCTATTATACCTGACATTAATCACTGCAACACAATTGTTGACAGATCAAACCTCCGGTCTAGGTTTCCGGATTATGGTTTAATAGAAATTCATATAATTAGGGTTTTAAATTTATAATTAGGGTTTCCTAATTAGCATAACACGAAGTAACACATAACACATATCATATAACACAGATATTAAATAATCTTAAATTTTCCATTTAAATTGATAAATAGGGTTAAATCAATTAATGCTAGGGTTTGATCAATATACCATAATTGACCAACCATCAACAGTACGTTTTTACAGTACATATTTATAGCACTGAAAAATCAAAATATTATAACATTATAATATTATTATCATTTCTTGATCAAAACCCAGAATTAGGGTTTGTATTCCATATCTGATTTTATCTACCATAATTAACCTTATAATTAAGTAAAAATAATTTACTTCATAACCTGAACAAAATTCATATAATAAAATAATTATTCTAATTATTCTAAAAATCACTTCATATATTATTTAAATAATATATGATTATATTTTCATGGAAAATAATTAATAAAAGCATTTCTACCATAATTTAATTATTATCAGAATATACTTTTTAATAATCAATAATTCTAAAATAAATTTGCTTGCAAACATTTATGTAATAAATATATTTTTATTTACCACATAAATACATATACACATTATCTTGTACAAATCCTCATCCTTAATATAAAAAAAAAATTTATACGCAAAATTTCTTATTTATTTATGTAGAAAATATCGGGTTGTTACATTCACCCTCCCTTATAAAGATTCCATCCCCGGAATCACCGTTTTAAAACCTATACATACACGACACATAGCATACATAATCATTGCAAGTAGATCTCGATCAACTTTGATCGAACTGATCTTTAACTATTCACATAAAGCTTGTTTTTCTGATTAGACGGAAAAATTGGTTTCTAAAAGAACTCAAATTCCTCCTCAAAATTTGTTTATAAAATAATTTACTATGTATAGGAAAATCATGCATAAGAAAATAAAAGGCATACGAATAATACCTGGAGTTCCAGTGCCAGCTGTTACCGTATCCTGAACTGTCATGTTGAAGATCCTTGCAGTAGATTTTGTCGGCTTGCTAGATGATGTTGGTCCTGTGATTGCCAAAGTTCTGCCGCTTTTCCCCATGTTCTCGCTTTCTGCCTCCGTCCTCCTTTTCGGACAATTCTTCACCTTATGCTCCTTTGATCCGCACATAAAACACCCATTAATAGTTCTAGGATTGGGGCAGTTGGGAGAGATATGGCCCTCCTGCCCACACTTAAAACATACAAATTTACCTTTCAGGCATTCCCCCAAATGGTTCTTGCCACAGTTCCCACATTGTACTAGCGGCTTCTTCTTTGTACCCTCATGCTTCACCTGTATACCCCCAAAGTTGTTTCCCTTCCTCTTTTCACTCCTATTTCCACCGTTTATTTCCACCTTCCCAGATCCCTCAACCTTACCCTTATTCCTTCTTTCTTTGTTGTATAGGCTCATGGCCTCACTCCCCTCCTCAGCAATAATAGCTTTCTCCATGAGTGCTACAAATGTAGGGATTTGCAACACTGCCACCTTATTGTAGAGCCAGTATTTTAATCCCAGCTCAAACCTTCGTGCTTTTCTAGCCTCTGTATCAACTTGATGCGGAGCAAACCTAGCCAACTCATTAAACTTAGCGGCGTATTCGGACACCGTCATATTTTCCTATTTTAATTCAAGAAATTTTACTTCCATCCTAGCCTGCATACTAGATGAAAAATAGTTTTTGAAAAATAAAGTTTTGAATCTTTTCCAAGCAACTACACCTACACCTACTCCAGCCCTCGCCTGATTCGCTTCCCACCAAAAATTTGCCTCGCCCTTCATCATGTAGGTGACAAAAGCGGTCTTTTGCCCCTCAGCTACCCTAGCTAATACAAATGCCTTTTCAATTTTTTTAACCCAAGTTTGGGCTTCTACAGGGTCAGTTGTACCTCTAAATTCGGGCGGTCCTACAGCTTTGAAGTCCTTAAAGTTTGCCAAGTGATTGTCCTGTTGGTTCCCTGCGGCTGGCATTCCTTGTTGCATAGCCTGAGCTACCATGTTTGCGAATTGCTGCATTGGATCTGGTTGTGGTTGTCCCTCGACGTTGTTGACAGATTCTTCTGCCCTTTGGTTTCTAGTTTGACGTCTTGGCGGCATTATCTGATTAAATAAAATCATAAATTTAACTTATATTCTAAACCTTATCATATAAGTTTAATACTTTAAACTTGTTTCATCACTCAAACATAAATTCATTTTCATTAAGTCGTAGTAATTTACATAACATAGCACATACTGCTATCCCTTTATGACTACAAAAGTCGGGATTTACAAACTTGATCATTACAAAAGTTGAGAACATAACCTTACACAGACATACTAAGCACATATTACATTAAACACACCTACACAACAGAACCTATACTGTCTATTTATTACACCTTTTCCTTGGACAACTTTTCACCTGATGACCTTCTATTCCATAATTAAAACAGACATATTGTGTTGGATTGGGACAATGAGGAGAGAAATGTCCCTTTTGTCCACAATTGTAGCAAACATATTCCCCTTTTCTGCATACACCTTCATGTTTCTTGTCACAATTTGCACACCTTTCTATTCGATTAATTTTTCCTCCGTTGATATCAGGATTTCTTATATCGTGGTCTTTCATCTTTCTTTTCCCCTTCTTGCTCGGAGCGGCGCATGCTTTGATGCTTTTAGTTCTAATTTGGTCAATTTGGATTTTAAGCTTATCTTGTTCTTCCATTGTTTCTATTAATGGTTTCTGCAGTTGGCTATTTAGCAGCTTTTCTATTTTCCACAACTGTTTCAAAGAGGAAACCTGGTCCCGCAGATTCTACACTTCGATTGATGCTTAATCAGCTCCAACTTCAGTGTCTGAATCACTATCGGTTAGTTCTACTATTTTCGGATCTGGTACGACATTTTTCACAATAACCACCTCATCGAGGTTGCTTTCACCCTGAGCCTCTATTTTAGCTATTGGCTTTGATATCGGCTCCTTCTTTACGATCCGAGGGTATCCTAATCCTTTTTCACTAATCATCTACACACATAAATTATCCTGATTAGCATATAGTATAAACACACAGCAAATAAGAGTTTTATATAAATTATCTTTTATTTTGTTTGACGATGAATTTAGTCAATTCATCTCTTTTTAAACTCTATATGAGTTATTTATATTTTCAACGTTTCCCTCTGTTCTAAGGTTATAGCCTAAGGTCTAACCCACCTAAGGTTTTTAACCCTAAAGCTCTGATACCACGATGTGACGCCCCCAAATTCAGGTACTTGAAACCCAAACTTAGTGCTTCACGATATCATTTCTATGAGCGGAATAATACTAATAATAATAACAATAATATAGATTATCAAATTTAATTTACATATTATCAGAGTTTTAAATCCCAAGTACGAAACCTTCAAACATTCGTTTCATTACATGATAATTAATATATATCATCATTACCCTAATAAAGTCTAGTTATTACAAAAGATAGCCTTATCATTCATTCGGCGACCTTCCCTTTCCCTTTGTTCTTAGAAGAGCCTCCAAGTTGTTCACCTTTAGCTGAAAATATTTAAATTTAAGCATGGATGAGTATTTGAGTGCCCAGCAAGTAATAGCAACAATAACATTTAGCTGAACGAATTAAATATTTTCTTTGAACGATACTCTTACAACGAATTAACAGTTGTAAAGTAAACTGAACCGATAATAAACAATATATCATTTTGATTTCAAATTTTTGAAACTACGTAATGACTATAAATGAAGATCAGTTGACAAACTATGAACATTATTTTCTATTTTCGAAAAGGTTAAACAGAACTTCATCTGTAAACCGTCATTACTTACGGGCACGGGGGGTGATCAGACTGTTATGCCCTGTATTGATCAATACTACATTAAAGGACGATATTTTCGTCCAGCATTCCCGCCTTAGGCGCATAAAAGTTTTCCATAGTTGGGATGTTCATACCAGTCTTGAATCCAAACCAAAAAAATTTAGTTGGATAAAGTTTTATCTTGTTCAACAACAACTTTAAATATATGTCTAGCTGGATCAAATAGCTTAGACGACTTTTAATTCAACTTATACATACTGAACACCGATAAGTATGTATCAACATGTGATAAAATATAATGATTATCCAAGTGGGGACACTTGTATAACCATGTTTTAGAAATTAACGATCAGAATATGTTGTTTGATCAATAATAACAGAATAAAGGAACTTGTACAACAATTATAATTTAATAACTTACTTATACAGAATCATTGCATAATTATATACAAAGGTTGAAATATTTGAACAATTGAAAGGAACAATTTAGATATTATCTTGCGCATGTCCGTTGCATAAAGTAAATGCAAAGAGTTAGATACTTGCCTTGTCAGCTGCTTACACAACTTAGATTTATCTTTTCTATCAATTCCTATCATTAAATAGATCATTGGTCTGATTAGAATAACATATCATATCATATAATACTGCTTATTGCAGTCAGCACATTCCCTAATCACATTGGCACATAGGTTTAACAACCATTGAATCACAAATAATCACTTATCTAATCACATTATCTAAGTTCAGATCAATTTCTGAAACATGTCAGTCTACCGACAGCTTTATCGGGTAAATATCAAGTCTAAAACTCTATACAGTAGTTCAATATTCATTTGGATAACGTAAACACCCGTCGCACTATTTTTCATGGCCTTATAATAATTTTTAAATAATTATTACCATTTATCATAATTTTGAAATATCAGAATCATTATTAAATGATTTAATAATAAATAATTCTATTATCATTAATATTTAATTAATATTAAGCTATTAATGAAACCATTGCCAAAATATTAAAGTCATTAATAATAACTTAAAATATTTTTAAAACATTTATATTACCCTTAAATGATTTTTAAAACATTTAAAAATCATTATAAAATAATTACCATTAATATTAAATTATTAATGAACTATTTATCTAAATATTAAAAGTTGTTAATTATAATTTAGAATATTTTTAATTCATTTATATCCCTTTTTAAATGATTTTTAAATTAATAAAACCATTTTTAAACTATTTATTTAATATAATTATTAAATAAATTTAATATCATTAGGGTTAAATTAATATCAAATTATTAATGAAATTATCCTTTAAATATTAAAAGTTATATTTTATAACTTAAAATATCTTTAAACATTTTATCTTCATTTAAAATGATTTTTAAAATATTAAAATTATTTTTAAACTAATTTATTTAATGTAAATATTAAATATCTTTAATATCATTAATAATAATTAATTAATGAATTTTACCTTTAGATATTAAAAGTTATATTTTATAACTTAAAATATTCTTAAATATCTTATTATTATTTAAAATGATTTTTAAAATAATAAAATCATTTTTAAATTATTTATTTAATTCATTTATTAAACAACTTAATTATCATTAATATTAATTTATTAATGAAAATTATCACAAAATATTAAAAGTCATTAAAAATAACTTAAAATATTTTCATATATCATAATATAATTTTTAATGATTTTTCATGTATTTAAATCATTTTTAAATAATTTATTTAATATTATAATTAAATAAATAAAATACTTTTAATATTCCAAAAATATTTATTATTTATGAAATATATTCAAAATAATTAAAATATAATTTTCGGACTTTAAAATAATTTTTAATAATTTATTTTTTATTTTTCAGAATTAAAAACTAATTAATACTAATTATTAAATAAAAATAATTAATTTTCGCAAAAACTGTCGCTAAAGGGCCCTATAGCGACGAAACTGTCGCTATGGGTGTTCTTGAGCTGCCCAGAACCTTCATACCCAGTTACCGAGTGGATTAGTTTGACCAACTTTAAATCTTTGTGTAGTGTGTTTCTGGGAATTGTAAAAGCTAGATCTTGTAGACAAAGTGCAAGATTACAAGTTCTAACAAACAACACGATCAAACAACCTAACACAAGCTAGATCTAAGCAACCAAAGTTGCTGTCAGAGTTGTTCTTCATTTACAGAAATGAAGAACAGTTCGAGCAGTCACTTTTAAGCTATTATAACTATTAATCGTGTTGATGATTTTGTGATCTATAAGTTGTAATGTGTAGACAACATCCCAATGTACATATATATATATATATATATATATATATATATATATATATATATATATATATATATATCATAACATCAACAAAATAACAACAAATTAAGCAGGTACAAGCCGGTCAAACCTTGTCAGAAAAATTGTTCAAAAATTTCTGGGTTTTTCCCAGAAAATGCAGTCATGGCCGTTTGTCCTACTTTGATCGGCCACTGTAGTCAGATTACTTGTTGTTTAGGAGATTTTAAGGCATAATATTAAAGTACTAATATCAGTCTATAATCTGGTTACAAAAACAAACACATAACATCATCAAGCAGTTAGATCTAAGCCCGCAAAGAACCTGTCAGAGGCTTCTGGGCCGTTCTGGGTTTTTTTCCAGATTTTGAAAGTCATGACCGGTCAACGAGGTTTGACCGCCCATAACTTCCATTTTGAGCATGATTTGAGCTATCTATCAGTTCCAGATTACAGACAACATAACATACTACAAGTATCAACCTTTAAAACACAAAACCCAATTACAGAAATGGATCTACAAGGTCTGACATTCGTTGTCAGACCATAACATGAAATTTTTCCAGAAATTTAAAAATCATTGATTTGAGCATTTAGATGTTATGGACTTGTAATATACCAACCCAAATCATTAAATTAGACTATAAACAACATCTTTTAACAACAAATTACAAGATCTAACAACAGATCATTGGAAAAAAATTATGGTTAGGGTTTATACCTTTGATGAATAATTTTATGATTTTGTGTTGCTGATTTGGTTATGGTGTTAGTGGGGCTTGATAATGGGACTATAATGCTAGATAATTTCGGAGGTGTGGTGCTTGAGAGAGTTGAGTAAGGTTTTTGCACAAATTAAGTGAACAAAATGCAATTTCTCTCTCCAATCCATATATATAGATAATTAGATATATGTATGGGCTGACCTAGAGATGATTTGCTGTCATTTGAAGGTCAAGGGAGTTGTTGGTTTGGTAAACCACTCAAAATTTATCTAGATTTGCAAGCAAGCTTCTTAAAGAATTAAAAAGGGCATAAAAGACATTTAATAATTCAATTTAATGGCCAAAAATGAAACTTGACAAACCTTTTGGGTTTAACCCTAATGTTTAGCAAAAAGCAAAAATACTATTTAGCAACTAGGGTTTGTAAAATTATAAACTAAATTTAGTTTCCAAAATTTGAAAAATTAAAATTATTAATTAAATTAAATTAATAATTTTATTATACAGGAACATTAGGGTATTATAACATAATTAACTTTGCTATTTAAACAATTAGTGTTTAAAATTAGCAATTAGGGTTCCAAGAAATATCGGTTAGAGTTTTAATTTCACGATTAAGGTTTCGATTTCAAATGTAGGGTTTTAATCATTATGGTCTTAAATCACTAATTAGGCTTGTTTAAATTAGCGATATAAAACCTATTATACTTGACATTAATCACTGTAACACAATTCTTGACAGATCAAACCTCCGGTCTAGGTTTCCGGATTAGGGTTTAATAGAAATTCATATAATTAGGGTTTTAAATTTATAATTAGGGTTTCCTAATTAGCATAGCACGAAGTAACACATAACACATATCATATAACACATATATTAAATAATCTTAAATTTCCCATTTAAATTGATAAATAGGGTTAAATCAATTAATGCTAGGGTTTGATTAATATACCATAATTGACCAACCATCAACAATACGTTTTTACAGTACATATTTATAGCACTGAAAAATCAAAATATTATAACATTATAATATTATTATCATTTCTTGATCAAAACCCAGAATTAGGGTTTGGATTCCATATCTGATTTTATCTGCAATAATTAACCTTATAATTAAGTAAAAATAATTTACTTAATAACCTGAACAAAATTCATATAATAAAATAATTATTCTAATTATTCTAAAAATCACTTCATATATTATTTAAATAATATATGATTATATTTTCATGGAAAATAATTAATAAAAGCATTTCTACCATAATTTAATTATTATCAGAATATACTTTTTAATAATCAATAATTCTAAAATAAATTTACTTGCAAACATTTATGCAATAAATATATTTTTATTTATCACATAAATATATATACACATTATCTTGTACAAATCCTCATCCTTAATATAAAAAAAAAATTTATACGCAAAATTTCTTATTTATTTATGTAGAAAATATCGGGTTGTTACAGTGTACTTTTATTTAAAAATATTAATTTTGTGGATCAATTTTTTCCTTTTCTTTTTTTTACTTATTTTTTACACTAAACTTTGGTTTATAATTTACATATTAGGAATATCATCTTATATAGCCTTTAGACATAAAACAAATGGCTAAAAGCAATTTGGCTACTCACTATCTAGAATTCTCCTCTAAAATGTCTAGAATATTAATGTTAATGCCAAGATTCGTCAACGCACTTCAATCACTAAAATCGCGTCCAATTCTGCACATAAATGAAATTACACGAACAAGCTTGACGGCATGGGCTGCCGGGGGATAGCTCTGGTGTGAGAATAAGTACAGGCTGAACAAGGTTTAATAATGGAGGTATTTAGTGATGGAAAATAATAATGAATTGTGTGTCCTTGAGAACCAAAGTATAGCCTTGTATTTATAGTGATCACACCTTCTCTACATGCCCTTCCCCGTATGGAAATAAGATTCCTCATTAGGTCAGATTCCATAATGGGATTGAACTGAATCTTCTTAAAGGAAAGAAGTTGGATTCTATCCTGATACTTTCCTTAGGAGTTAGAAATAAAATATAATTAAGAATCTTAGATTCCTTAAAGTTCTCTAATTGCCCAAACAAGTTCCACGTGGGGAGACTTCCTCCACGTGGATCGTGGCTTACCGAATAACCCAAGCCCAAATAATCATGCCCCAACATTGCTTCCACTCTTCCATTATGATGGGACATTTAATGGAAGAGTTCCTCATTAAAATCCCAATAATTATATAATAAATTATAATACACCAATCCCAAAATCAAATATATCGGTAACATACCGATCACTTATTGCTAGGCCCCTACATCACCCCCCGCATTCGCCAACATTTCAACCAAGTTAATGCCCCTCATTCAGGTAACCGAGAGAAATTGAAACGTCGGTTATTTCAAAAGCCTTTTTCCCCAAAAACAACTTCCACTTTTCAGATCTGCCTTTTTAAATTTAACTAAAAGCTTTCTGCAACCTTTTCATTCTCTCTGCAAATCCCTACTTCTGGCAAACATTGCCTTCGATTATTCCTCCTCCTTGCTCTCGAATGGCTGCTTCAAACACTCCATATTCATCTGCCCCAATCACTTCTACTGAAAAGACCCTCCCTAACTTTGCTCCAAGCTCCACCGTTCCCATTACTGCTTCTATCCCCTCTTCTACTACCGACATTGCTATTACCACCAGTTCTACCACAGTCACCACCACCATCTGTAAGACCCCAACTTATTATAAATAAAATTAAATTTTTTCTATTCATTATCTTGAAATAATAAGGAGTTAATTTGATATAATGCTTTGGTTATGGGTGAAATGTGTAAATTTTGCAAAATAAGCAAGTGGTTATAAAATATTCATTTTTGTCAGGAAATATTCGTTTGGACGTGGAATATTCTTGCTGCCGGGGAATATTCGTACGATGGCGCAGCCATTTGTGGGCCCCATAACAGAATAACTGTCGGATGAGGAAAATGACAAGTTTGAGTTTTTATAAATAATGACGTAATCGTTACCGTTAACACTGTTGGAATACCCGGCGGTTAAAATATAGTAATACGCGTGGTTGCATAGTAGCACACGGTATTGCATAATATTTTTGAATTTTTGATTCTTACGTAAGAAGGCACTACTCAATAATTGTTACAGTAATTACTGTTCAATATTTTATTTTATTGATTCAATAATTGTTGCGTTGATATTTTATATTATTGTTGTTTTAATAATTGTCACTGCACAGTATTTTCCATTATCAGATCAATAATTCATATTATTTGAATAATATTATTAGATAACATTATTGACAATGTCTAGAAAGTTCTGTCTAAAGAGAGGTTTGGTCACCTAATTGCGCGCCAGTAAGGAGAAATCCTTATCGAAAAGCCCCCTCTTTCTTGGGAACGACCTGGTTGTCATAATTGTGATTCTGTAATATTATTTGTGAATAATTAATTATTGATTTATATGATAAGAAATATTTATTTTATGTGGATATAAATGAAGGATAGAAAAATATTTATTTTATGTGTTTATAAATGAAGGAATTAATGCTGAGGTATTTTATCAGTATTTTGTCAAAATGGAGGTATTAAAAATCGTCCGTATGTGAATTTCGGGCATTTTTCGTTTAGAATTTGAAAAAACTTAAATCTACAAAGTTGTAGAGAATTTAATTTCCTATGGAATGGACATAAAATTCGTATTTTTTTTGATAAAAGGGTTATTTATTATGAATTATTGAAGTTTCTGATTATTGTTTAAATGATAAAACATTTTGAAAATTTCTAGAATTGGTGGACCCCACTTTTGGTTGGTGAGAAATATGCTAAAATTTTATTTTAAATGTGGTGGGCATGAATAGTAACAGGTAAAGCCATCAAGTAGCAGGTTAAGTCTGCTTTGCCGTTCTAACATTTTCCTATAAATAGGGTGCTTAGTTAGAATTGAAAATCACACCAGAAACAAGTGTTTCTCTCTCTCTTTCTCTATATATTATCGAGCGTATTTTGTGAGTATTTAGATACTTTGAGAGTTGCTATTCAGTGTAAGTTTTCTTCAGTATCATATCCGATAGTCCATTCAGAAATACTATTCTTTTGAGGTAAGGGATGTTATTTTCTTCTTATATGATATTATTTTCTTCAATATCATTATGCCGAATTATTGATATAAGTTTTATTATGGAATTTCTACCTTTTTGTGTCGAGATTACTATTTACGTATACGGCACTATTCACATATACAACACTATTCACAAATACGATACTATTCACCGAAAAATAAAATTTTCTCTTTTTCGTCCCAGATGTTTAGTATGGTTACTCTCTTTGATTGTATCCATGTTTTGATCGTCATTCTTAAATTTTACTCCATTATGGTTTATTATGGAGTATTTTTAAACTTGAATTATCTAAAGTACGAATCTCTAAACTTTGTCCTTTTATCTTATTGGATTCGTTCTCTAAAATATTTTTCATCATCCTCAGTCCTTAATGGTGATACTTGATGAATATCTTTGGCATGTAGTGCAAAGATGAATGATTACCTGATGAATATCTTTGACCCGTAGTGCAAAGATGAATAGGTGTTGAGATAAACATGACCAACTGGTGATACAAATGAATATCTTTGGCCCGTAGTGCAAATATGAATATTTGATTCAAGATGTATATTGATTGATGTCACAGGGATAAAATATTGATGATGGACTTTTAAATTCATAGATGATAGTAGATTTCATTCTCTACTTAACTCTTCTAATGAATTATTATTTTCGCTGCAGTTGTTGATCTAAAACTTGTTGTCTATTGTATTCTATTTGCTTTTTTCCTGTTGAAGACTATTGATAATTTGTTGTATATTATTTTAGTCATACTATTCTTTACTGGGCTAATTGAGCTCACCCTTTTCCTTTTTGTTCTATTTTTCTTCTCAAGAGGTGAGAATATAGCAGGAACTAGCCGGGGTATGGAGTGATGGTTCTAGAAAGTTATTTTAGCAGTCCTCACTATTTTTGTAAAATAGTGTATCAATAATTGTATTGAGGATTCTTTTTGAGTTTTAATACTATCTATTAGACAATATTTGTATTTAAACTCACAGTATATGTGTTGTTGTATTTTGCATGACAATTGTATTAATGAAGTTATATTTATTTCTGTACCATGTATTTGACAACTCAGAATGGGTGATGTATTCCTATTTTAGGGACGTCACAGTTGGTATCAGAGCTTAGGGATATGGTCTCTGGCAGAGATCGGGGAATAGAACTAGGAGGGGAGAGATGAGTAAATCCTTCGCTAGTGTGTCCTACCTAAGCTTATTTGTTGGTCGGTCATAATATAGGGATATTATGTGATATGTTAATTTATTTAATTAACCCTTGTTTTATGGTAGTATTTAAGAATGGCAGCTGAGAACTTTAACAATGGAGCGTATGAGACTGTGGAAACACCTTTAGTCACCAATCAAGAGAACGTGCAGCAGAAAAGATAATATTCCTCCTGTAAACAACACTACCGAATAAATGATGAATGATGTGATGTTTAGAAGCTTTTTGTAGTTCATTCAAAATCAGACGAGGGAGACTCGTGTACAAAACACTGGTGGAAATGATAGCAACGCGCGATTTGTAACAGCCAAACAGTTCAAGGAGTTGGGACCACCAAAATTCTGGGGAAAGCCGGATCCGATTAAGGTGGAAACGTGGGTCAAGCAAATTTCTGAGATATTCGATGTCTTGAGATGCAAGGAAGAACAGAAGGTTCCATTCACCACCTTTATGTTCCGTGGTGAGGTAGATTACTGGTGGGAATCTGTGAAGCGTACCCAGCCAGCCACACTCAACATGTCTTGGGAAAGATTTCAGAAATTGTTCAATGATAAGTACTTTCCTGAAAGTATTCGTCATATGAAGGAGGTAGAGTTTATTAGACTGGAACAAAATAATATGACGGTGTCCCAGTATGAGGCGAAGTTCGTAGAGTTATCCAGGTTTGCACCTCATTTGGTAGAGAATGAGGAACGAATGACACAGATGTTTCTAAGAGGTCTAAAACCCGAGATTCGTCAATACCTTATCTCTCATAAATTTTCTCTGTATTCAAATGTTGTCAACAGGGCTCAATTATTAGAGCGAGATAATGAGTATGTGTAACCGAGGGACCACAACCAGGGTCATACCGGTGACAGCAGTCATCAGAGCGATGATAACCATCGAGAAGGGAAAAATACGGACAAAAACGGTAACCACTCGGGCGGTAATCGTGGCCATAATAATAGGAGAGGTGAGTCAAGTAGAAATTTCAAAAAGAGGAGATTCAACAATGACGGGAAGACATCAGCAGCAGCACCAGCACCAATAATAAATCCTAGGGGAGGAGAACGACCGCCAGTTAGATGCTACAGATGCGGAGAGGAGAGGAGGGACACATAAGTCTAAACTATTCATAGCCTTCCAAGGTGTATTTCAGTTGTGGAAAAGACGGTCATATAGTCCGATTTTGTCCAGTAGCGAAGTCAAGTCCAGCTGGGACGGCGGCACCAAAGGCGACTACGGACAAAACAAAGTTGGTGATTCAAGGGAGGGCGTTTGTCGTGACTGGCCAAAATGCGAGAAACCCGAACGAGGTGATCATGGGTAAGCTAATCTTGAACTCTTGCAAAGTTTATACCTTACTAGATACCGGTTCTACCCATTTTTTTATCTCCCTTGCTTGTGCTCAACATTTAAACTTGACTCCGGAGAAATTAGACTTTGACTTATCTGTGGAGACTCCGTTAGGAAAAACTTTTATTACATCCACTGTGTATAAATCTTGCTTGATCTAAGTTGGCACCGTCACATTTCCTGTTGATCTTATCTCTTTAAAGATACTTGTATTTGATGTGATTTTAGTGATTGATTGGTTAACCACTCATCATGCCAAAATTGATTGTTTTCGTAAGGTTGTTAGTTTTCATATTTCTAACCAACCTGTTATGCGAATTCAAGCAACCAAACCACTAAAGTCAATCACTGTCATATCAAGCCATAAAGCCATTCATTTATTAAAAAACGGATGTTAAGCTTTCTTAGCCCATGTTATGGACTTGAACAAAAACACGTCAGATTTGAATAATATTTCTGTTGCTAGTGAATTTCCTGACGTATTTCCTGAAGAACTTCCTGGTCTACCCCCAGAACGTGAAGTTGAATTCTTTATTGATCTTAAACCGGGTACAAAGCCTATTTCTAAAATCCCATATCGAATGGCTCCTATTTAGCTTCAGGAGTTAAAAGTCGAACTACAGAAATTGTTAGACATCGATTTCATTCGTCCCAGTACATCTCCTTGGGGTGCTCCTGTTCTATTTGTAAAGAAGAAAGACGGGAGTATACGACTTTGTATTGACTACCGAGAATTAAACCATGTCACCATCAAGAATAGGTATCCGCTACCTCGCATTGATGACCTGTTCGACCAGTTGCAAGGAGCATAATTCTTTTCAAAGATCGATCTTCGTTCTGGATATCATCAGCTAAAGATTAAAACTGAGGATATTTCAAAGACTGCCTTCAAGACTCGGTATGGACATTATGAATTCTTAGTCATGTCTTTTGGATTGACTAATGCTCCTGCCGCTTTTATGGATATGATGAACCGTGTATTCAAGGAATATTTAGATTAGTTCATTGTTGTCTTTATTAATGACATCCTCATCTATTCTAAAAGCCGTGAAGATCATGAGCACCATTTGAAGCTGGTACTTCAAAGACTTCGTGACAACAAGCTATATGCCAAGCTGAAGAAATGCGAGTTCTGGCATAAGGAAGTAGCATTCCTTGGGCACGTGATGTCAAAACATGGAGTATCTGTTGACCCAGTGAAGATTGAAGCAATCCAAAGTTGGGAGCAACCGAAGTCGGTGACCGAAGTGCGTAGCTTTCAGGGCTTAGCTGGTTATTATCGGAGATTCGTAGAAGGATTTTTTAGAATCGTTACTCCGTTAACTCAGCTGACTCGAAAAGATACAAAACTCGTATGGAGCGAGGAATGTGAGAAGAGTTTCCAAGAGCTCAAGAGGAGACTCATTTCGGCACCTGTTCTGACAATACCATCTGGTTCGGATGGATTTGTTATCTATAGCGATGCTTCAAGCAAAGGGTTAGGATGTGTTCTCATACAACATGGGAAAGTCATAGCCTATGCCTCGCGATAACTCAAAGAATATGAGAGGAATTATCTTACTCATGATCTAGAGTTGGCAGCAGTCGTTTTCGCATTGAAAATCTGGAGGCACTACCTGTATGGGGAGAAAGTGGAGATTTATACGGATCATAAAAGCCTGAAATATTTCTTCACCCAAAAGAAACTCAACATGCGGCAACGACGTTGGCTCGAGCTGTTGAAAGATTACAACCATAACATTCAATATCATCCTGGAAAAGTAAACGTTGTAGCGGACGCATTGAGTAGAAGATCGTATGCGGGTACGAGTGCGATGTTGTTAACACAAAGACCCATTTTGTACGACTTACAAAGGATAGAAATAGAGTTAAAGGCTCTAAGTACCCACGTGATGATATCAAACATACGAGTAGAACCGACTTTAATCGATAAAGTTAAAGCTGCTCAAGCTACGAACATGGAGCTGATGCGTATAAAGAAGAAAGTGCAAGAAGGTGCTATTCCAGAAGCAAGAATCAATGAAGAAGGAATACTTCGAGTCAACTCCAGACTTTGCGTTCCTAATGATTCTGACTTGAAGCATAGAATCATGATGGAGGCACATAACAAACCATTTGCAATCCATCCTGAGAGTACCAAAATGTATCATGATCTTCGACATATATTTTGGTGAAACAATATGAAGAGAGAGATCACAGAGTTTATCTTGAGGTGTTAAACTTGTCAACTAGTAAAGGCCAAGCATCAAGTTCCAAAGGGTCTATTGCAACCACTTGAGATTCTAAAATGGAAGTGGGAACACATTATCATGAATTTCGTTACGAGTCTTCCCAAAGTTTCTCAAGGCATAAATGCGATTTGGGTTATTGTTGATAGATTAACCAAGTCTGCTCATTTCTTGCCTATACGTGAGACTTATTACCTTGAACGTCTTGCTCGTATGTACGTGAATGAGATTGTGAGATTACATGGCATGCCAATATCCATAGTTTCGGATCGTGACCCAAGATTCACTTCACGATTTTGGGTTAGCTTGCAGAAAGCTATGGGCACGGATTTACGATTCAGTTCGGCATACCATCCTCAAACGGACGGGCAATCAGAAAGGACTATTCAAACCCTTGAAGATCTATTAAGACTCTGTGCCCTAGATTTCAAAGGAAGTTGGGATAAGTACTTGTCATTGGTGGAATTCTCCTATAACAACAGTTATCAAGCAAGTATAGGCATGGCTCCATTCGAGGCGTTATATGAACGAAAGTGTCGTTCTCCAGTATACTGGGACAAGGTGGGTGAAGCAACGTTGTTGGGACCAGAATTGGTATGCATGACTACAGAAAAGATCCAAACGATTCGACAACGTATAAAGACCTCACAAGATCGATAAAAGAGTTATGTTGATCTTCATCGAAAGGATGTGAAATTCAATATTGGAGATCATGTACTATTACGTATTGCTCCATGAAAGGGAGTTACAAGATTCGGGAAGAGAGAAAAGCTTAATCTACGATTTGTTGGTCCATTTTAGATTCTTGACCGAATAGGAAATGTGGCCTATAGACTCGCATTACCTCCAAGCATGTCTTGGTTCATAATATTTTTCACATATCTATGCTTCGTAAATATGTGAAAGACTCGAACCACATTATCGCGTTAGAACCAGACGAGATAGCCGAAGATTTAACGTACGAGGAGGTACCTATTAAGATCTTGGATAGGAAATAGCATATCCTACGAACAAAGGTTATACCACAAGTCAAGGTTTTGTGGAGGAACCATGCTATTGAGAAAATGACTTGGGAGTTGGAATCGAAAATCAAAGCGAGGTACCCTCAACTTTTCGAAACACCAGGTACGTACATCAATTTCGAGGATGAAATTTCATAAGGAGGGGAGGTTGTAAGACCCCAACTTATTATAAATAAAAATAAATTTCCTCTATTCATTATCTTGAAATAATAAGGAGTTAATTTGATATAATACTTTGGTTATGGGTGAAATGTGCAAATTTTATAAAATAAGCAAGTGGTTATAAAATATTCATTTTTGTCGGGGAATATTCGTTTGGTCGTGGAATGTTCTTACTGTTGGAGAATATTCATACGACGGCGCAGCCATTTGTGGGCCCCATAACAGAATAACTATCGAATGAGAAAAACGACAAGTTTGAGTTTTTATAAATAACGTCGTAATCATTACCGTTAACACTGTTGGAATTTTCGGTGGTTAAAATACAGTAATACGCGTGGTTGCACAGTAGCACACGGTATTGCATAATATTTTTGAATTATTGATTCTTACGCAAGAAGGCACTACTCAATAATTGTTACAGTAATTACTGTTCAATATTTTATTTTATTGATTCAATAATTGCTGCGTTGATATTTTATATTATTGTTGTTTCAATAATTGTCACTGCACAGTATTTCTCATTATCAGATCAATAATTCATATTATTTGAATAATATTATTAGATAGCATTATTGGCAATGTCTAGAAAGTTCTGTCTAAGGAGATGTTTGGTCACCTAATTGTGCGTCAGTAAGGAGAAATCCTTATCGGAAAGCCCCCTCTTTCCTGGGAACGGCCTGGTTGTCATAATTGTGATTCTGTAATATTATTTGTGAATAATTAATTATTAATTTATATGATAAGAAATATTTATTTTGTGTGGATATAAATGAAGGATAGGAAAATATTTATTTTATGTGATTATAAATGAAGGAATTAATGCTGAGGTGTTTTATCAGTATTTTGTCGGAATGGAGGTATTAAAAATCGTCCGTATGTGGATTTCAGGTATTTTTCGTTTGGAATTTGGAAAAATTTAAAGCTACAAAGTTGTAGAGAATTTAATTTCCTATGGAATGGACATAAAATTCATTATTTTTTGATAAATGGCTATTTATTATGAATTATTGAAGTTTCTGATTATTGTTTAAATGATAAAATATTTTGAAAATTTCTAGAGGTGGTGGGCCTCACTTTTGGTTGGTGAGAAATGTGCTGAAATTTTATTTCAAATGTGGTGGGCATGAATAATAACAGGTAAAGCCATCAGGTAGCATGTTAAGTCTGCTTCGGCGTTTTAACATTTTCCTATAAATAGGGTGCTGAGTTAGAATTAAAAATCACACCAGAAATAAGTTTTCTATCTCTCTCTCTCTCTCTATATATATATATATATATATATATTATCGAGCGTATTTTGTGAGTATTTAGATACTTTGAGAGTTGCTATTCAGTGCAAGTTTCTTTCAGCATCATATCCGATAGTCCATTCAGAATTACTGTTCTTTTGAGGTAAGGGATGTTATTTTCTTCTTATATGATATTATTTTCTTCAGTATTATTATGTCGAATTATTGATATAAGTTTTATTGTGGAATTTCTACCTTTTTGTGTCGGGATTACTATTCACGTATACAACACTATTCACAAATACGACATTATTCACCGAAAAATGAAATTTTCTCTTTTTCGTCCCAGATGTTTAGTATGGTTACTATCTTTGATTGTATCCATGTTTTGATCGTCATTCTTGAATTTTACTCCATTATGGTTTATTATGGAGTAATTTTAAACTTGAATTATCTAAAGTACGAATCTCTAAACTTTGTCCTTTTATCTTACTGGATTCGTTCTCTAAAATGATTTTCATCATCCTCAGTCCTTAATGGTGATACTTGATGAATATCTTTGGCCTGTAGTCCAAAGATGAATGATTACCTGATGAATATCTTTGGCCGTAGTGCAAAGATGAATAAGTGTTGAGCTGAACATGACCAATTGGGGATACAAATGAATATCTTTGGCCCGTAGTGCAAAGATGAATATTTGATTCAAGATGTATATTGATTGATGTTACAGGGATAAAATATTGATGATGGACTTTTAAATTCATAGATGATAGTAGATTTCATTCTCTACTTAACTTTTCTAATGAATTGTTATTTTCGCTGCAGTTGTTGATCTAAAACTTGTTGTCTATTATATTCTATCATATTTTTCCCTGTTGAAGACTATTGATAATTTATTGTATATTATCTTAGTCATAATATTTTTTACTAGGCTAGTTGAGCTCACCCTTTTCTTTTTTGTTCTATTTTTCTTCTCAGGAGGTGAGAATATAGCAGGAACTAGCCGGGGTATGGAGTGATGGTTCTAGAAAGTTGTTTTAGCAGTCCTCACTATTTTTGTAAAATAATGTATTAATAATTGTAATGAGGACTCTTTTAGAGTTTTAATACGGTCTATTAGACAATATTTGTATTTAAACTCACAGTATATGTGTTTTCGTATTTTGCATGACAATTGTATTAATGAAGTTATTTTATTTCTATACCATGTATTTGACAACTAAGAATGGGTGATGTATACCTATTTTGGGGGCATCACACCATCTCCATTGCCCCCAATCTCTAGTCCCATCTCAGGTAGAGCTTGCTGTACAAAAAATGATAAGAGTGTACTCAAACTGTGACGCCCCCAAAATAGGTACACAAAATCCATTCCGAGTTGCCAAATATATGGTACAGAAAATAACTTACAATTTTATTATTACAATTGTCGTGCAAAATACGACAACACATATATTGTGAGTTTAAATACAAATATTATCTTCTAGACAATATCCACACTCAAATAAGTTCTCATTACAATTATTGATACACTATTCTACAAAATAGTGAGGATTGTTAAAACAACTGTCTAGAATTATCATTCCATACTCCGACTAGTTCCCGCTATATTCTTACCTCCTGAGAAGAAAAATGGAACAAAAAGGAAAAGGGTGAGCTAAACTAGCCTAGTAAAAAATATTATGACTAAGATAATGAACAACAAATTATCGTTAGCCTTCAACAAATCCGATAAAATATAATTGACAACAAATTTTAGATCAATATTCGCAACGAAAATAACAATTCATTAGAAGAGTTAAGTAGATAATGAAGTCTACTATCTTCTATGATTTAAAAGTCCATCATCAATATTTTATCCCTGTAACATCAATCAATATACATCTTGAATCAAATATTCATCTTTGTACTACAGGCCAAAGATATTCATTTGTATCACCAGTTGGTCATGTTCATCTCAATACCTGTCCATCTTTGCACTACGGGCCAAAGATATTCATCAGATAATCATTCATCTTTGCACTACAGACCAAAGATATTCAGTTATATCACTATTTAGGACTGAGGATGATGAAAAATATTTTAAAGAAAACGAATCCAGTGAGATAAATGATCAAAGATTAGGGATTCGTACTTCGGTTTATCCAAGTTCAAAAATACTCCATAATAAACCATAGCTGAATAAAATTCAAGAATGAAGGTCAAAATATGGATACAATCAAATATAGTAGCCATAATATATATCTTGGACAAAGAAGAGAAAATTTTATTTTTCTATGAATAGTGTCGTATATGTGAATAGTGCCGTATACGTGAATAGTAACCCCGACACGAAAAGATAGAAATTCTACAAGAAAAATTATACTTAGTAAATAGTACCATATTCGTGAATAGTGCCGTATACGTGAATAGTAACCTCGACATGAAAAGGTAAAAATTTCATAATAAAATTCATACCAATATTTTGGCATAATGATATTGAACGAAATAACATCATTTACGAAGAAAATAACATCCCTTACCTCAAAAGAACAGTACTTCTGACTGAAATATTGGATATAATACCGACGAAAACTTGCACTGAATAGCAACTCTCAAAGTATCTAAATACTCACAAAATACGCTTGATAATATAGAGAGAGAAAACTTATGATTCTGGTGTGATTTCCAATTCTAACTAAGCACCTTATTTATAGGAAAATGCTAGAACGTCAAAGCAGACTAAAATTAATAAAATATTATTTTATTACAAATATTCACGCCCACCACAATTGATCAAATTTTAGCACACCACAGTGGGGCCCACCAAAAATTATATTTTTTCACAACAACCAAAAGTGGGGCCCACATGTTTTTAATAAAAATATTTATTTCTAAAACTTCAATAATTCATAACAAATAGCCCTTTTATCAGAAAAATACGAATTTTATATTCTTTTCATAGAAAATTTAATTCTCTACAACTTTGTAGAAGAAAGTTTTTCCAAATTCCAAACAAAAAATGTCCGAAATCTAAATACGGATTATTTTTAATATCTCTATTCTGATAAAATACTGATAAAACACCTCAACATTAATTCTTTCATTTATATCTACATAAAAATAAATATTTTCTTATCATATAAATCAATAATTAATTATTCACAAATAATATTACAAAATCACAATACTGACAACCACGTCGTTCCCAAGAAAGAGGTAATAATTTCTCCTTACTGGTACGCAATTAGGTGACCAAACCCCTTTCCTAGACAGAAGTTCCTTAGACATTGCCAATATTGTTATCTAATAATATTATTCAAATAATATGAATTATTGATCTGATAATGGAAAATACTGTGCAGTGACAATTATTGAAATAATAATAATATAAAATATCAACGTAGCAATTATTGAATCAATAAAATAAAATATTGAACAGTAACTACTGTAACAATTATTGAGTAGTGCCTTCTTACGTAAGAATCAATAATCCAAAAATGCTGTGCAATACCGTGTGCTACTGTGCAACCATGCGTATTACTCTACTTTAACCACCAGGTATTCCAACAGTGTTAACGGTAACAACTACATCGTTATTTATAAAAAACTCAAACTTGTTATTTTCTTCATCCGACAGTTTTTTGTTATGGGGCCCACAAATGGCTGCGCCATCGTACGAATATTCCCCGACAGCAAGAATATTCCACGACCAAACGAATATTCCCCGACACCAATGAATATTTTATAACCACTTGCTTACTTAAAATATTTACGCATTTTACCAATAACTAACCACATTAATCAAATCAACCCCTTACTATAACAAAATAATGAATAGAGGAAAATCAATTTTATTCATAAAAAGTTGGGGTCTTACACAAACAAAGAAATTTTTGCCCATATTAATACTAAATCTACAATCAATGCCAATGACCTTGCCAAAATACGAGAGTTGTATTGTATTCCGGCGAGCTACGACCTACGACCTCTGAGCCGTTCTCCCCACTGAACAAATGTACCACCGACCTAATGGGTGGACTCCTATTGCCCTTACCACCCTCAAATATGGGGTTTGCCTTCCCCTCCGCGCCTTCATCATCACCCTTCTTGGATTCATCGGAGTTGGCCTAACTTAAGTGGTACCGAACTCATATATATATATATATATATATATATATATATATATATATATATATATATATATATATACTATCTCCTTCATTTCTCTTTGCCATGAAATCGACATCCCCCTACCATCGACCTTTTCTTTTCTTTATTCTCTATGTGCCGATCCAGGGAGTCAGGATTCCGACAGATCAACAAACAACAATGTCTAGTGATTGAGAAACTATCCTTGATGAAGACCCCTTCAAGCAATAAGGGATGAAATTCACAGTGGTTCTTCATCCGAGGCCCTGATACCCATTAAATCCCTGATTGGGCTAAAGCCTTCCAACCAAATGTAGCCATCGAAGAATTATCGCGGACTCGACTCAAAGAATTGGTAAGAACCATCGATAGAATACCGACAAAAGAATGGGAGGTCGAGCTCCTAAACAACCAGACTTGGTTGTATAACCATAAATTTAAGTCTCGAACCTTTTTAATTAAATCGTACTATTTCAATTTCCCTTCTGACTCAGCTGTGTTCTTCTCGTAGTGTCTCTTATCAAGCCAACTCTAACATTAGCCGAACTTCTACCATTACCTTAGCAACCTCTCCTACCGAAACCAACATTCATCTATAAACAACCACTGAAACTCCAATTTTAGTACACCTATCTGAGCTGGCTCGATGAATGAACCCCCTCAATTATCCCAACACAATCCTTCACAAAAATAAGTCCTTTAGATATGCCCTTTTCTGAGAGAACCACCCTTCTTCGAGTGAAACGAAGGCGCCAAAAACCTACAACTGAAGCAACAAAAACAAACCCTTCGGGGCCTTCTAGTTCCTAACACGAAGCCACATCTACTATCGAGCCTCCAATAATTATTATTGATCCGATGCTAACCACCGAGTCAACCAAAACCTAAACCAAAAAAAGAAAAGAACCCGAAGAGCCTTCATCTGAACCACTAGCAAAAAAATCCCATACATAACCATCACCCGGATGTCATCTCCTTCCCCTTCCCCCAAAAAAATTGTTGCTTCTTCCAGCCAAGTACGAGAGGTAATGGCCTCGATGATGTTGTGGTCAGAAGATCCCGAAGACTATCCACATGAGCTCTTTGAGAACTTTGTCCTTCCTGCCGATGAAATGAGGTTCACGAATGCGAGTCTCAAAGAGCTCATTTATACTAACATCATGCACTAAGGCTGGGTAAACATCTTCAACCCTTTCATTCAATAAAAATCCATCAAATAATTTTGCATTTCTGACCCTCCTTATTCTTGCTTATAGTCAACTGTAGTCTCTGCCCTAATCATACGCCGACTCCACCAAGCTAACGAAAGGGAAAAAGATCAAGAGGCCGAGGTCACGCGCCTAGAGTACAGGCTGTCGGCTGCGATGACTGACCTCGAGAAAGAAAAAAGCCTACATGCCAACATCTACTATTGCCATGAATTGGAAGGCGAGCTGAAAACCGAGAAGTTAAAAGTCTCCGAAGGTGAAGAACGCTGAAGGATACTTTTGGTCAATTGGGAGGAAATGAAAAAAGAAAATGAAGCCTTGAAGGAAGGCAATCTAGCTCTGATTAGCCAAGTCAAGAAGATGCATAAAGATACTGTAAGACTGATCAGCATCCACAACGCCCTGGAGAAAGAGTTCGCCAATTACAAATCCCTTGGTCCTCCTTTGACCGAAGAGGCTTGACGCCAAATTTGTAAAGAGTACAGGAAGTTTCCCGAACTGTCAAAAGAAGTCATGCAACAGTTTGGCGATGGCTACCAAAGCGCTAGAGACAAAGAAAAAGAAAGAATGTAAGCTTCCGACCTCCATCCTTCTATCCTAGATTCCTCTGACGATGAGCTTAAAGTTTAAGGCATAACTCTTACTTTAATATAACACATTTTTGTAATGATTTGCCTATGTAATCATTTTCCCAATGTACAAACATTTTGACAATTAATAAATATAAATTTTTGAGCAAAAACTGAATATTTATTGCATTAATAACTTAGAAAAAAATTATAGAGTCATAAAAGGAAACTACTTAACATGCATTACTGATAATACTTCCTAAGCCTCCCTGCATGCCAAGTGTTTTTAACTTCTGTACCATCCATTGCTTGAAGCCGATAAGTTTTTGGCTTTGGCACATCAGTGACTTCATAGGGCCCTTCCCAGTTGGGCATTAACTTTCTGAGGTTTTGGGGCATCGACGCCTCCACTTCTCGAAGAACAAAATCTTCAACTTCAAATCTCCTTAACTTTATCCCTTTGTTGTAATGTCTGTCCATTCTCCTTTGGTAGAATGCTAGTCTTACCAAGGCTGATTCCCAAACCTCTTCTAAAAAATCAAGATTGAGGTAAAGGCCTTCATCATTATACAACTCCTTAAATTATCTGACTCGAAGCAAAGCAGACCCGATCTCGACTGGAATAAAGGCATCGGTCTTATATGCTAACCTGAACGACGAATTGCCTGTCACTATCCTAGGAGTAGTTTGATATGCCCACAAAACACTGATCAACTCCTCAGGCCACCTTCCATTGGCTCTGTCTAGCCTCCTTTTAATTCTGTTTAATAGAGTCCGATTGGTGACCTCTACTTGTCCATTGGATTGAGGATGAGTAACCGAAGTTTTTTGATGTTGGATTCCAAAGTCTCTTAGATATTCCTCGAACTTAGACCCTACAAACTGTCTACCATTATTCGACACTATCGCCATGGGAATTCTGAATCAAAAAGCAACGAATTCTTTAAGAAATTTTAGATATTCCTGTTCCGTGATCGACTTAAGGGGCTTAGCTTCCACCCACTTGGTCATGTAATCGATATCCACCACAACAAAGTTGACCTTCCTTTTAGCCTTTAGTAGTGGACCCAAAAGATTGATTTTCCAAATTACAAATGGGATCGAGGACAAAATCGAGAACAACTCTTCGGGCGGCTGATGAGGAATAAGACTATTCAATTGGCATTTAGGACACTTTTGTACATACTCTTTTGCCTCTTGTAAGATTATTGACTAGTAGTAACCCTACCAAAGACCTTTATATGCCAACATCTTAGCTCCCATATGATCGCCACATATGCCTTTATGAACTTCCGAAAGTGCGTACTCAAATTCAGACGGGACTAAACACTTCAGCAGAGGGGAAGAGAATGCTATGAAGTTCAAACTCCTATACTTTATTTTCTTTGCTAGTATCCGATCCGAAGGTAACACACCATCTACTAGATAATCCAAATAAGGTGTGAGCCAACAATCCGATTGTTCTATTACCAAGACTTCTGACCTCTAGAGGCTAAGAGCATCAAGAAACTCTAAATAGACTGACCCACTGAAAGAGCTCGCATCCGTCGTAGCTAGCCTAGCCAACGCATTGGCAACTATGTTTTTCGACCGATCGACTCCCTAAAAAGTATAAAAACTAAAGAAGTGTAGCCGGTTTTGGACTTCGGCTAGATACTTCATCACCTTTGCCCCCTGGGCCTCATATTCCCCTGAAATTTACTTGACCACCAGCTGTGAGTCACTGAAGATTACCAACCTTTGTACCTCGATACTTTTTGCCAACCACAAACCCGCTTAAATTGCCTCATATTTGGCTTCATTATTTTTCTCTGTCAACCCAAAGTTAATAGTCTGCTGTACTTTAAACCCCTCTGGACTTGTCAGAATTACCCCTGCACCGCTGACACCCGAGATTGGGGATCCATCCATGTATAAAGTCCATAAGTCCTGAACTGGTTGAACATTCGAGATCGAACCCACCATTTCTAGTTTATCAGCCAAGTCGGGTTCAAAAAAAGAACACTCCACCACGAAGTCGACCAAGGCTGGACCTTTAATCACCGTCCGAGGATGGTACTCCAAAATAAACTGAGTTAATTCCATAGCCCAAGCTGCAAGTCACCCCGATATGTTGGGTTTATTCATAATCTTCTTCAAAGGTTGATTTATATACACCACGATCAACCGACCTTGAAAGTAATATCGAAGCTTCTTGCTGGCTATTATTAGAGCATAAGCAAACTTCTCCAAATTCGGATATCTGGTCTCTACATACTGAAGAACATGATTAACATAGTACACGGGGAATTATTTTCCTCCGATATCCCAGATCAACATTGCCCCCACTGCCAATGAGCTAGCTACCAAGTACAAATATAAAGATTTCAAAGGAACTGAGTTCATCAGTAGAGGTTCTGAAGACAAATACTTTTTAATCCCTTGAAAAGCATCCTTGTACTCTGAAGTCCATCGAATAGTTTTTTTTCTTCAGCCCCTTCTATGTGTCAAAAAATGGTAGACACCTACCTTTATGCTGATTTGGACATGAATCTCTTTAATGTCGCAATTCAACCTGTCAAACGCTGAACATCCTTAAAAGATTGGGGGGACTTCATATCTAGAATAGCCTTGATCTTCTATGAATTAGCTTATATTCCTCTCTTACTTACTAAATAACCCAAAAATTTCCCCGAACTGAGGTCAAAAGTGCACTTCGTCGGGTTCAACATAATGTTATAATGTTGAACGGTTTGGAAGTAGTCCTCCAAGACATCCATATATTCCCAAACTGACATGCTTTTGACGATCATGTCATCCACATACAACTCCATGCTTCAGCCCAACTGCTTTTGAAATACATAATTAATCATTCTCTGGTAGTAGCACCGACATTCAAAAGTCTGAACATCATCTTCCTATAAGCATAGATTATCCAATTCATGATAAAAGCCGTCTTCGAGATATCCTCCTTATGCATCAAAATTTGGTTATATCTCGAAAAGGCATCCATGAAGATCAATAATTCATACCCCGATGTGGCATCTATCAGTTGGTCGATGGGAGGAAGTGGATAGAAGTCCTTCGGGCAAGCCTTATTTAAATCGTATTGTCGATGCAAATCCTCCACTTCTCGTTCTGCTTCTGAACTAGAACCACGTTTGCCAACCACTCAGGATAATCTATTTCAAATATAAAATCAGCCGCTAAAAACTTGGCCACCTCGCATCAATAATCTTCTACCTCTTTGGGGCAAAGATTCTCCTCTTCTGTTGGACTAGTTTCTTGGTAGGGTCCATGTTCAACCTGTGCACAACAACAGATTTAGCATTTTTAGGCATGTTAATGGGCACCCAGGCAAAAATATAAGCATACACCCGAAGCAGATCGATCAGTTCTATTTGAAAAAGGCTCCTGTAACCCTGTGCCAATCTTGATTGTTTTATCCTTCTTCCTTGGGACCAACTTAATATCCTCCATCTCTTTAGCCGGCAGGGCAAGAGGTTCTGTACTTCCTTTGGTAAACAGTTCTACCTTGATTGCCATTGCCTGCCTTTGCTTGCTGACTTCGACCCTAGATAATATTAATGAATTCTGGTAACACCTTCTGGCCATATCTAAATCTCCTTTGACCTAGCCAACCCTGTTCGGCGTAGGGAATTTCAACTTAAAATGGGGAATTGATGTTATTGCATGTAATGCTGTCAATGTTGGCCAACCTAGAATGGCTTTATACGACGAATCGACATGTACCACAAAAAACCTGATATTGATTTTCACCTGCTAAGGAGCCGTCCTGAAGATGAATGGAAACTCGATAGTCCCTGCTACTAAAACTGGATCATTACTGTACCTATATATTGGAGGTTCATGCTCGACTTCCATCTCTTTGCCTTCCAAGTCCAGCCTCTGATATGCATAGGCATACAATATATCGATTGAAAAGCCGTTGTTGATCATAATTTGTCTCATATCCATTGATCCAACTTGTACAGTGATTGCCAATGCCCATTCGTGTGGCTTAATGGGTGCCGATGGGTAGTCCTCATCGGTGAAAGAAATTAACGTGCCAGGATATAATCGATCCCTCCTAGAAGGCTGTTCAGATACTATCAAAACTAATCTTAGCATCCCGCGCCTCTTCTTTCCTATCAGCTTTGCAAACGACCCACCTGTGATCACATCTAATACCTAGCGAGTTGTTTAGGTTTGATCAGGTTTTGGTTGTGGCTGGGGGGCTAGGTTCTGAGTATTATTCTTCCTTGTTCCTATACCTTCTCGCCCTGCAACATACTAAACCAGCTCACCACTCTTAACATTATTTTTAATCAACCTTTTCAAGTTCTTGCAAGCTTCGGTGGTGTGTCCAGCGACATGATGATACTTATAATACTTATTCTGGTTCCCCCTCTCCAGACGAGCGTTGTCTGGAAATGGTTCAAAGAACGACCTATCCTTTATCTGCTCAAATATGGTAACCCGATCTGTATTAAGTGGGGTGAACACTTTATTGATTCTTCAGGATGGGAAGGATGATCAGCCTCCTCCTAAACCCCCATTATTGTAATCCTTCTTCTGGTTGTCTGTTTTGTTATTATTGTTTGGCCTGGGATTGTTGTTCCTATCTTGATCCCTCGGCTTCTCAACTGCATTTGGTTTCAAACTGCCCATGGCCTCCTCGATCAGGATGAACTCCTCGTCTCTATCATAGGCCTCTGCCAAATCCTTCGGGATGTTGAACATTAAATTCTTCATCAATTTCTTGGACCTCCTCACGTCTAATCCTGCTTGCAAATATTCAAGGGTCAGATGACCATCTAAGTGTCTCACCTGTCTGACTGCCTCCCAGAATCTCTTTATATACTAGTTAAGGGTCTTATCGAAACACTGCCGGATCTGAACTAGAGAATCGGTCGGCTTACCCCTTATTTTGTTACTCCCGAAGTGGCTATGGAACTGGTCATAGAGCTCCTTCCATGATGAGATACGTGATCGAATATCAATAAAGTAGCAAATAAAGTATCGTATCCCACAGAGAATTGTGTGAAATAACTATCACCTACTAATTTTGTATTAAACCAATTTTATTAAAGTTGATGAATATTATGAATTTATGAAAACAAAAATAATTAAACTAATTAAACCCTAGCTACCAAGAATTGTCTTCTGGTTAAAAGGCTTAAGATTACAAATTTCCTTGATGATTTACTTTAATATCAATGCTTCTTGTTGAATTATATCAGTTAATAAGGATCGTTGGTCAAGAACTCAACAATATCTAGAAGCATCTTTCAATGAACTTATAAACCAATCCTCCTAAATCCAATACAAATTAAAATTAGAAAGAACACTCGAGCTAATCACCTCACTATATCTCTATGTGAATTGGAATTAACAAGAATTTCATGCACAAGTTCTCTTGTAGATCACATAAGACATATATGTATATTTCTATCCTATATACAAATTACAAATTCCCTCTTCTGCAGAAATTATAATCTTATGCTATTATATCCAGATCTAAACCTATATTCCATTTACCAATTTCATATAAATTATCACACTAATTACTGGCCAAATAATTAAGCAATTGAAAGCAAGATATAATAAACAATCCAATCTCAACCAATAATAATCAACAAGAAGTAAATCAATTAAATTTACTCATCAAGTTTCGTTACAATCTTAAATAGAATTTAGTTCATAATTGAATTAAAAACCATAATTCATAAGTTAATCATCATTCAAAAATTACAAAGTAAAAGATAAAGAAAAGTAAGGAAAAACTCTTTTGAAGCAATCCTTGAACTCCTCCTTAGCCTTGTAAGTTGACCTTCCTTCGTGGCATGTTTCCTTACTTCAAGCCTTAATCTTCCTCAAAACTAGGGTTAGCCAATGAATATCCAAGCTCTCTTACTTATGCACTAATCTCATCTATTTATATGACCTAGATTAAATCCTAATTCCAAAAGAAGTAACAAAAAACAAATCCACCTTGATTTCCTACCTAAAATCTCAACATAGCTGACTTTTCCTCGACCTGGCGCTGTTGCACTAGGTATAGTACTAACTTCAGCGATGTTGCACCAGCTGTGAAAACCTCACTTAGAAATCCTTGGTGTCCTAGAGCTGTCGCGTCAGCTCACCAGAACTCATATTTAGCTTTTCTTCTTCCAAGTGGTCTAATTTTCACTCCCATGCCATGATTCCTACAATACATAATATAAATGCATGAATAGAACATAAAACACTTAAAAACTACAAAACTTCAAGCTCAAACACACTTGATTCATGGGTATAAAACCCACTCATCAAATACTCCCAAACTTAAGCCTTTGCTTGTCCTCAAGAAAAACAAAATAATGTAATATAGAACAAAACCAACCATGATGCAAATGTGATCTATTATATAACATCCTTATGAATTCGGCGACAAATCAACATGAAATCCAACAACAGGCCTCAAAGATATCCCCAATAAACTTAAATAGAATATTCATTCAATGCAAACCAATAACTTAAACCAATCCGACAATCTAAACCCAACATTACCCCTGTAGTGTGTGTGTGTGATTTGTTTACTAGTTTAAACCAACTACAAATCAATATAGATCACATAATTTACTTCTTAGAAAGTAAAATTTTCAGTTAAATTCAAGTGTTTATGTAAACCAAAAATTTCCAGCTAAAATCACATAATTACCAAGTTTAAGGGTCCCTACGAGGTTTATTTCTACTTTTATTCTTTCACAAGTGCGTTTTACGCTCCATCCAATGTTTATACATAATTTTACAATGTCTGATTCTCTTAGGCTTTTCAGAGCTACCCTTTTAGCGAACTTTCGACCAATGACTCCCAAACCATTTGGTTTTAATAGAGACACACCCCTAGTGCTTACTTGTTTGAGCAGCAAAGGCCACATAATCAATCAAGTCAATGTAATTATTCATTTATATATTTTTCTCTTTTTTTATTTATTTTTATTTTTTTATTATATATATCTATACCCCATAGATTCTCCCAAACTTCTTGATTTATTTCCTATTAGCCTTCACGTCAAATTTACAGATGTCATTGACTTTTGAACTATAATTTTGCCCCAAAAGACAATTATGAAATCCTTTAATCCAAATCTGTCAAAACAAGCAAACCTAAGTGTTAACCGATTGTATGAGCTTCTGATAAATTTAGATTAACCTCATGACTCAATTTAAAGCTAAGCATGAATTATCAATTCTGTTCAATTTAACTTAAAATACAAATCTTATCATTGGCCAAGCTTAGTTCACACCAACCCATCACACAGATTCATGCAAATGCAAATATATTACGTGCAAATATTCCAATGCAAACATCTATGAACATGCAACTAACTACCATGTATACTATGCAAACTAAATGCAAAAACACAATCCTAACATTTATAACCAAAGAACTATAATGTAAATAACTAACTACACGCTACATGCAATATTACACTAAAATGCCCCTAAACTTAACACCAACAATGCCCTCATTGTAAGAAAATAGAGATTAAGGAAATTAGAAGGTAGGACTTCCCTGACTTAAATCATCAACCACATCGTCGTCTTTGTCAGAAGAATCTGAAGGTGGATAAGCTGGAACATCCAGATAAATAGGGAACTACACTGGACCAACAGTAGAATTGGAAGCATCTGAGAAAAGCTGAGCAAGAGTTGCTGAAAACTAAGCGTTGAACTAATGCATGACATTTATTTGGGCATATAAGGCATCAAATTGCCTTTCCATTCCACTTCCTAACCGATAATTCTGTCATCGCCATGGCGGATTGGTGGCTGGATCAGTAGAAGATGGCTCAGAAGAAGATGAAGGACCGGTGGCCTTCTCCTACCCATCTTGTTGAGCTGGCGACGAAGGTGGCACTGGTAGAATAAAACCTTCCCCTCGTGGGTGTGACTCAGCACCTTCCCAAATTTTATACCTTTGAATCGTCGCATGATCAATTATAGCCATTGGAGGTGAAAGTAGTATGCACAAAAACCAATCATATTTGATGATAAAACATATACTTTATAATAATCTTATTCATTTATTAATAAAAGAATTGTTTAATTGAAGGCTTATAATTTATCTACATGGTGGTATTTTATAATATGTGATAAACCCATAGTTTTGAGCAATGATTTTAGAATCATGATGATGATCATGCTAATGAGATCTAAATTCTTAGATAGCTCACAAATTAAAATTGTTCCCAATCAATGGATTACTAAAAAGAGGATTAATGAATTCAGATAGATTGGTACATACGTTGCTTGATCATTGGATGAGGATGATAGATCTCATGATCATTTACGTGGAGATAGTGGCTTATTAGAGAATAAGTTCACTGAACGTGACTCATTAAGGAATACTTAATGGAGTTTTACTTGCCTGTCAATAGGAATTCTTATATTGATAGAAGGACAGGTGATCCTTGCACTTGAGATCATCATAGTAACTTGTGTATGATGAGTTATATTTTGACATATCCCTTAAGACCCGTAGGGTATATCAAAGGGTATGCTTAGGTGTAATGAGTTGTACATGGAGATAATGAATGATCAACAAAGAATCTATCGCTTCTAATAAAAGAATGGAATGTCCTATGTGATTTGATAAATGACAACCTAATAGTCCTTGGTCAAGGCAGAATAAAATTAGAAAGGAGTTTCTAATTTACATTATTTGGAGTTATGCATTTGAGATCAAAATACATAGAATTAAATAAAATAAGACTTGACAGTAATTTCATGTCTTATATTTAATTGGGACATTGTATGGTAGAATGATTGAATTGTACGGTAACTATTTACTCAAGGGTTCTTTTATAATTCATGTTGAAATCTATATTATCTGGAAAGTCGTTGATCGGTAAGGAGACTTAATTATCCTTATTGTAGAATAAATGTTATTTATTTAAATGAATTAAATAGTTTAATTTATTTATTTAAATAAGATTAGAATTGTTCTAATTGCTTTATTTACAACCGGTTTAATATGGAGAACTTAAAGGGTCACACCGCAAAAGAAAAAATATTTATTTAAGAAGCAAATGGCATAATCGTAATAAAAGTTAAGTGCATTTAATTTAATCTATGGTGATAGAAAAAAATAAAATAGCTTACTATTTATTATTTAATATTTTGAAAATATTAAATATAAATTAATAAGAGGAGTCTTATTATGACGCCCCCAAATTTGGGTCCCTTAAACCTCGAATTCGGTGCTGGCGATACAACATAAACATCTCATCTAACTACCCATTCATTATGAATTACATAATTCATTACATTAACTTAATACAAAACATAACAATATCCTAGGTTTCACTAACCTTAACATGACATGCCTAATAATATAAAAGGCTTAAGTCAAAATATAGTATAATCATCATTACACATATGTCACTACTCGGTCGCCTTCTCTTTTCCTTTGTCCTTCCTAGAGCCTTCGGCTACCTCGACTTTAGCTGAAAAGTTTTATATTAAGCAAAGGCCAACTAATTTGCTTAGCAAGTTTAAAGTGTACAATAAAAGATACATCATGAATAAAAGAGTTTAACTTTCTAGAACTTCAACAATATTCAAAAGATTGTGAAGTAACTGAAACAATGAATCATTTTCAATAACAATGATTTTCTTAAATCTCATGCTAAATAACACATTAAGAGTGAAAGAGTTAAATTCTTTCGAAGATTCAACAATATCAAGTTGATTATGAAGAATTAATAATACTGCAACAATAGTCAATAAAGTGGAATATTCTCGAATTTCATGCCGAGTGATCACAAATGGATCAAGAATTGCTAGAGGAATTATCTGTTATTTAAATTGAATACCTCAAGAGTATAAGTTAACTGTAAAGATTAAATCATACTCTTCTGCAAGTACGTAAGAGGATCAGCCTCATTGTACCCGTGATTATGCATAATACTCAAAAATAGCGCGCAACCGAATTTTCGACGATAAAGTTCTCGTTGTTTTATTAGGGTTATTAATCTCAGTCTTACATCATGAGTCCATACGACAACAATATGATTTGGATTGATTTTAAAGAAATGCTATGATTTCAACATATAATATCAATATTGATCTAGCCGAAATTAATGGCATAAATCTTTCAATAACAAATCAGTTCACAAGTAATAGAATGCTTCATCAATTATTAGTCTAGTCGAAACAATTGACATCGACGTAGTACTTTAACAATTTAGGCATAATTGAATTTTAAAGATAACTTGAACACTTGGACAAATATAAATATTTGTACAAGTTCTAGGATTTATTTAAAGTAAGATCGTTGAACAAATTTAGAATTTCAAACATTGTGAAACAATTATAAGAATGAATTTAAGAACTTGCATATCAATAACAACTTGCACACTATGCAAATATCAATAATATCATAGATGTGGAATAATTGTCAATAATTAATCCACTAGCATGTTTGAATTATAATAACTCAAGTTTAAGTTAAGAAACTTGTCTGATCTGTTGGCTACTGCTACGCAATTTAATTTAACTTCTTTCGAAAAACCTATCATTAATAAAATTGATATCTCCATTAGCATCACATTTTTTAACTCATAACACTATTACTCATTTAATCACATATATAATCATTAGATAATACCTTAAACTATTAGTAATATTACCATCCTTTGATAATATTGCTATCACGTCATCATCTTAAACTCTCGTATAATATTATTAATTATTTAATAATATTTAATTCACTTTTTAATATTATTAATCACTTAATAATATTCTAACCATTTATATTTAATAATATTTTAATCAATTACGAATTTTATTAATCCTTTAATAATATTTTAATCAATAACTAATATTATTAATCATTTAATAATATTTTAATTATTTACTAATATTATTAATTATTTAATAATATTTTAATCAATTACTAATATTATTAATCATTTAATAATATTTTAATCATTTAATAATACTTTACTCTTTTACTAATATTATTAATCACTTAATAAATTTTTATTCCTTTACTAATATTATGAACCATTGAATAATATTGTTATCATTATCTTATATTATTAATCATTTAATAATATTTTAATCATTATCTAATGTTATTAATAATTTAATAATACTTTAATCTAATATTATTAATTATATTAATAATATTTTATTATAATATTATTAGTTATTTTATAATATTTTAATCATTTATTAATTGTTTATTCATTTCTATTTCATTTATTTAACAAACCTAAAATACCATAAATATAACATTTTATAAAAAATGACCATATTTAGGGTCTTGAGGCATAAAATCACATTTTCACCATTTTTAATATCACATAACCTATTTTATCCATTTATTCATATCTTGAACAATTACATGAAAAATAACAAAACAACTCTGAACATTTTTATTTTTTTGGGAAATATCAGTATACGGTATTCTCATGAACATATATTTTTTCTGGATTTTTTCAATTTTGTTTACTAATTTTAAACTGTCTAAAACAGTCGGATCTTGCAACATTTTTCATAAATTGTCCTTTTGTCCAAAAATTACGAAATGTTTAGAGTGAGCTCCTGTTACAAACATCTACCTCCAGTAAAAAGTTTACAATTTTTGGAGTTACGCACGAAGAGTTATTTCCATACACTTTTAAAATAGTCATTTCTTGTAAAAATCATAACTTGAGTTCTAGACATTCAAAAAGTTCCATCTTTAGATTGAACCTTGTTAACTCATCATACTAACATCTTAAAAATTCTCAGAATTTTTAGAGTAAAGAAAATGGACGAGATTACCTTTAAACCAAACTGACCTAAAATAATTTATTTTCTTCCTTTTGTTTCAGCTAGACTATTTTTACTAAAACAATTGCTATGACTTGTGTAGTTAACATTTTTGAGAGCTACCACTTGAGTTTAAAAGTTAACTCACATATCTAGCACTCCTCTTTGGCGGATCACAAAAAGGATGTATAGATTTCAAATGATAGCCATCCAAAGTGGCCAAAAGTTAGGGTTTAATTTCTAGCCCCTTAGAAAACTAATTTTTATTTATTCTTTTAATCAAACATTTTAACACCCAAAATGGTTAGATCTACACATAACACACTATAAAACATGTAGATCCAAGGTTTTTTAGAGTTCAAGAACATAACTTGATATTTCATCAAAACAAAGAAAATAAAATACATAAACTAAGTATTTAAGTTTTGATTTTTTTTATACCTTGTTCTTGAAGCAAATTTTCTTCTTCTCCCACAATATGTAATATAATTGAATGGAATAGGCTTAAACTTCCTCTTCTTCTCCCTAGTGTCTGCCGAAGCCCTCATCTCTCATTTCTCTTTCTATTTGCTTTCCTTTTCTTTTTGTAAATAAGAGATGAAATAAAGTAAAATTGTTTTTACCAAAGAGAAAAGGTATTAATAGTTAGTAAAAGATGTATATATATATATATATATATATATATATATATATATATATATATATATATATATCATGTATATGTATATGTAAATCTCCAAATGATCTTCCATTCTCTTTCTTATCTCTTCTTGCTTGCAAATCTAGATAAAATGTTAAGGTTAAATAATATGGTGACACCTTGCTTGGAGTTAGTGAGAGTTGTTGAAAAGATGAAATGAACATGTGCCTTATTTCTCCATAAGTGGTCGAATAATCTCCCCCTCAAATTGTTCCAATTTTTGGCTTTTTTTGTTAATTGATTTATTTACTTATTTAGCCTCTAAAAAGAGTTTTGATGAGACAATCGAAAGAATTTGATTTTAACGAAAACAAGAATGAACCTAGTGTGCACAAAAGGGTCAGTGAGAGCGCTGTGACATTTCTAGTATTATATGTTGATATACTACGGATAAGGAATGACATACTAATGCTACAATCAGTAAAAATAAATTAAGTTGTCTAAACAATACTCCATGAATGATTTAGGAGGAGTATTCTCTTGTCCCTAATAAAAGAGAGATCACATGAGTTACTATCATATATGCAATGAAATGTACGAGACTTGATGTTGATCGGTCATATTCTGGAGAAGATCACTGTATGACAGTGAAAAATATCTTAGAGTACTTAACCGACACTAAGGATGTGATCATGATTCATGGTGGGCTTGAATTAAAACTAGAGGACTGAATAGACTCAAGTTTTTCAGACTGACCAAGACGACAACAAATCCACTTTAGGGTAAATCGTTACCTTAAATGGTAGTGTAGTGAATTGGAAAAGTTCTAAACAACAAAGAGTTGCTGGTTTAGTAACCAAGATAAAGTATATAACTTTAAACGAAGATGTAAGTTGATTGTCTGGATGAAAAGTTCGTTACAGAACTAAGAATAATTCCCAAGTCTCATCTTGGATCTAAACATGTGTTGCGTCACTTTCATTTGATTAGAGAATCATTGAAAGAGGTGAAGTCTTTATAGAGATAGTGGATTCTCAAAAACAACAATACATATCCATTAACTGAAGCTTATCCAACATTAGGATGATCGCCACTTAGAGAAGAAGGGTATGAGATACCATGACGATTGACTTTAGTGCAAGTGGGAGATTGCAAGTAGTATGCACCCAAGCCAATCATGTTTAATGATAAAGCATAAACTTTGTAATAGTCTTTTTTATTTATTAATAAAAGAATTGTTTAATTAAAGGCTTATAATTTTCTACATGGTGCTGTTTTATAATATGTGATAAACCCATAATTTTGAACAATACTTTTAGAATCATGATGATGATCATGCTAATAAGATCTAAATTCTTAGATAGCTCACAAACTAAAATTGTTCCCAATTGTTGGTTTACTAAAAAACAGATTCGTGAATCCGGATAGATTGGTACATATGTTGCTTGCTCATTGGATGAGGATGATTAATGTCATGATCATTTGTGTGGAGACACTAAAATAATTATGTAGGTGCTTATTGGAGAATAAGTTCACTGAACGTGGCTTACTAAGGAATATCTAATTGAGTTTACTTGCTTGTCAATAAGAATTACTATAGTGATGTAGTACAATTGATCCTTGGACTTGAGATCATCATGATATCTTGTATATGATGAGTTATACTTTGACATATCCCTTAAGACCCTTAGGGTATATCAAAGGGTATGATTGGATGTAATAAGTTATACATGGAGATAATGAATGATCTACAAAGAATCTTCCACTTTTAGTAAAAGAAGGGAATGTCCTATGTGATTCGATAAATGACAACCCAGTAGTCTTTGGTCAAGACAGAATAAAATGAGAAAGGAGATTTTAATTTACATTATTTGGAGTTGTGTATTTGAGAATCAAAATACATAGAATTAAATAAAATAAGACTTGACAATAATTCTATGTCTTATATTTAATTGAGATATTGTATGGTAGAATGATTGAATTGTACGACAACTATTTACTCAAGGGTTCTTTTATTATTAATGTTGAAATCTATATTATCTAAAAAGTCATTGATCGCTAAGGAGACTTATCTTTATTGTAGAATAAATGTTATTTATTTAAATAAATTAAATAGTTTAATTTATTATTTAAATAAGATTAGAATTGTTCTAATTGATTTATTCACAACCGGTTTAATATAGAGAACATAAAAGGTCACACCGCAAAAGGAAAAATATTTATTTAAGAAGCAAATGACATAATCGTAATAATAAGTTAAGTGTATTTAATTTATTCTATGGTGATAGAATAAATTAAATAGCTTAATATTTATTATTTAATAGTTTAGAAATATTAAATATAAATTAATAAAAGGAGTCTTATTATTATTATTATTATTATTATTATTATTATTACTATTATTATTTGTTTAATTCCTAAAGGAGTTTGGAAATTAATTAATAAA
The DNA here is from genome assembly GCA_016801055.1 of Panax notoginseng. Classification (NCBI taxonomy): domain Eukaryota; kingdom Viridiplantae; phylum Streptophyta; class Magnoliopsida; order Apiales; family Araliaceae; genus Panax; species Panax notoginseng. The sequence goes on along the minus strand of CM029023.1, from coordinate 63,247,669 downwards.
AATACTCTCTTATATTCCTAATAAGATTAGGAGACTAATTAATTAAAAGATTTTAATTAATTATTCACAATAAGATTAGGAAGCCCAATTAATTAAAACAAAACCCTATTCCTAAATGGTTTAGGAGGGTTGCTTACATATATAAATAAGAAAGTCTTATTATGGATTAGGGTTACAAACTTCATTCCAAGAGTTGGGAGAGTATGCATAATTCTACAGAGATAGAATCTAGGGTTTTGCTGAACACACATCTTCTTGAATACTTGTTCTTCCTTGGTGGATCACCTCTAGAGGCCAATCACTTGGGTGGCTAACATTGATCAAAGGAAGGAATCAAACCCAGTGGATTCTAGTTGAACGTGAAAAGGAATTGGAGGTGAACTTGTACCTGAGGAAGCTAGTTTCTACAAGGGTATGAACCTCATCTCCATCTCTTTTCATCTAATTAATAATTGAGCATAAAGTATTATCCGGGTATATGGTTTGTAAAATTTTAAAACTTTTATTTTTCACGCTTTCGCTCTGTGACAACCCGAGAATTTAGATAATTATTAAAATCCTAAAATGATGGATTAAAGGTTATAAGATGAACCTAGACAGAAAATAAGTGTATAGATTTGACGTTTCTGTGAAGGAATTTTAAGAATTTTAAAATTTTTGGAGAAGAACTTGAATGATTTGATAGATTATAAGTGATAGTCTGATAATGAGGTATATGTTAGTGTATAAGTTCCTAAAAATATGTGTATGTGGTGAATATATTAATATATTTACTTCAGTTAAATAAATTGTGAAGACAATTTATAGAAAGTAAAGGAAATAATTGGATATATGGTATTATGTTATATGGATAATTAATGATATAATATTTAATATTATACCAAAGGATGTAAGGTAAAAATATGAGGTGAGATCCAATATGTAAATATGTATATTGGTATCAACTAGTTAGTAAATTAAATTCATATTTGAATAAATGATGAATATATTAAATTATATATTTAATATTTAAATAAGTTATTTGAAAATAATTTATGGAGAGGAAGAGGAAATTAAATTTAATTATACAATATAAATTGTATAACTTGAATAAGTTATTTAATTATGGTATGAGAATTAAATGACCTAAATGGTTATCGTTATTTAATGGTCCTAATATTTTATTTATATACTAGTGACCTAATCTAAGAGAATTGTGGAACATGTCACAAATTATTTTGTATGAATATGTGAGTAAGTGAATATGAATATTATATGATGGTTTATATTTGTTTATTATATAAACAAATAAAGGAAACTAAGGTAATCCTAATTATATATTAGGAATGAAGAATTGAATAACTTAAGGGTTATGGGATGAGAGAATTATAGTATATAGAATATATACTAATTCTAAGAGATTTATTTTCTACATCTCAATTAATTAATTTTATAACATAATTGTATCAAGTTTAATTGGGTTAAGAAATTATGTGTACATGAATAAGGATTAAAATTAGAATTGTGTGGAATGAAACCCTAATTAAATAATTAGGGTAAGACAAAATTAGTTTGTTGGTCTATGCTAATTTACATGGCCCAAACATTTTTCATTAGAGAGCCCAACATTTGACCCAATTTTTTTTATGGATTATCTAGAAGCTAAATTACACAAATTTGGCCATTAAAATTAAAGCATAAAGGGGGCTAATAAGGGGGGGGGGGGGTGCACCGGATATACAATGAGAAAGGAGCATGTGGGTTAATTTTTTTTTTTTTTATTATTGGTCAAAAATGTTACTAACTTGCACCAACTCCCCATATGTGTTGAGCTAAGAATTTAACACTCACTTACACTAGTCTTGCAAGCAACTTTGAGATGATGAGTGAGAGAGAAAAGATTGTTGGGAGATAGCATTAGATATACATAATATTTCTACATATTTACTCATACACAAAAAAATCATTTTCTTTCTCTTTCATCTTTCATTCTAAACTAGCTATCAAAGCAAAACAAGAAAGAGAGAGGGAGAGCATAGAGTCGGCAGCCCTATGGAGGAAGAAGAAGAGAATTTTTTTTTCATGCTCCCTAGCTTCATCCTATATTGTGTAAAGAGAAGGAGAAGAGCTACATGATCTAGGTATAAAATCCTAGTTTAGTTTATTTGTTTTATTTTGTTTGATTTGATAAAGAACTTATGTTCTTGAACTTTAAAACTTTAGATCTACATGTTATATGGTGTGTTATGTGTAGATCAAGACATTTTAGGTGTTAAAAGTTTGATCTAAAGAAAGAAGAACCAAAACAGTTTTTATCTTAGAAAAAAAAAATTTGGTGACTGCTGCCTCTAAACAGAAATTTTGGGGTTAGTTAGAATGCCATAAAAATTCTGGGCTTTTGGTATGTTATAGTACGCTGAATAAGCTTTCCATAGACTCCGGAATGGACTAATTCCGACTTCGGAGCAAAGAGTTATGCTATTTTAAAGTAGCCGAGTCAAAACTGGAAAACTAACTCGGGTCAGTCACTTTACACGGAATTTCTGGAATTCTTTGTTTAGAATTTGAAGATGGTCCAAGAACAAAAGTTGTAGTCCCGGAAGTTAGCTTCGCATGGGCTCAAGAATCGCTCAAAAACATTTTAAAACGAAAAAGTTATGGTTGTTTTAGTACAATAGGGTTAAGCTAGAAAACTAAAACTGACCAGCCACTTCTGGGCTGTTTTCCGTGACCAAAACAGAACCAAATTTGGTGTTTGATAAATGAAAAATGTATTTTAAGAAAATACAAATCTAACGCCTCTGACGGAACTTAATTCCGAGTTGTACATTTCATTTTACAAGCGTTTCCGTAAAGGACGCCAAATCTGGAAATTTTGGGCGTGAGTGGCATTTTCGTAATTTAGTGAAATTGAATAATTATTAAAAATAATTCTTAAAACCATTAAATGGTTAGAAAATTTATTACATACAATATTAAATATAATTAGCTATTTAATTATTATTTAAGTAATATTAAATGATAATTAAGTAGGATTAGTGTTAATATGATTAAATAATAACTAGAGATTAACAATTGATTAATTATTATTTTATTAATATTAAGTGATGATTAAAGAAATAATATAGTAAATTGAATTTTACTATAAAAGCTATGTATTAGCTGTTTAAACTCCGAATTTGCAAGTAAAGGTAAAAGATATTTCTGAAATGAAATTTAAATGGTTTAAGCTTCAGGATGTAAGATATTTATATCTTATAATGTGTGAAACGTTTATTATTTATGAAACAAGTAAAATATTATTACATGATTAATAATATTAGATAATGATTAAAATATTATTAAATGATTTATAATATTAGTAAATGATTTGAGTATTATTAAATGATTAGTAATAATAGAAGGTGATTAAAGTATTATTAAATGATTAATAATATTTGTAAATGATTAAAATATTACTAAGAAATTGAGAAGTAATAAAATATTATTAAAAGATTAATAATATTAGCTGAGAATTTAAGATGATGATTATGTGATAATAATATTATCAAATGACGATAATATTACTAATGAGTTAAAGAATTATTCAATGTTTGATTATGTGGCTAAATATTAGCTAATTTATTATTTGAGTAACAATATTGTGATATAAAGTGCATTATGCTAATCGGAAGATCGATCTTATTAATTATAGGTCTTTCATAAGAGATTAAATTAGATTGCATAGCGGTAATCAACGGTACAGGCAAGTTTTCCCTAACTCAAACTTGAGTTGTATGTTTAAATCATGTTAGTGAATAGTTGTTGTTGATTATTCACGTCCATATCGATTATTGATTCGCACGTTGTGCATATTGTAAATGTTCATCAGGTATGAAAGGCTGATCACCTTCATTACCATTTGGTTAAGTTAATATGTTCATGTTTATGCTTGACCATTCATTTTTATTGACTTGGTCGTTCAGCTAAGAAAATTTGTTCATGCTCTTTCACAATGTTTATATTGTTGAAAGTTAGCTAGCTTATTGTTTAATTCTTTCAATCATGATATATCCTCAAATAAATTTAAACTTGCTGGGCAAATTTGTTGCTCACCCTTGCTATATCATGATAAAATTTTCAGATTTAGAGGAAAGCTCGAGTAAAGACAGAAGTAAAGGCAAAGTGCAAGACTAATTTATGATGCAGTTAGATATAATATATCTTCTGATGAAAATATCATTGTAAACCTTTTTAGATATTGAAGGTATGTATTAAGTTAAGGTTGTAGACCTTGGGAATGATGTGTAAAAGTTTAATGTATAAACAAATTATGTTTATATCTTCCGCAATAATTATAGAATTAGTATACCAGATTCGTGGTAAAAAGTACCCGAATTTGGGGATGCTACATGCTCTATGTATGTAATTTGTTACATGTTCATGGATATTACAAACCTAACAGTGGTATCAAAGCCAAACTTTATGTGAGTTATTAATTGTTTTGATTTGATATGTGTTTAAAACAATTTTAATGGGTATAAATGTTGGCAAAGAATCATGTTTTTGGAGAAAAACTATATAATTTGCGAACTGGGAAAATTATTTCTGGAGACTAACGCCGCAGCGCCGGATCAGATTTTTAAAAAATCGTGACCCGACATCGCAGCGCCGGTACGCAGAAAATTAAATAAAATTTATTTTTTTATTAATTTGATTTCTAATTGAAATAAAAGGTTTATTTTAAATTAAAATTGATTCCATGTTTTTCAGTAATTCTTAACTAAAATAAAGTTATTTATTTTGAATTGGAATAGGATTCCATGTTGATTAAATAAAGGAGTTTATTTTGAATCAAAATTGTATTTTATGCTAACTATAATTGCCCATTAAATCGATTTCAATGTATATGTTGAATGTTTATTATTTACGAGATGAATGTTATTTATTGACGCATATGTTGATATGTATGATAATAAATGAGATTGATTATGAACTATTGACTAATGTGATTGGCTTTTATTTTAGTTAGATGCCTGAATGTATGAGTTTTATTAAATTGGGTCTTCGTACCACGACTTCTCTAATTTTTCTTAATGTAAATTCTGTCTCCTTCCTATGTACTTCTCCTTGACTGCTGATCAAGGTTTCTATTTATTATAAATAGTTTTGTAATAGGAATAGTTAGAATTAATTTTGAAGAATTGGAGACAAAAGAGTAAGGAGCGCTTGGAGACTCGTTTGTAATGGAGCCCGAGTTTAAATGTAATAGTTATGTTTAAATTTTATTCTTCCACCCTAAGTTTGATCTCTTGGTTCACGTTATGGCTGTAGTGAACCAAACTAGAATAAAGTCCATAATCAATTCGGATAGAATATAATATTCTATATGCATGCTTATACTATATATATATATATATATATATATATATATATATATATATATATATATATATACATTATATTATGTGACTTGCTTCACATGTTAATTAATATGACGCATATTTTATATATATGTGCATGTGCGCTAAACGAGATGAGATAATTAATAAAAAACCCCTCAAAGAATTTATATTAAGTCCGAAGCGTTTAAAGATATTTGTAATATCGAATGTCATCTTCTAGCATGATAAAAATAATAGAGTATCAATAAATTACTATAAATTTGTTGTGTCACCACAAGACTTATCTTAATTTTTTAAGATGTTATTTTATCATATTTGATGCTTATAAAGAAATTAAATGATGCTATTTTGTTGTGTCACCACAAGGACAATATTTTTCTTTTTAAATATATGGAAGTGCTAGGTTGGACTTAACTTAGATAATTTTGATTCAGATGTTTCACCACTTGATCAAAATAATCTAAAAGACAAAAAAAAAGAGTTACATGATGATGTAATTGACAATAGTTGCCTACCTATTTATTTATATAAGTTTGTTGTGTCACCAGAAGGTTATATACATTTGAAATGAGGTCCTTAATCTCACTAGCCAATCTTTAATTAGATTTTACTGAACTATATAAGTGAGGGTAATATAGTTTGTAGAAAATAGTGGGAGATATATACAAATTTAAAAGAAGACTTAATTTATTTTGGTAATTAATAAAAGAATGTATGCTAAAATGTTGTTAATTACAAATTCATTTATAGAATTTTACAATGTCTAAAATTACTATCACTTCGAAACATATTAGATGATAATTAATCGGACCGAATTACACAGATTGGTTAATGAATTTGAGAATAGTTCTCAAGGCTGAAAAACTATCTTATGTCCTTAATAAGCCTATCCCTGCTGGTTGCAGACAATGCCTCCGAGGAACATATTGCTACTTTTAGAAAGTGACAAGATGATTCACAGTTGGCACAATGCATCATGCTCACATCCATGAGTAATGAGCTTCAGCGTCAACATGAAACTATGCGTAAGACCCCAACTATTTAATAAATAAAATTAAATTTCCTTTATTCTTTATCTTGAAATAATAAGGTGTTAAGTGATATGATGCTTTAGTTATGGGTGGAATGTGCAAATTTTACAAAATAAGCAAGTGGTTATAAAATATTCATTGTTGTCGGGGAATATTCGTTTGGTCGTGGAATATTCTTACTGTCGGGGAATATTCGTACGACAGCGCAGCCATTTGTGGGCCCCATAACAGAAAACGGTCGAATAAAAAAAACGACAAGTTTGAGTTTTTATAAATAACGGTGTAGTTGTTACCGTTAACACTGTTGGAATACTCGATGGTTAAAGTACAGTAATACGCGTGGTTGCACAGTAGCATACGGTATTGTACAATATTATTGGATTATTGATTCTTACGTAAGAAGACACTACTCAATAATTATTACAGTAATTACTGTTCAATATTTTATTTTATTGATTCAATAATTGTTACGTTGATATTTTATATTATTGTTGTTTCAATAATTATCAATGCACAGTATTTTTCATTATCAGATCAATAATTAATATTATTTGAATAATATTATTAGATAACATTATTGGCAATGTCCAAGAAAGTTCTGTCTAAAGAGAGGTTTGGTCACCTAATTGCGCTCTAGTAAGGAAAAATTCTTATCGGAAAGCCTCCTTTTTCCTAGGAACGACCTGGTTGTCATAATTGTGATTCTGTAATATTATTGAATAATTAATTATTAATTTATATGATAACGAAATATTTATTTTATGTGGATATAAATGAAGAAATTAATGCTGAGGTGTTTTATCAGTATTTTGTCAGAATGGACGTATTAAAAATCATCCGTATGATGATTTCGGACATTTTCTGTTTAGAATTTAGAAAAACTTTCTTCTACAAAATTGTAGAGAATGTAATTTTTTATGAAAGACATGATATTCGAATTTTTTTGATAAAATGACTATTTATTATGAATTATTGAAGTTTTAAAAATAAATATTTTTATTAAAAATATGGTAGGCCCCATTTTTGGTTGGTGTGGAATTGACTTATTTTGGTGGGCCCCACTTAAGGTGTGCTGAAATCTGATCAATTGTGGTATGCTTGAACATTTTTGATAAATTATTATTTTATTAAATTAGTCTGCTTTGGCGTTCTAGCATTTTCCTATAAATAGGGTGCTTAGTTAGAATATAAGTTTTCTCTCTCTATATTATCGAGCGTATTTTGTGAGTGTTTAGATACTTGAGAGTAGCTATTCAGTGCAAGTTTCTTTCAGCAACATATCTGATATTCAAGTCAGAAGTACTGCTCTTTTGAGGTAAGGGATGTTATTTTTTTCGTAAATGATATTATTTCCTTCAATATCATTATGCCGAAATATTGATATGAATTTTATTGTGGAATTTCTACCTTTTTGTGTCGGGGTTACTATTCACGTATACGATACTATTCACGTATACGACACTATTAACAGAAAAATGAAATTTTCTCTTCTTTGTCCAAGATGTCTAGTATGGTTACTATCTTTGATTGTATCCATGTTTTGATCTTCATTCTTGAATTTTACTCCACTACGGTTTATTATGGAGCGTTTTTGAACTAGGATTATCTAAAGTACGAATCCCTAATCTTTGTCCTTTTATCTCACTGGATTCGTTTCTTTAAAATATTTTTCATCATCCTCAGTCCTAAATGATGATATAACTGTATATCTTTGGCCTGTAGTGCAAAGATGAATGATTACCTGATGAATATCTTTTGCCCGTAGTGTAAAGATGAATAGGTGTTGAGATGAACATGACCAACTGGTGATATAAATGAATATCTTTGGCCCATAGTGCAAAGATGAATATTTGATGCAAGATGTATATTGATTGATGTTACAGGGATAAAATATTGATGATGGATTTTTAAATTCATAGATGATAGTAGATTTCATTCTCTACTTAACTCTTCTAATAAATTGTTATTTTCGCTGTGAATATTGATCTAAAACTGGTTGTCCGTTATATTTTATCTGATTTGTTGAAGGCTAACGATAATTTGTTGTTCATTATTTTAGTCATAATATTCTTTACTGGGCTAGTTAAGCTCACCCTTTTCCTTTTTGTTCCATTTTTCTTCTCAGGAGAAGAGAATATAGCAGGAACTAGTCGGGGTATGGAATGATGGATCAAGATAGTTGTTTAGCAGTCCTCACTATTTTGTAAAATAGTGTATCAATAATTGTAATGAGGACTTATTTGAGTTTGAATACTGTCTAGAAGATAATATTTATATTTAAATTCACAGTATATGTGTTGTCGTATTTTGCACGACAATTGTAATAATGAAGTGTAGTTGTTTCTGTACCATGTATTTGGCGACTCAGAATGGGTGATGTATACCTATTTTTGGGGCATCACAGTTAGTATCAGAGCAGGGATATGGTCTCTGGCGAAGATCGGGGAATATAACTAGGAGGGGAGAGACAAGTAAATCATTCGCTAGTGTGTTCTACCTAAGCTTATTTATTGGGCAGTCATAATATAAGGGTAATATGTGGTATGTCAATTTCTTTAATTAACCCTTATTTTATGGCAGTATTTGAGAATGACAGCTAAGAATGTTAACAATGGAGTAAATGAGACCGTGGAGACAGCTTTAATCACCAACCAGGGGAATGTGCAACAGGAAGGCAATATTCCTCCTATAAACAACAGTACCGAACAAACGATGAATGCTGGAATGTTTAGAAGGTTTTTGCGGTTCAAGCAAAATCAGACGAAGGAGACTCGTGTAAAAAATACGGGTGGAAATGATAGCAACGAACGACTTGTCACAGCCAAACAGTTCAAAGAGTTGGGACCACCAGAATTTGCAGGAAAGCCGGATCCGATCAAGGCAAAAACGTGGGTTAAATAAATTACCAAGATATTTGATGTCTTGGGATGCATGGAGGAATAAGAGGTTCCATTCGCCACCTTTATGTTTCGTGGTGAGACAGACTACTGGTGAGAGTCTGTGAAGCGTACCCAGCCAGCCGCACTCAATATATCTTGGGAAACGTTTCAAAAACTATTCAATGACAAGTACTTTCTTGAAAGTATTCGTCATATGAAGGAGGTATAGTTTATTAGACTGGAACAGAACAACATGACTGTGTCCCAGTACCAGGCTAAGTTCGCAGAGTTATCCAGGTTTGCACCTCATTTGGTAGAGAATGAGGAACGTATGACGCCGATGTTTCTGAGAGGTCTGAAACCTGAAATTCAGAAATATCTTATCTCTCATAAATTTTCTCTATATTTAGATGTTGTAAACATGACTTAATTATTAGAGCGAGATAATGAGTATGTTCAACCGATGGACCATAACCAGGGTCATACCGGTGGCAGCAGTCATCAGAGCAATGAAAATCAGCGGGGAGGAAAATATTCGGACAAAAGCGGTAACAACTCTGGTGGTAATCGTGGCCATGATAGTAGAAGAAGCGAGTCGGGGGTAGATTTCAAAAAGAGTGTTAGGTTTGTAATATTCATGAAAGCAATCAAATTGCACAAAATAAGCGGAAACGTGAAAAAGTATAGTTTTAAATTTTTACAAACCATATACCCGGATCATCCTTTATGAACAATTATTAATTGAACGAAAAGATATAGAACAAGAATCATACCCTTGATGATTCGAGCTTCCTCAGGTACAAGTTCACCTCTAAATCCTTTTCGCAGTCAACTTGAATCCACCGGGTTTGGTTCCTTCCTTTGATCAACGTTAGCCACTCATGTGTTTGGCCTCTAGAGGTGATCCACCAAAGAAGAAGAAAGATTCAAGAAGATGAGTGTTTGACAAAACTCTAGTTTTTCTATTTCTCATAGAAAAGAGTGTACTCTCCCAACTATTAGAATTACGTATTCACGTGTGTTGTGAAAGCATTAACCAACCTCACCCATAATAAGACTCCTCTTATTTATAGATGTAGGCAACCCTCCTTAACAATTAAGGAATTGAGTTTTATTTTAATTAATTAAACTCCCTTAATTAATTAGGCTCCTAATCTTATTAGGAATAATTAATTAAACTCTTCTAATTAATTAGTTTTCTAATATTATTAGGAATATATGAGAGTACTTTTATTAATTAATTCCCAAACTACTTTAGAAATTAAATAATAATAATAATAGTAATAAAAATAATAAGACTCCTCTTATTAATTTATATTTAATATTTCTAAAATATTAAATAATAAATATTAAGCTATTTAATTTATTATATAACCATAGATTAAATTAAATATACTTAACTTATTATTACGATTATGCTATTTTCTTCTTAAATAATTATTCTTCCTTTTATGGTGTGACCCTTTAGGTTCTCTATATTAAACCGATTGTGAATAAATCAATTAGAACAATTCTAATCTTATTTAAATAAATAAATTAAACTTTTAGTTTATTTAAATAAATAATATTTATTCTATAATTGTGATAAGCCTCCATAGCGTTCAACGACTTTCTAGATAATATAGATTTTAACATTAATCATAAAAGAACCTTTGAGTAAATAGTTATCGTACAATTCAATCTATCCACCATACAATGTCCCAATTAAATATAAGACAAGGAATTACTGTCAAGTCTTATTTTATTTAATTATATGTATTTCGACTCTTAAATGAACAACACCATATAATGCAAATTAGAAACTCCTTTCTAATTTCATTCTGCTTTGGCCAAGGACTACTGGACTGTCATTTATCGAATCATATAGGACATTTCTCTTCTTTTACTAGAAGCGGTAGATTCTTTATTGATCATACATTATCTCCATGTACAACTTATTATACCCAAGTATACCCTTTGATATACCCTAAGGGTCTTAAGAAATAAGTCAAAGTATAACTCATCATACACAAGATACTATGATGATTTCAAGTCCAAAGATCACTTGTACTACTATCACTACATGAATTCCTATTGACAGGCAAGTAAAACTCCATTAGGTATTCCTTAGTGAGCCACATTCAGTGAACTTATTCTCTAATAAGCACCTACATACTTGCTTTAGTGTCTCAACACAAATGATCATGAGATCAATCATCCTCATCCAATGAACAAGCAACGTATATACCAATCTATCCGGATTCACTAATCTCCTATTTAGTAATCCAACGATCGGGAACTATTTTAGTTTTAAACTTTCTAAGAATTTAGATATCATTAGAATGATCATCATCATTATTCTAAAAATATTGCTTAAAATTATGGGTTTATCACATATTATAAAGCAACATCATGTAGATAATAAAAAGCCTTTAATAAATTAATACTTTTTATTAATAAATAAATAAGATTATTACAAAGTATATGCTTTATCATCAAACATGATTGACTTGTGTGCATACTACTTTCAATCTCCCACTTGCACTAAAACCAATCGCCATGGTATCTGTGACACCCCCAAATCCGGCACTTCCATTTCCACAGGATTTGGTGTTCACGAAACAAATATCATCTATCTATCTTCCCATAAAAATGCAAATCATGCAATAGATAGAAATAAAATCTTCCCTTAAGGGTTACAACATCTGAAAAATAATAATACAATCCCAGGTTAAACTAACCTTAAACATCTGTGCGGAATCATAAACAAATAAGTCTTAAACAATAACATCGTCAAATAAAACAACAGGTCTTCGTCACTTGCTAACTTTGCCCTTGTCTTTACTAGTGAAAGGTTCATCAGTTCTTTCGTTCTTAACTGCAATGTTATTATTAAGCAAGAGTGAGCACAAACGCCCACAAGTATAAAAATAAAATAACAGTATAATAACATACGAATAAATCAAAGACATCTGAATAAAATCTCAACTTTTGAATCAAGAGTGAATAACAAGAATCAAAAGAATTCTGAGGGTCATAAGACCTTGAACTATGTCCTAGGTTAACAAGGGTTATACTTGAAACCTTTAACAGTCATAAGACTATGGACCTTCTTCTCGTACTTAGGGGGATCAACCCTTAGTACCATACTGTGCACAATATCTTAACGCTAAAGCGTAAATAATCCCCTATACAGGGTTGTTCATCTCAGTTTGACATTCGAGTCCGCACCAAAGGAAGTTTGGTTTGGATAATTCATCAAGGGTTCTGAAATTTAGAACGCTCATCAACTATGGACTAGTTGAATCATTAAAGTTTCACTAGTCTAATAAGGTTCAACAATAATGATATTCAATTTGAAATAGTAATCTCAAGAAGTATACCATAGAACAATTATTGTATAACTGAATCATGCTTTAAAAAGATAATAAATCTTTAATATAACATTTGAAATTGAATAATAGTAATGATAATTTACTCGAGATAAATAATAAACTTGAACAATAATGACAAGTAGGGTTAGAAAACTTGCTCAAATTTAAGAGTTTAAGTTTAGGAAACTTGCCTCGTGCGCAGATTACACTTTAACTAAGCACGTTCTTTGAATTAAATTCTACATACCATTCATATACACAATACCAGTTAATTATAAATTAACTAATCAACATAAACTCATTCTCGTTGTCTACTTTAATTATCGACTATACTTAGTCAATTTATCTCATTATCACATAATTTGCACTTCATGAATAATAATCTAATTATGAATTCAATAATTTAAATCACATGTAATTATATTATTAACATGTTTAAACAACTATTTTTATCATCACATTATTCTTCTAACATATTTACATGTTCATTACATCAATTCACTAACACTTGCTAGACTTTAATATTTTAAAAATCTCATTTCTGAATTTTCTGGAGAGTGGCACTGCGGCGCCACTGATACATGTGATCTTTGCGCTGCGGCGCGATGGCGCTGCAGCCGGACACTTGGCGCTGTGGCGCTGTGGCGCCGTGGCTAGAGTCGTGGCGTTGCGGTGCGGTGGCGTTGCGGCGCGGGACCTCAGTTCTAGAGTTGGCGCCACGATGCGAGACTCCAGATTCTGTTTCCCAGTTCGCGAAGAACATAGAGTTCATCGAAAAGGACACTAAATAATCCTTAATTTCACTAATTTAACATATCCACATGTTATAATTCATGTATAATCATAATACAACATCTATAAAGTGATTTTATGTAAGACCCCAACTTTTATAAATAAAGATGAATTTTCTATAAATATCATTTTTGAATATTATGGAGTTAATTTGATATAATATTATAGTTGTGGGTAATATTTATAAATTTTGCAAAGTACGCAAGTTGTTATATAATATTCGATTGGTCGGGGAATATTCATTTTAACAGAGAATATTCGTACAACGGCACAATCATTGGTGGACCCCACAACGGAATTATTGTCGGATTGAGAAAACGAAAAAAATATTTTATTAAAAATAACGGCGGAAGTTTTACCATTGATACTGTTGAACTACTCGGTAATAAAAGTACAGTAATACGTGTAGATGCATAGTAGCACACGGTATTGGTTATTAATGCTTATGCGAGAAGTCACTCAGTTTGATTCAATTATTGTCAGTTAATAATATGAATTATTTAGCGATAATGACGTTTTATTTTATTCGTATTATTAACGTAATAAAACAGAAACATCTTTTTATATAAAATAGAATACTTTATTAAAGTTATTCTATAAATAAAATATATTATATTTTATTTAAAAGATTTTTCTTTAAATATGGACCGTCAGATTAAAGTAATCAATATGGACCGTTCATGGATTAGTTACTATGCATTCCATTTTTCTATAAATAGCAGCTCATTCCTTCATTATTTCTTACGAATTCACTGAACTCTAGAGAGAGAAACTATAGAGAGAAACTATAGAGAGAGAGAAGAAGGGTATTCTGCTACTTAACTACTTCCTTATTTCAGCTCTTCTTTAAAACGGTAAGGGGTGTTATTCTTTCTTATTCATGAAGAGAATTGTTGTTGTTCCATTTCTTATTATTCTGTTGGAATAACCTGTATACGCGGTCTACCCTATACTTGGTGATATTCTTCTATTATTCTGTTGGAATATCCTGTCTGTGTGTTTTACACCGGACCTGGTTCCGTCTTTATTATTATTCTGTTGGAACATCCTGTCTGTGTGTTTTACACCGGACCTGGTTCCGTCTTTATTATTATTCTGTTGGAACATCCTGTCTGTGTGTTTTACACCAGACCTGGTTCCGTCTTTATTATTATTCTGTTAGAACATCCTGTCTGTGTGTTTTACACCGGACCTGGTTCCGTCTTTATTATTATTCTGTTGGAATATCCTGTCTGTGCATTTTACGCCGGACCTGGTTCCAATATTTATTATTCTATTGGAATAACCTGTCTGTGCGGTCTATCGCATGTATGGTGATTTCTTTTGTTATTCCATTCTTTATTATACTAAGTTGGTTAAGTTTTGACTTCTATACTCCATGAAATTTGTGGAATATCCTTGATAATTGCGTTTCATCCAGTATCTTTTCATGAAAATATTTTTCTAAGCATTCTTGAATTTTACTCCACAAAGCAGTATCATGTTGACAATTTGGACGTTGTTAATTATTGGATAAATTAATTCTTGAACTTGTTTTATTGAATTCTTATATCATTGTCATCATCCTCATGTTTATAAAATGTTGAAAGTCATCTGTGGCCTGTAGTGCATAGATGGACTTTGTATGATTATGACCAGGGATTATTCGGTATAATCATGACCGTAATGTTACAAATGATGTGGTAAAAGTCCTCATTGGCCCGTAGTGCATTGGTGGATAGTTGTTGGCATGATCATGACCATTAATGAATACACGAATATCCTTGGCCGTAGTGCAGGGGTGATTCGATGATGTGGATTATTTTATTAAGCTGAGTCCCAGCGATCACAGTGTTGAAAAACCTTTTAAATCATAAAAGGTAGTAGAGTTTATTTTCTACTTGACTCTTTTAATGGATTGCTTGTTCCGCTGCAGTTAAACTTGATGTTTATTATATTTTATCAGTTTAACATTGTTGAAGGCTAATGATAATTTATTCTGCATTATCTTAGTCATAATATTTCTTACTGGGCTAGTTGAGCTCACCCTTTCTTTCACTGTTCTCTTCAGGAAATGAGAACGTAGCTGGGGCAAGTCGGGGAACGGAGTGATGGTCCGAATGATAGTATTAGTTAGTAGTCCTCACTATTCTATGTAATAGTGTGTTAATAAATGTAACGAGGACTCCTTTTGAGTATGAATACTCTCTAGAAGATAATATTTGTATTCAAACTCACAGTTTATGTTTTGTCGTATTGTACACGACAGTTGTATTAGTAAGTTGTATTTGTATTCTGTACTATGTATCTGACGACCCAAGATGGGTGATGTATACCTAATTTTGGGGGCGTCACAGTTGGTATCAGAGCTTAGGGATATGATCCCTGGCTAAGATGTGAGAATAGAACTAGGAGGGGAGAGACGGGGAATTCCTTCGTTAGTATGACCTACCTAAGTTTATTTGCATGGTATTTAATTGGTCGGTCATAATATAAGGATAATATATGACATATCAATTAACTTTTATTTTGTGGCAGTATCTGAAAATGGCATCTGAGAATGTTGAGAATAGCAATGGAGCACAGGCGACTGTTGATTCACCACATATCAATAATCAGGATAATGTGCATCAGGAAGGTGACAATCCTCATGCAAACAACAACACTGACCAGATGATGAATGATGGAATATTCAGAAGCTTTAATCAGTTCATGCAACAGCAGGCGATAGCGGCTCCTGTCCAAAGCATAGGTGGAAACACTGAAAACTCTCGGACGGTCACCGCTAAACAGTTCAAGGAGCTGGGACCACCGGAGTTTAAGGGAGAGCCAAAACCACTTATAGCGGAAATATGGATAAAGCAGATCACCAAGATATTTGATGTCTTGGGATTCTCCGAGGAGCAAAAGGTTCCCTTTGCCGCCTTTATGTTGCGAGGAGAGGCAGATTACTGGTGGGAATCGATTAAGCGTACTCAACCTGCCGCACTGAAGATGTCTTGGGAGAAGTTCCAAGAGCTGTTCAATGACAAATACTTTCTTGAAAGTGTTCGTCACATGAAGGAGGTGGAGTTCATCAAATTGGAGCAGAATAATATGACTGTGTCGCAGTATGAGGCTAAATTTGCTGAGTTGTCCCGGTTTGCGTCCCACTTGGTGGATAATGAAGAGCGAATGACGCGAATGTTTTTGCGAGATTTGAAACCTGAGATACGTCAACATCTTATTTCTCATAAAATGTGTTTGTACTCAGATGTTGTGAATAGGGCTCAGTTAGTGGAGCGCGATAACGAGTTTACGCAACCAAAAGAGAGCAGTCGGCAAAATGATAATACCAGTGAGAGCAGTCATCGAAGCGGTGACAACAAGCCTGGAGGGAATCAACAGGCCAGAAATGGTAACCACTTCGGTGGTAATCAGGGCCAAAATAATAAGAATGGTCATTTCAAGAAGAGGAGATTCAACAATGATGAAAAGACGTCAGCACCATCACCCGTTGTTAAGGAAGGAGAACGACCACCTATCATATGTTTCAAATGCGGAGGGGAGGGGCACATCAGTCCAAACTGCGTGATGCCGTCTAAAGCATGTTATAATTGTGGAAGAGAAGGTCATTTAGCTCGATTTTGTCGTTTACCAAAAATAAGTTCAGCCATGATGGAGACACCAAAGGCCGTCCCAGAAAAGTCAAAACCGGTAGTGCAAGAGGGAGCGTTTGTTGTGACCTCCCAGAAAGCAAGGAACCCGAATGAGGTCATCACGGGTAAGCTTATCATAAACTCTAACGAAGTCTATACTTTATTTGATACCGGTTCTACCCATTCTTTTATTTCTCCTACTTGCGCTCATCGATTAAATTTGACTCCGGAGAAATTAGACTTTGATTTATCTGTTGAAACTCCATTGGGAGAAACCTTCATTACATCCACGGTTTATAAGTCTTGTTTGGTTCAAGTTGGTACCCACACATTACCTATCGATCTGATTTCATTAAAAATACTTGCATTTGACGTGATTCTAGGGATTGATTGGTTAACTACTCATAATGCAAAAATTGATTATTTTCGTAAGGTTGTTAGCTTTCATATTCCTAATCGACCTATTATGCGAATTCAAGCAACCAAACCATTAAAATCAATCGTTGTCATCTTAAGCCATAAAGCTATTCGTTTATTGAAAAATGGATGTCAAGCTTTCTTAGCTCATGTCACGGATCTAAACAAAAATACGTCAGTTTTGAATGATATTTCTATTGTTAATAAATTCCCTGACGTATTCCCTGAAGAACTTCCTGGCCTACCCCCAGAGCGTGAAATTGAATTTTGTATCGACCTTGAACCCGGTACAAAACCCATTTCCAAAGCCCTATATCGAATGGCTCCTATTGAACTTCAGGAGTTAAAGATCCAACTGCGGGAATTGTTAGACATTGGCTTTATTCGTCCTAGTACTTCTCCTTGGGGTGCTCCTGTGCTATTCGTGAAGAAGAAAGATGGAAGTATGCGACTTTGTATTGATTATAGGGAGTTGAATCATGTCACCATCAAAAACAGGTACCCATTGCCACGTATTGATGATCTGTTTGACCAGTTGCAAGGAGCACAATTCTTTTCAAAGATCGATCTTCGTTCTGGATATCATCAGCTGAAGGTTAGAACTGAGAATATTCCAAAGACGGCTTTTAGAACTCGGTACGGGCATTATGAATTCCTAGTCATGTCCTTTGGATTGACTAATGCTCCCACTGCCTTCATGGATATGATGAACCGGGTATTCAAGGAATATTTGGATCACTTTGTGGTCGTCTTTATTGATGACATCCTTATTTATTCCAAAAGCCGTGAAGATCATGAGCAACACTTGAGGCTGGTATTCCAAAAGCTTCGTGAATACAAGCTTTATGCCAAGTTGAAGAAATGCGAGTTCTGGCTGGAGGAGGTTGCATTCCTTGGGCACGTAGTATCAAGTCATGGAATATCGGTTGACCCGGCAAAGATTGAAGCAATTCAAAGCTGGGAGCAACCTAAATCAGTGACCGAAGTACGTAGCTTTCTTGGTTTAGCTAGTTATTATCGGAGATTCGTGGAAGGATTTTCTCGAATCGCTACTCCATTAACTCAGCTGACTCAGAAAGATACAAAGTTCGGTTGGAGCAAAGAATGTGAGAAGAGTTTTCAAGAACTCAAGAGGAGACTCATTTCAGCACCTGTTCTAACAATACCATCTGGCTCAAAGGGATTTGTCATCTATAGTGATGCTTCGAGCAAAGGGTTGGGATGCGTTCTCATGCAACATAGAAAAGTCATAGCCTATGCATCAAGACAACTCAAGGAATATGAGAGGAATTATCCTACTCATGATCTAGAGTTGGCAGCTGTTGTCTTTGCGCTTAAAATTTGGAGGCATTACTTGTATAGGGAGAAGGTGGAGATCTTTATAGATCATAAAAGCCTCAAATATTTCTTCACTCAAAAGAAACTCAACATGAGACAACGAGGTTGGCTTGAACTGTTGAAAGATTATGATCATACCATTCAATACCATCCTGGAAAAGTGAACGTGGTAGCTGACGCATTGAGTAGAAGATCATATGCAAGTACGAGTGCGATATTGTCAACACAAAGACCCATTTTGTGTGACTTGCAAAGGATGGAGATAGAGTTAAAGACTCTAGGGACCCATGTGATGATGACGAATATACGAGTAGAACCAACTTTAATCGATAAAGTTAAAGCTGCTCAAGCTACAGACCTGGAGCTGATGCGTATGAGGAAGAAAGTGCAAGAAGGTGCTATGCCGGAAGCAAGAATCGATGAAGAAGGAATACTTCGAGTCAACTCCAGACTTTGTGTTCCTAACAACCCTGATTTAAAGTATGAAATCATGATGGAGGCGCACAACACACCGTTTGTAATCCATCCTGAAAGTACCAAAATGTATCATGATCTTCGTTATACATTTTGGTGGAGCAATATGAAGAGAGAGATAGTGCTGTTTATCTCAAGGTGTTTAACTTGTCAACGAGTCAAAGCGGAGCATCAAGTACCAAAAGGTCCATTGCAACCACTTGAAATTCTAAAATAGAAGTGGGAGCACATTACCAATGATTTCGTTACCGGTCTTCCTAGGGTTTCTCAAGGTATTGATGCGATTTGGGTCATTGTTGATAGATTGACCAAGTCTGCTCATTTCTTACCGATACGAGAAACTTATACACTTGAACGTCTTGCTCGTATGTACATAAACAAGATTGTAAGACTGCATGGTATGCCAGTATCCATAGTTTCTGATCGAGACCCAAGATTCACTTCACGATTTTGGGTTAGTTTACAAAATGCTATGGGCACTGATTTACGATTTAATTCGGCATATCATCCTCAGACAGACGGACAATCAGAGAGGACTATTCAAACTCTAGAAGATTTATTAAGACTCTGTGTCCTTGACTTCAAGGGAAGTTGGGACAAGTTCTTACCATTGGTGGAGTTTTCCAACAACAACAGTTATCAAGCAAGTATTGGCATGGCTCCATTCGAAGCATTGTATGGAAGAAAATGTCGTTCTCCAGTATGCTGGGATGAGGTAGGTGAAGCAACGTTGTTGGGACCGGAGTTGGTACGTATAACTATAGAAAAGATTCAAACGATCCGACAACGTATAAAAACCTCACAAGATCGACAAAAGAGTTATGCTGATCTTCATCGAAAGGACGTGGAATTTGATGTAGGAGATCATGTGTTCTTACGTGTTGCTCCATGGAAAGGAGTTACGAGATTTGGAAAGAGAGGAAAGCTCAATCCTCGATTCATCGGTCCATTTTTAATCCTCGATCGAGTAGGAACTGTGGCTTATAGACTCGCTTTACCGCCAAGTATGTCTCGTGTTCATAACGTTTTTCACATATTCATGTTACGCAAATATGTGGAAGACCCGAACCACATTATTGAGTTAGAACCGGACGAAATAGCGGAGGATTTGACGTATGAAGAAGTTCCTGTTCATATCTTGGATAAGAAGGAACATATTCTACGCTCCAAGGTTATACCTCAAGTCAAAGTTTTGTGGAGAAACCACAATGTTGAGGAAATGACTTGGGAGTTAGAATTTGAAATGAAATCAAGGTATCCTTACCTCTTCAACATACCAGGTACGTACCCTAATTTCGAGGGCAAAATTTCTTAAGAAGGGGAGGTTGTAAGACCCCAACTTTTATAAATAAAGATGAATTTTCTATAAATATCATTTTTGAATATTATGGAGTTAATTTGATATAATGTTATATTTGTGGATAATATTTATAAATTTTGCAAAGTACGCAAGTTGTTATACAATATTTGATTGGTCGGGGAATATTCATTTTAACAGGAAATATTCGTACAACGACACAATCATTGGTGGACCCCACAACGGAATTATTGTCGGATTGAGAAAACGAAAAAAATATTTTATTAAAAATAACGGCGGAAGTTTTACCATTGATACTGTTGAACTACTCGGTAATAAAAGTACAGTAATACGTGTGGTTGCATAGTAGCACACGGTATTGGTTATTAATGTTTATGGGAGAAGTCACTCAGTTTGATTCAATTATTGTCAGTTAATAATATGAATTATTTAGCGATAATGACGTTTTATTTTATTCGTATTATTAACGTAATAAAACAGAAACATCTTTTTATATAAAACAGAATACTTTATTAAAGTTATTCTATGAAAAAAATATATTATATTTTATTTAAAAGATTTTTCTTTAAATATGGACCGTCAGATTAAAGTAATCAATATGGACCGTTCATGGATTAGTTACTATGCATTCTATTTTTCTATAAATAGCAGCTCATTCCTTCATTATTTCTTACGAATTCACTGAACTCTAGAGAGAGAAACTATAGAGAGAAACTATAGAGAGAGAGAAGAAGGGTATTCTGCTACTTAACTACTTCCTTATTTCAGCTCTTCTTTAAAACGGTAAGGGGTGTTATTCTTTCTTATTCATGAGGAGAACTGTTGTTGTTCCATTTCTTATTATTCTGTTGGAATAACCTGTATACGCGGCCTACCCTATACTTGGTGACATTCTTCTATTATTCTGTTGGAATATCCTGTCTGTGTGTTTTACACCGGACCTGGTTCCGTCTTTATTATTATTCTGTTGGAACATCCTGTCTGTGTGTTTTACACCGGACCTGGTTCCGTCTTTATTATTATTCTGTTGGAACATCCTGTCTGTGTGTTTTACACCAAACCTGGTTCCGTCTTTATTATTATTCTGTTGGAACATCCTGTCTGTGTGTTTTACACCGGACCTGGTTCCGTCTTTATTATTATTCTGTTAGAATATCCTGTCTGTGCATTTTACGCCGGACCTGGTTCCAATATTTATTATTCTATTGGAATAACCTATCTGTGCGGTCTATCGCATGTATGGTGATTTCTTTTGTTATTCCATTCTTTATTATACTCAGTTGGTTAAGTTTTGACTTCTATACTCCAGGAAATTTGTGGAATATCCTTGATAATTGCGTTTCATCCAGTATCTTTTCATGAAAATATTTTTCTAAGCATTCTTGAATTTTACTCCACAAAGCAGTATCATGTTGACAATTTGGACGTTGTTAACTATTGGATAAATTAATTCTTGAACTTGTTTTATTGAATTCTTATATCATTGTCATCATCCTCATGTTTATAAAATGTTGAAAGTCATCTGTGGCCTGTAGTGCATAGATGGACTTTGTATGATTATGACCAGGGATTATTCGATATAATCATGACCGTAATGTTACAAATGATGTGGTAAAAGTCCTCATTGGCCCGTAGTGCATTGGTGGATAGTTGTTGGCATGATCATGACCATTAATGAATACACGAATATCCTTGGCCGTAGTGCAGGGGTGATTCGATGATGTGGATTATTTTATTAAGCTGAGTCCCAGCGATCACAGTGTTGAAAAACCTTTTAAATCATAAAAGATAGTAGAGTTTATTTTTTACTTGACTCTTTTAATGGATTGCTTGTTCCGCTGTAGTTAAACTTGATGTCTATTATATTTTATCAGTTTAATATTGTTGAAGGCTAATGATAATTTATTCTGCATTATCTTAGTCATAATATTTCTTACTGGGCTAGTTGAGCTCACCCTTTCTTTCACTGTTCTCTTCAGGAAATGAGAACGTAGCTGGGGCAAGTCGGGGAACGGAGTGATGGTCCGAATGATAGTATTAGTTAGTAGTCCTCACTATTCTATGTAATAGTGTGTTAATAAATGTAACGAGGACTCCTTTTGAGTATGAATACTCTCTAGAAGATAATATTTGTATTCAAACTCACAGTTTATGTTTTGTCGTATTGTACACGACAGTTGTATTAGTAAGTTGTATTTGTATTCTGTACTATGTATCTGACGACCCAAGATGGGTGATGTATACCTAATTTGGGGGCGTCACATTTTAACCCATTAAAACATATAATCACAGAATTAAAACATAAAATTTTTCCTCTGTTCTTTATGTTCTTGAAGTTTTTAACATAAATTCTTAAAATTCAACGCCACGGATTCGTTATAAGGCCAAATTCATTCATTTAAAGTTTGGTCTCTTCGTATTAACATGCACAAAAATATACGAGTATAAAATTTACGAAAACATTTATGTTTGACATACTAAAATCACGTATAAGGCCATATGGCCAAAAACCCAAACTCTGTATATTTTTGAAATAGCAAGTCATCAGATTACGAAACTTAGGATATGTAATCATGCAATATATATATAAACACGTTATGCCTCTCGAATTATTACACATATCATGATCATAACACCAATTCCCAATTCACAGAGATTTTACAAAAGCTTTGAAAGCCATTTTTATAAAAACTTGAATACGTGAAATTTAGAATTTGGGAAGGAGGAGATTACCCTGTAGAGTATAAAGCGTAGATTTAGAATTCCTCACTCTCAAATCTCCTTCACAACTCACAATTTCTCTCTGACAATTCTCTCTGTGAACTCTAAGAAATATGCTCTGCTTGTTTTCTAGACTTAGGAATAATAAGAAATAAAAAGAAGACGTCGTATTCAATTGAACTGACGCGTTAAGGTCAGTTACCCATCATGGGTAACTGCTCCCAACTCCATCTAAGGCCATGTTTGGCTAGCAAAAGTAGATTATAAAACCATTTAATTTAATAAAGTTTTATCATATAGTTTAATTCATGTCACACCCAATTCAAATATCTTATTTAAATTAATTAAATAACATATAATAATCTATCATAAATTCACATAATCATAAAATAAATTTTCTCATTAATTAATAATGTCAAATTATTAAATCTCTAATTAATTATTACATTAATTAAAATAACATGGCTTATTAAATATTTCTTTTTAATACAATAAGCTCACATAATCACATACTTCGAATAATAAAATTCTCCACATTAATTTAATAAATATAACACATATAAATAAATTAATCTATCACAATCGTATCAATTAATTATTTAATATAATAATTAAATCATCGAAAAATATTTATCTAATTCAATAAATATTAGAAATTAATTACAAAAATCTCGTTCGTCACATCTTTCTCCCCTTAAAAGGATTCTGTCCCCAAAATAATCCAATAATTAAATCATCGAAAAATATTTATCTAATTCAATAAATATTAGAAATTAATTACAAAAATCTCGTTTGTCACATCTTTCCCCCCTTAAAAGGATTCTGTCCCCAGAATCACGACTCAATAAATTTCGACCCGTTACATTCTCCCCCCTACAAAGATTCTGTCCCCAGAATCGCTTACAAATAATTAAGTAAATAAATGAGGGTAATTCTTCATCATATTCTCTTTGAGTTCCCACGTAGCTTCTTCAGCGTTGTGGTTCCTCCAAATTACCTTAACAGAATGAATAACTTTATTTCTGATAACTTGTTCTTTTCGGTCGACAATTTGGACATGAATTTTTTCGTAAGATAAGTCTTTCTCAAAATGTAGGGGTTCATATTCAATTAAATGCTAGTAATCAGGCTTGTAGGGTCGTAACACAGAAACATAGAAAACGTTGTGGACATTCTCGAGTGCTG
The DNA here is from genome assembly GCA_016801055.1 of Panax notoginseng. NCBI lineage: Eukaryota > Viridiplantae > Streptophyta > Magnoliopsida > Apiales > Araliaceae > Panax > Panax notoginseng. The sequence goes on along the minus strand of CM029023.1, from coordinate 63,223,181 downwards.
GAGGTAAGGCTACCAAGTACGCGACTTCTCCGATTCTTCTTAGTACTTCAAAGGGTCCAATAAATCTTGGGCTCAATTTTCTTTTCTTTTCGAACCTGATCTTCCCTTTCCAGGGAGAGACCTTCAAGAAAACATAACTACCTGATTCAAACTCGATATTTTTATGATGTGGATCAGCGTATTTCTTCTGTCGATCTTGAGCCGCTACCAGTCGTGCTCAGATCACTTTGACTATTTCTGCCGTCTGCTGTACCAATTCTGGCCCTAGCAATTGTCTTTCACCAACTTCATCCCAATAAAGCGGAGTTTTGCACTTTCTGCCATATAACGCTTCGTAAGGCGGCATGCCAATACTAGCGTGGTAACTGTTGCTGTAGCCGAACTCTACTAACGGTAGATGATCATCCCAATTTCCTTTGAAGTCCATTACACAGGCTCTTAGCATATCTTCTAATGTTTGAATCGTTCTCTCGCTCTGTCCATCTGTTTGAGGGTGGTAAGCTGTACTCATTCACAACTGCGTACCCATGCATTCCTGAAGACGTTTCCAGAAATTTGATGTAAAACGCGGATCCCTATCTGAAATAATTGATACCGAAACTCCGTGCCTTGAAACAATCTCTTTTACATATAGCCCGGCCAACTGATCTAAGTTGAATCTTATTTTGATTGGAAGGAAGTGTGCATATTTCGTCAGTCGATCAACGATAACCCATACTGTATCGTAGCCTTTCTGAGTCGTCAGAAGGCCAACCACGAAGTCCATTGTAATATGTTCCCATTTCCACTCTGGGATCTCTAACGGTTGAAGTAAACCACTTGGTCTCTGATGTTCTGCTTTTACTTTCTGACAGGTCAAACACTTGGCAACAAATTCTGCAACATCGCGTTTTAAATTCGGCCACCAAAAATGTTATCGAAGATCTTGATACATCTTTGTACTACCAGGGTGAATCGAATATCTTGAACTATGAGCCTCGCTTAAAATTTCTTTCTTAATTTCTTGTACTGGCGGAGCCCAAATTCTGCTTTTAAATCTCAGTATTCCTTCCTTATCCCTCTTAAATCTTGGTTCAGTTCCTTCAGATATCTTCTTTGTCACCTTTTTGCATTCGTCGTCCAGAAGCTGAGCCTCCTTCACTTTATCTAGTAGAGTTGTACCAGAATGCATTTGAAATAGCTTCTCATCAATCTCCATTGGATACTTCACTTCCAATTCCAGTTTCTCCATTTCTACAATTAGCTCTTCCTGAGCAGTTAACATCATTAATTTCTCACGACCCTTTCCGCTTAAGGCGTCGGCAACTACATTCGCCTTACCCGGGTGGTATAAAATCTCAAAGTCGTAATCCTTGATTAATTTCAACCATCTTCTCTGACGCATATTCAAATCCTTCTGTGTAAAAATATATTTCAGACTCTTGTGGTCTGTATATATTTCACACTTCTCCCCGTACAGATAGTGCCTCCAAATTTTTAAAGCAAAAACAACTGCAGCTAACTCCAAATCATGGGTTGGATACCCCTTCTCGTAATCCTTCAATTGTCGTGATGGATACGCAATGACCTTGCCGTTTTGCATCAGCACACAGCCAAGTCCTTTATGCGACGCATCACTAAACACTACAAAATTACCTGTATCATCTGGAAGAGATAACACAGGTGCCGTACTCAACCTCTTCTTCAATTCTTGAAAGCTCTCTTCACACTTCTCCGTCCAAACAAATTTCACAGCTTTTCGAGTTAAATTTGTTAACGGAGTCGCGATTTTGGAAAAATCTTGAATGAATCTTCTATAATATCCTGCTAATCCAAGGAAACTTCTTACTTCTGACGGCGTTCTCGGCTGATCCCAGTTAATCACAGCTTCTACTTTAGATGGATCTACCGAAATTCCATTCTTATTGATCACGTGACCAAGAAATTGTACTCGCTCGATCCAAAATTCGTATTTTGAAAATTTAGCGTACAACTTCTCCCTTCTCAATACTTCCAACGTTAATCTCAGATGCTCTTCGTGTTCTTCTTTGGTTTTGGAATATACCAGAATGTCGTCTATAAATACCATCACGAATTTGTCCAAAAACGGCTTGAACATACCATTCATTAGTCCCATAAATGCTGCAGGAGCATTCGTTAGACCAAACGGCATTGCTAAAAATTCGTAATGACCGTATCGCGTTCTGAACGATGTCTTCGGTACATCCTCTGGCCTCACCTTCAGTTGGTGATAACCACTCCTCAAATCTATCTTGGAAAAGTATCTTGCTCCCTTTAATTGATCAAACAGATCGTCGATTCTTGGTAATGGATATCTATTCTTAATCGTGACCTTGTTCAGTTCTCTGTAGTCAATGCAGAGCCGCATCGATCCGTCCTTCTTTTTAACAAACAACACCGGCGCTCCCCACGGCGATACGCTCGGTTGAATATACTTTTTGTCTAGTAATTCTTATAATTGGACCATCAGTTCTTTCATCTCTACTGGTGCCATACGGTATGGTGCCTTCGATATTGGAGCGGTTCCGGGCGCCAAATCGATCACGAAATCTACCTCTCTATCTGGTGGATGTCCTGGAAAATCGTCTGAAAATACATCGACGAAGTCCCTCACAATCGGTATCTCTTCTACCTTCGGATTCTCTTTTCGACTGTCGACTATGCAAGCTAGATATTCTACATAGCCTTGTCTTAACAACTTCCTGGCCTGCATCATCGTCAGACAACTCGCTTGTCTAGGCGACTTGCTACCATAAAACACAACTTTTGACGAAGTCATAAGGTTAATACGTTTCTTCTGGCAGTCAATTACTGCCCCACAATTGGATAACCAATCCATACCCAAAATAACGTCAAATTCCCCAAGCCGAATAGGGATAAGATCTACGTTCATGATATTACCCTTAATATCCACCCTACAATTCTTAAACACATACTTAACAGGAATTATCTCTCTATTCGCAATTTCTATATTCATGGGATATTCCAACTCATCCATAAGCAAATCTAAACTACTAGCAAAGTCTTCGGATATAAAAGAACAAGTAGCACCCGAATCAAATAAAACATAAGCATTAATTTCATTGATCGGAATGATACCTGACATCACCTCACGGGACTGGATTGCGTCCTGCACTGTCATATTGAAAGTTCTGGCGGTCGGTTGGTTTGTTGCAGTTGGTCCGTTGATGGTTAAGGTATTTCCACTGGTATTTCCACGGTTACCTCCTTGCACTGCTCCTCTTGATCCCTTCTTGGGGCAGTCTCTTGCTAGATGATCTTTAGAACCACAGTTAAAATAAGCACCCTTCTTTGGGTTTGGACAGTTTGGTGCTATGTGGCCTTCCTGACCACAGTTATAGCACACTCGCTTCCCTTTCATGCAAACTCCCAGATGAGCTTTTCCGCAGTTTGAGCACGCTTCAATTTTCTTCTTCTGCCTCCTTGTTGACTTCCAGCTGACGAGTTATCCGTCCACTTCCTCTTCTGATTATGACTACCCCCAGTGTTACTCCCACCAGTCTTGTTATTTCCTTCACCTTCACTCTTCTTCTTCTTCTGCTCTTGATTGTACTTGGTCACCACATTGCTTCCACCTTCAGCGAGGATGGCCTTTTTCAGTACTCCGGCAAATGTGTTTATCTGAAACATTGACACCTTACTGTAAACCCAAGGCTTTAGACCTTGTTCAAATCTTCTGGCCTTTCTTTCGTTAGTGTGTACTTGGTACGGGGCAAACCTTGCCAACTCATCGAATTTAGCCGCGTATTCAGGTACGCTCATGTTTCCTTGCTTCAGTTCCAGAAATTGAATTTCCATCTGATTCTGTGAACTAGTTGGAAAGTACATTTCGAAAAACATTTCTTTAAATCTCTCCCACGTAATTACACCTTTACCTCCTCGCACTTTGTTTGCTTGCCACCAGTAGCTAGCTTCAGACTTCAACATAAATGTTGTGAAAGTGGTCTTCTGGTCTTCTCTAACCCTAGCAACGTCGAATACTTTCTCCATTTCCATGACCCACGTTTGAGCCTCGATTGGGTTCCTGGAACCTTTGAACTCTGGCGGTCCCACCGCCTTGAAGTCTTTAAACGTTGTGTTTGGTGGAGCTTGAGGTTGATTGTTCATTGCTCCAGTCAGTAAGTCCACCAACCGCTGAACAGGATTAGCGTTGGCGTTATTGTTATTATTGGTTGACTCTTCCTGAGCCGGTTGACGTTGTTGTCTTCTCCTTGGCGGCATATTTCTGATAAAATAAACGCTTATTAGAACTTTATTTATTTCTCTAAATAGTTAAGGCATTACTCAACAATTTAACACATCATCTCAAACAACTTAATATATTTAATTCAACTCAAAGTTTTAACATCAAACTATAGCATAACTGCTATTTACATCAACTATCCTGGAATAAAGAATCCACAGGATTTAAAATATTAACATATTCCTTCGTTCATAAACACATCGAAATTTACATATAAAACTAATTAAGTCTTTCACATAATTAAACGGATTCTAATCATGTCTATCAAGGTGCTGAATAGCCTTGGCACGCTCCTCATCCATGATACGAAACATCATCCTGCGATCCAGCATATACGACGGAAGTCCTTCGAACTGGATGGGGTATCTCAAAACTCGTTCCTGAGCCTCATCCATTGCATGATTAAGTGTGGAGTATGTCTCTTCAAGCTTTGCTTTCTTTGCACGACTATCATCTTCTGCACGATCAGCTCGACGTGATTCTCTTACCCATCCTTCCTCTGCTATTTTCAGTCTTCCGGAGGTTTCTTTCAGTTCCTTTTTCAGCTTCTTTATCTCCTCGATCTTATCTTTGGTTTGACCCTTCTCATGGACCAAATCCCATTCTACCTTTCCCAATCGTGAGTGAAGAGTCGAAATCTCCCTCTCCTTCTCCTCTAAAGTAGACTGCTGAACAGTCGCTCGCTCAGTTAATTCCTAAACCTCGTCTTGTAATTCCACGTTACGGTCGTATAACGTGTCATACATCTCTGCATCAACGGTGTACCGTGGTAACTCCTCTTCTTTCTCTTCCTCATCAAACTCCTCCTCAGGATCCTCTTCAGGATCAGTCTCGAGCTCATGCTCCTGACCAACAACGGTGATCAATGGAGATGACTCCCTCTGAACTAACTGTTCCCTAACAACATGTATGTCTCGGGGCTCCTCCTCTGTAGGCACTATAGGTAATCGGGGTTCTTCCTCCCCAGCTTGACTAGCTTCTCCAACATTCATCATCCTGACAACAAAATTTTAAGTTTTAGTTACTAAGTTGTACTAACGAGCACATAAATTAACACATAAACACATAATGTATTTTATTATCTTTAATGAATTACCAAAAATTCATTTCTTAAAACTTGATAAGAGTTTTCCTTTACTATCTTCTTTTTATAAGGCTACTACCTAAGGTTGTTCCCCCACCTAAGGTTCATAACCTACAGCTCTGATACCAACCTGTGACACCCCCAAATCCGGTACTTCCATTTCCACATGATTTGGTGTTCACGAAACAAATATTATCTATCTATCTTCCCATAAAAATGCAAACCATGCAATAGATAGAAATAAAATCTTCCCTTAAGGGTTACAACATCTGAATAATAATAATACAATCCCAGGTTAAACTAACCTTAAATATCTATGCGGAATCATAAACAAATAAGTCTTAAACAATAACATTAACTCAAGTCTTAAACAAATACATCGTCAAATAAAACAGCAGGTCTTCGTCACTTGCTAACTGTGCCCTTGCCTTTACTAGTGGAAGGTTCATCAGTTCTTTCGTTCTTAACTGCAATGTTATTATTAAGTAAGAGTAAGCACAAATGCCCACAAGTATAAAAAGGAAATAACAGTATAATAACATGCGAATAAATCAAAGACATCTGAATAAAATCTCAACTTTTGAATCAAGAGTGAATAACAAGAATCAAAAGAATTCTGAGGGTTATAAGACCTTGACCTATGTCCTAGGTTAACAAGGGTTATACTTGAAACCTTTAACAATCATAAGACTATGGACCTTCTTCTTGTACTTAGGGGGATCAGCCCTTAGTACCATACTGTGCACAATATCTTAACGCTAAAGCGTAAATAATCCCCTATACAGGGTTGTTCATCTCAGTTTGACATTCGAGTCCGCACCAAAGGAAGTTTGGTTTGGATAATTCATCAAGGGTTCTGAAATTTAGAACGCTCATCAACTATGGACTAGTTGAATCATTAAGGTTTCACTAGTCTAATAAGGTTCAACAATAATGATATTCAATTTGAAATAGTAATCTCAAGAAGTATACAATAGAACAATTATTGTATAACTGAATCATGCTTTGAAAAGATAATAAATCTTTAATATAACATTTGAAATTGAATAATAGTAATGATAATTTACTCGAGATAAATAATAAACTTGAACAATAATGACAAGTAGGGTTAGAAAACTTGCTCAAATTTAAGAGTTTAAGTTTAGGAAACTTGCCTCGTGCGTAGATTACAATTTAACTAAGCACGTTCTTTGAATTAAATCCTACATACCATTCATATACACAATACCAGTTAATTATAAATTAACTAATCAACATAAACTCATTCTCGTTGTCTACTTTAATTATCGACTATACTTAGTCAATTTATCTCATTAGCACATAATTTGCACTTCATGAATAATAATCTAATTATGAATTCAATAGTTTAAATCACATGTAATTATGTTATTTACATGTTTAAACAACTATTTTTATCATCACATTATTCTTCTAACATATTTACATGTTCATTACATCAATTCACTAACACTTGTTAGACTTTAATATTTTAAAAATCTCATTTCTGAATTTTCTGGAGAGTGGCGCTGCGGCGCCACTGATACACGTGATCATCGCGCTGCGGCGCGGTGGCGCTGCAACCGGACACTTGGCGCTGTGGCGCTGTGGTGCCGTGGCTCGAGTCTTGGTGCTGCGGTGCGGTGGCACTGCGGCGCGGGACCTCAGTTCTAGAGTTGGTGCCGCGGCGCGAGACTCTAGATTCTGTTTCCCAGTTCGCGAAGAACACAGAGTTCAGTGAAAAGGACACTAAATAATCCTTAATTTCACTAATTTAACATACCCACATGTTATAAATCATGTATAATCATAATACAACATCTATAAAGTGATTTTAACCCATTAAAACATATAATCACAGAATTAAAACATAAAATTTTTCCTCTGTTCTTGATGTTCTTGAAGTTTTTAACATAAATTCCTAAAATTCAACGCCACGGATTCGTTATAAGGCCAAATCCATTCTTTTAAAGTTTGGCCTCTTCGTATTAACATGCACAATAATATACGAGTGTAAAATTTACGAAAACGTTTATGTTTGACATACTAAAATCACGTATAAGGCCATATGGCCAAAAACCCAAACTCTGTATATTTTTGAAATAACAAGTCATCAGATTACAAAACTTAGGATATGGAATCATGCAATATATATATAAACACGTTATGCCACTCGAATTATTACACATATCATGATCATAACACCAATTCCCAATTCACAGAGATTTTACAAAAGCTTTGAAAGCCATTTTTATAAAAACTTGAATACGTGAAATTTAGAATTTGGGAAGGAGGAGATTACCCTGTAGAGTATAAAGTGTAGATTTAGAATTTCTCACTCTCAAATCTCCTTCACAACTCACAATTTCTCTCTGACAATTCTCTCTGTGAACTCTAAGAAATATGCTCTGCTTGTTTTCTAGACTTAGGAATAATAAGAAATAAAAAGAAGACGTCGTATTCAATTGAACTGACGCGTTACGGTCAGTTACCCATCATGGGTAACTGCTCCCAACTCCCTCTAAGCCCATGTTTGGCTAGCAAGAGTAGATTATAAAACCATTTAATTTAATAAAGCTTTATCATATAATTTAATTCATGTCACACCCAATTCAAATATCTTATTTAAATTAATTAAATAACATATAATAATCTATCATAAATTCACATAATCATAAAATAAATTTTCTCATTAATTAATAATGTAAAATTATTAAATCTCTCATTAATTATTACATTAATTAAAATAACATGGCTTATTAAATATTTCTTTTTAATACAATAAGCTCACATAATCACATACTTCGAATAATAAAATTCTCCACATTAATTTAATAAATGTAACACATATAATTAGATTAATCTATCACAATCGCATCAATTAATTATTTAATCCAATAATTAAATCATCAAAAAATATTTATCTAATTCAATAAATATTAGAAATTAATTACAAAAATCTCGTTTGTCACAGTATCTCATACTCTTTTTCTCTAAATGACGATTATCCTGCTGTTGGATAAATTTTAGTTAATGGATATGTAATGTTGTTCTTGAGAGTCCACCATCTCTATAGTGATTTTCTATCTTTCAATAATTCCTATAATCAAGTGAAAGTGCCACAAAACATGTTTAGATCCAAGATGAGACTTAGGAACTATTCCTTTCTATAATGAACTTTTTATCCAAACAATCAACTTGTAGCTTCATTTATAGCTATATACTTTGTCTTTATCACTAAACCAGTAACTTTTTACTGTTTGGCACCTTTCCAATTTACTGCACCACTGTTCAAGGTAACGCTTTACCTTAAAGTGGATTTTATGTCGTCTTGGTCTGTTTGAAAAACTTGAGTCTGTTAAGCCCTATAGTTTTAATTTAGACTCACCATAAATTATAATCACATCCTTAGTGCCGGTTAAGTACTTTAAGATGTTTTTCACTGTCTTACAATGATCTTCTCCAGAATATGACCGATCAACATTAGGACTCGTATATTTTATTGTATACATGATTGTCACTCATGCGATCTCTCTTTTTAGGAGTCTATGGGGACTATTAAGAGAGATACACTCCATGGCTCATCAACATTAGACATCTCTTAAAGTTTGCCATGCTAAACGACTTTAGCATCATATGAATATACGTTCATTGGGTTAAGTCGAGCATCCTCTTAAATCTATCTATATAGATTTGTATCCCCAATTAAGACACTCTTCCCAAATTATTCATGGAGGAATGTTTAGACAACTTTATTTTTACTGATTGTAGCATTAGTATGTCATTCCTTATCCGTAGTATATCAACATATAATACCAGGAATGTCACGACGCTCCCACTGACCCTTTTTCACACACTAGGTTCATTCTTATTTTTGATAAAATTAAACCTTTTTGATTGTCTAATCAAAACGAATGTTCCATTTTGAGAAGCTTGTTTCAATCCATTTCTCTGAGTGTCTACAACTCTTACCTTATCGTATTTAACTGGATCATCATCTTCTATGATGTGTACCTCATCATCATCATCTATGATGAATCCATACCTCCTAGGTATCTTCGGTACTATTCCAAATTTACGATTTGGTTGTGGTACAATAGGTCTATCTACAGGTTCCTCTTGTTTGACTTATAATGTTTTTTGGTTCTTGAACTCTTCAAGATCTATTATCCTCCCACTAGACCCTTTAATGATAAACACCTTTATCTTAGAAGGTAACATGTTTCGCAACAAACACCTTTTGCTAAGTAGGATTATAGAACATATACCCTAAACTTACTTTAGGATGTCCCACAAATCTATACTTGTCAAATTTTGTCCCAAGCTTATCCTTTGAAACCTTTTTCACATAAGTTGGACAACCCTTTATCTTAACATATTTAAGATTAGGAATCCTCCCTGTCCATAACTTTTATGGAGTCTTGGGACTGGATTTTGAGGTTACCTTTTCTTAGATATGCAGCCATTTCTAGGGCATGACCCTAGAGGGATACTGGAATGTCGGTAAAATCATTATGGACCGCACCATGTCCAACAAGGTACGATTTTTCTTTCAGATACATCAATCAATTATTACGTATCAGGAGGCGTCCATTATGAGAAAACCATTTGAGATGATCTAGAAACTTATTGTACAAGTATTTATTCCTTTCAGATACATCAATCAAAGAATCTTAATACTTTGCCAATTTGTTTCACTTTTGAATTCTTTGAACCTTTCAAATAATTCACACTTGTATTTCAGAAAATACACACATTCAACTCTTTGAATGATCATCTCATTTTCTTATACTAATTTGTTCAATATGCAAAATTATTTTCATGTAAGTCAAGTATACTAAATTCATTAAGTAATATTCCAATTCTATACAAAACATTATTATTATAAATAGAACAACAATTGTTCTTAAATATAATACCAAAGATTTCATTATCCAACGACAAAATAGAAATAATGTTTCCAACGAGAACTTGAATACAATAACAACTTATTAACTTAATAGATTTGTTCGTCGGCAGTGCTAAACTATTAGTTCCTATAGCTAATGCAGCAACCTTTGCTTCATTTACCAGACATATGATTACTTATCCTTTGTTGAGCTTTCTACTTCTGCTTGGTCCCTTCATAAATCTATATTTATGATAACCAAAGCCGGTATCCAATACCCAAGTAGAACCTTGACTTAAAGAAAATTTTATTTCAATCATGAAAAAAAAAACTATATTTATAATCGAAGTTTCACTAAACTTCTTCTGGTTAGCCTCTACAAGAGACTTCTCACAGTTTCTTTTTCAGTGTTCAGGCTTATTGTAGTGGAAGCAAACTCCTTTGCTATCCGTATCAGTTTTGTTCTTATTATCCTTTATTTTTGCCTTTCTATTTACCTTCTATGAATCGTTCTTCTTTTCAAAAGATCCTTTGGCCCCTACCAGTAAGACATGATCTTTCTTGGTTGGAAAGTGACTCTCAGCTGGTTTTCAACATGTTAAGCAAATCAGCGAAGCTGATATCTAGCTTGTTCATATTAAAAATTCACAACAATTGCGAAAGGAGTCCGGGAGTGAGTGCAAGATCAAATCTTGGCTCAACTCTCTATCCGTGACAAAATCTGTTGTCCTAATTGTTCAATCATATTGATCATATTTAGGACATGTGTCTATACTGTAGTGTCGTTGATCATTCTAGATCGGAAGAGCTCCCTAGATATCTGATATCTATAAGTCTTACTTACCTCACCATCAACTACTTGACGTGCAGGAGTATAGTAGAAGCATCCATAGTTTCATGCTGACGCTGAAGCTCGTTACTCATGGATGCGAGCATGATGCATTGAGCTAACTGTGCATCATCTTACCACTTTCTAAAAGTAACAATCTCTTCCTATTAGGCATTGTCTGCAACCATTGCAGGGATAGACGTATTAAGGACATAAGATAACTTTTCAGCCATGAGAACTATTCTCAAATTCCATAACCAATCCGAGTAATTCGGTCCGGTTAATTAACATCTAATATGTTTCACAGTGATAATAATTTAGACATTGTAAAATTCTGTAAATGAATTTGTTCTTAACAATATTTTAGCATACATTCTTTTATTAATTACCAAAATAATTTAGGTCTTATTTTAAATTGGTATCTCCCACTATTTTCATCAAACTATATTACCCTCAATTTATATAGTTCGGCAATATCTAATTAAAGATATGCTAGTGAGAATAAGGATCCCATTTCAAATGTATATAGCCTTGTGTGTTGTTGGCTAAAATTTAATTACGCACAACACGCAAGTATACGTGGTCAACAAGTAATATAATAGTAAGTAAAGTATTGTTCCCTCAGAGACTTAGTAAGAAATTAACTCTCACAATTACCAATTCCCTATTAATCCAAATTTTATTAAACTAATCAAATTCCAGTTTGTAACTAAAAGTATTAAAAAGCTTAAAATCACCAAACAATCAATAAATTCTAAAAATTGAATTTTCAAACAAATAATGGAGAATTAGGCTTCCGACTTCACTTTAAGCATCACTCTGATTATTACACTTTTATTCCAGTTTAACTCACTATCCCAGTTTATTAATCAAGAACACGTATGTAGTATTAGCCACCTCTCGATGTACTAATACCGTATTAACTTCAATCCACAATTAAGATAGAATCAAGTTAAACACCTTAATCAACTAACTCACTATATCTCTATGTGAATTACAATCAAAGAAGGTTTAAGTTCAAGTTCTTTATCCGATTACATGCGATGTCAAGCATATCTCTACCCTAACATTCAACAAGATTCTGTTCATTCACAAAATTCAAGAACACATGCTATATTAACTATGTCCAGACACGTATTTCATCTCTTGAGTTCATACAAGTCCACAAAGAATCGTTGATCAGGCTATTCATAAATTCAAGCTTGAATTAATATAGATAAACTGGATAATAGCTTATTAAACTGAAATCAAAGATTACATAACCATCGTTCTACTTAAAGATCCGTCTCAAGCCTAAAAAGAAATTAGTTCATCATGAATGAAATAATAACCTAATAAATCAAAGATAACATCCTTTCAATTACAAATATAAACTAAAGGAGAAGAATAACACAGACCACCCTTCACTTTAGCCTTAATCTGCAATTGATATGATCGTTCTTCAAAATCTTCACTCCAATGCTCGCTATCCAATTATGTCCTTAACCTCTGTTAATTTCTTTGCATGATGATGATTTCGTTGTTCGTTACTCGATATATATATGCCACACCTGAATTTTGGTCAAAGTCCCATATTATTTAGAGTCCATACATTATCCAAGTGCTCAACCCCATGTCCCAGCAGTGTTGAAATCGAATTGGGACTGCCAGATTTCGGGACCCCCCCGCCCTGGCGGGGGTATATGCATAGAACACGCCCGCCTCGGCGGGCTAGGCTCCTGTCTCACTGCTAGAAGACCCCCCGCCTCGGTGGGGGTGTAAGGGTTAAATAGGCCCACCCCGGTGGGCTATACTTCTGCAAACTGACTTTGGTTTTCTTCTTTTCTTGCCACATTGTTGCCACAAATGCAATCCTTTTATGCTCAAATGCCACACCACCACACCTACACATTAAATAACAATAAACAAGTAAAATAGAACATAAACACGATAAATTAACACCGATTAAGTTTGGATTAGGAACTGATTCGTGGATATAAAATCCACTTATCAAAATCCCCCAAACTTAAAACGTGCTAGTCCTCGAGCACATGCAATCAAACAACCTAACATGCTATGCAATGCAATGGAATGAGATGTAATGTATCTAACTATATGTCTATGAATCCAACAATATCACAGAATCAAAATTTATTCCTTCGGCCTCAGAACAATCAAGCAAACCATACAATACTTCATAATAAAACCCATCAATAACTTCTTATCAATTCTCGAATCTTATACTGTCATCACTGATATAATGTGTGTGTGTGCGTGATTAACATCTATGCTAACTGATTCTAATTCAAATTTAACACAACCAATTTCTTATTAGGAATCATACAGAATAAACTCAAAAATTTCAAAAACAAACAAGTTCCAACCAAAATCAAACATTTACCAAGATTAGGGGTCCGGATAGGGTATTTATGCTCTCTTTTTTCATTGACAGGGGCTCTTTGCCTTTATTTCCCGTCTTCTCTTTATTTATTTTTTTTTTTCAATAAATGGCTGGTGAGTGCGTTTTACGCTCCATCTCACGCCTGTGTTTATGGGGAGTATTTCTTCTCAACCCACCACAAGACTCAACTTAACAATATTTTCTTTGTTTTTTTTTAAAGTTATATACCCTACTTTTTCCCCACAAACTTAGGTTCTTGCCTAATTTGTCGTCTTTACTGCCTATTCTTGTCATTCTCTTATTTACACTAGCATTATCCTTTAGAAATTATTTATGTATCAATTTAAACTACTCAGTCGACACATATGTTATTAACATGCTCAACTTTTTATACCAGTTTCAAACAAGCACAAGATCCAAGTCATAATTCAAAAATACATCAAAGTTCTAATACTGGGTACTGTATTTGTTTACTTAATCTCAATCTCATCATTGGCCATAATAAAGATGAACTACAATGACTACTGGATATATGCAAAACAACATAATTCTAACTAATTTTTTTTTTTTTTATTTTTTTTTAGATATGGCAAACATAACATAACAAAATGCAGAACTAATAATTAAACTATTTATGCACCTAAACTACTATGCAACTATATGATTACATGAATGCAACATCACAAATCCTAAAACTAACATGCAAAACTAACGTGTAATAACAAATGCAAACCTAACTAATGACATTATGCATGCAAACATGAAATGCAAATAAAAACTAACTCCCCCAAACTTGATAACAACAATGTCCTCATTGATGGATAACGCAATAAAATGTGTAAGGACTTCGCTGTAAGCGCCTAAGTCTGGGGTGGTGGTGGTTGATCCTCTTCCTCAGAGTCACTTAGTGGAAACCTCGGCATTGGCATGGGTTGCTGGTATGGGAAGTGGGCAGTTGGATTGAAGCTCTGGAGCGCCGCATTCAATTAAGCGAAGGATATGTTCATAGCCTCGAACATGTGGTCCTGCCTCGCTGCGAGTCGCTGCATCTCTCTTCGTGCTTCCTTGTTGTGCTCATCCACTTGACGTTGAAATGCAAGAAACTGAGGGCTAGATATGGCGTCAGAATGTAATGCCTCCTCTGCTTCGTGCTCTCCCATCGCTGCATCCTCTTGAAACTCGGCATCATCTGAAGTATCTTCAGCGTCAGCTTCGTCGTCTAAAGCTGAGGGAAATATAAAACCTACTCCTCTTGGATGTGACTCACCTCCTGCCCACACCAAATACCGCACGATCAGTCTAAATCTAGTAGCTACAGCGGCATCTGAGTGGGTTCATCATCGAACCATCTAAGTCCCGCTTGGCGACACAACCCATAAATGAGTGATAGGTGTGGCAAGCCGCCCGAAAAATTTCCTCGTAAGCATTGGCGAATGGAAAAACTGATTATGGCCCCGACGTCGATGATGAAATCTTGCATAATTGCATATAAGAGTAGTGCCTTTTCTTTTGTCACGTCCGATGTGTGTGTGGACGGAAATAGCTTGGCACAAAAGAATGCGTACCATATCTTCCCATACCTACTGAGATCCTTGCTGTGAACAACTGTGCATCCTTTTCGACCCTTGATCCATGTTGTACCCGGCTTAGTCATGTCCTTCAGAATAGCCTCAAAATCCGGATCGTTGTCACTTAAATGAGCATACTGATAATGTCTCGGCACTTGTAACTGATATTAAGTGTTGATTGCATCGGCACTGAATGGAACCAATCTACCCCGCACGAATGCATTGAAAGGGGCCTTGTCCTCGGCGTTTGCATAAAATTCCTTGACCACATTGACAACGGCGGCCTTGGGTTCCTCCGTAAACTTGTTCTACCCTTTTTGATATATTTGCTGCATCATCTCCCCATATAAAGCATCTGGTGCCAACCCTCACTCCGGTGTAAGAGCTTTAGTCACCATATAGTCGTAACGGTCGGCGGCGGCAACATTTTTGAATTTACAGCGATCAAAGGTCCGTGTTGGTTGTGCGGACCTTGAAATTTCTTCTCTTTGTCATTTTGATGTGGGTTGAGATGCCATTGAATTGAGGATGCCTTAACACACTATTCTCTTCCCAAGCTTTACTCACACAAACTGTCAAACACTTGGTGTGCACTCTGTTCTATCCCCCAAACTTGATTATTTGTGCTTCAACTATAGTGCTAGGAAGGGAGGAAATAGATGATACGGTGCTCAGTCTTAATTGTTATATGCGTACCTCAATGAAAGCCCTAATTCGTAGCTTTTAAAGATAGAGATGAAAGGATGTGGTGAACTTGGGTTGAGAGGGTGTGTTTATATAGAGATGGTGTATGGTTGTGGTAAGGAGTAATGGGATAATGGATTTGTAATGGAGGAGGGTGATGGAGTTACGATTACTGAAATCGTGGGTTGAGAGGGTATAATGGATGGGAGTTTGAGTTATAATGGAGGAATAAGGAGGAGAAGTGGGTTATGCACATGTAACTGTCGAAAAGTCGGTTGGGATTCAGGACCCCCGCCTCGGCGGGGGGTAACAAGCTTATGAAGCCCGCCCCAGCGGGCATGCTCCCTGACTTTGGACTAGAGAGACCCCCGCCCCGGCGGGGGGTATAGTGTATTAGGGGCCCGCCCCAGCGGGCATGCACACTACAATTGGGCTCTGATTTTCTTGTTTCTTCCTTGCAATTCCACACCATTAGCATATTAAGTACCTGTAAACCATAAAACATAAATATGAGTAGAGATTAAGCATTTTAAGCATGGTAGATATATTATCAAGAAAAATAAACTTTATTAACTACTTAATGTATCCTACTTAATCTAAACTATAATTTAACTAACATGACTAAAACATATGAAAAATAAAAAGATGATTGGGTTGCCTCCCAATTAGCGCTTAATTTTAAGTCATTCAGCCTGACTACTCCCTGTTTGTGGTACATCGGATAATGTGATTGCGATGACATCCATGTTGGATTCGCCACCCCAATAATGCTTCAACCTTTGACCGTTGACTTTGAAAGTCTCCAACGGGTTTCTACTATAGAGCTCAACGATGCCATGTGAGAAAACTCTTTTGATGGTGAATGGTCCCAACCACCTCGACTTGAGCTTGCCTGGGAACAACCTCAATCGTGAGTTGAACAGCAGTACTGATTATCCCGGCTCGAACGTTCGGTGCATGATTTTCTGGTCGTGCCATTTCTTGACCTTTTCTTTGTATAATTTTGAGTTCTCGTATGCTTGCAGTCGGAATTCATCGAGCTCATTTAGCTGAAGTAGGCTCTTTTCACCCACTACTGATTGATCAAAGTTCAGTTTCTGAATAGCCCAGTAGGCCTTGTGCTGTAATTCGACAGGTAAGTGACAAGCTTTCCCGTATAGTAGTTGATATGGTGATATACCAATCAGTGTTTTATATGCAGTCCGGTAAGCCCATAGTGCATCGTCCAACCTGAGAGACCAATCCTTTCTATCCGGGTTTACCACCTTTTCTAAGATTCTCTTCACTTCCCTGTTCGAAACCTCAGCTTGCCCACTGGTTTGGGGATGATATACTGTAGCTACCTTATGGTTGACCCCATACTTTGCCAATAGAGCTGTAAACGATTTGTTACAGAAGTGACTACCTTCATCACTTATAATAGCTCTCGGCGTGCCAAACCTTGTAAAAATGTTCTTCTGCAAGAATTTGAGAACCACTTTGGCATCGTTAGTCAGGAGTGCTACTGCTTCATCCCACTTTGATACATAGTCCACCGCAAGAAAAATGTACTGATTGGTAAATGAGGAAGGGAATGGCCCCATGAAATCTATGCCCCATACATCTAAAATCTCAACTTCTAAAATTGTTTGTAGTGGCATCTCACTCCTTTTCGATATGTTGCCCACCCTTTGACATCTATCGCAAGTTTTAACAATTTGGTGGGCGTCTTTAAATAATGTAGGCCAATAAAACCCGGCTTGAAGCACTTTTGCCGCTGTTCTCTCACTACCATAGTGTCCCCATTACGCAGATGAATGACACTCATGCAGTATGTTCTTCACTTCACTGTGGGGCACACATCTTCTGATCATCTTGTCAGCGCACTATTTGAATAAGTAAGGCTCATCCCACATATACCACTTGATGTGACGCCCCCAAAATAGGTATACATCACCCATTCTGAGTCGCCAAATACATGGTACAGAATACAAATATAAATTTAAATATACAACATGAGCTGTGAGTTTTAATGCAAATATTGTCTTCTAGATAGTATTAAAACTCAAAATAAGTCCTCAATACATTTATTATCACACTATTTCACAAAATAGTGATGACTACTAATGCAAACATCTGGACCGTCACTCTGTTCCCCAACTAGTCCCAGCTATATTCTCATTTCCTGAAGAGAACAATGAAAGCAAAGGGTGAGCTCAACTAGCCCAGTAAGAAATATTATGACTAAGATAATGCAGAATAAATTATCGTTAGCCTTCAACAGTGATAAACTGATACAATATAATATACATCAAGTTTAATTGCAGCGAAACAAGCAATCTATTAGAAGAGTCAAGAAGAACATGAAATCTACTATCTTCTATGATTTAAAAAGAATTTATCATCAATTTTATCGCTGAGACTCAGCTTCATAAATAATCCACATCATCCATCCCTGCACTACGGCTAATGATATTCTTTAGTATCATGACCACAAATTATCCATGCACTACGGGCCAAGGATAATCGTGTATTCATCAATGGTCATGATCATGCCAACAACTGTCCATCAATGCACTACGGGCCAATGCGAACTTTTACCACATCATTTGTAACATTACGATCATGATTATACCGAATAATCCCTAGTCATAATCATACCAAGTTCATCTATGCACTATAGGCCACAGATGACTTTCAACATAATACAAACATGAGGATGATGACAATAATATAAGAATTCAATAAAACAAGTTCAAGGATAAATTTTGAAAGACTTATAATTTAATTTATCCAGAAATTAATAACGTCCAAATTGTCAACTTGATACTGCTTTGTGGAGTAAAATTCAAGAATAATATTGCACCAAATATAATTTGGACCAAAAACGAATCAATTTTTATCATGAATAGTACCCCAGGTGAATAGTACTCGAGTGAATAGTATCCCATGAATAGTACTTCAGGAATAGTAACCCCGTGAATAGTACTCTGGCATGTAAAAGTTAAAACTTATCAAGAATGCTCAGAATAATATTTTCATGAAAAGATACTGGATGAAGCGCAAATATCAAGGATATTCTACTAATTTCACAGAGTTTAGAAGCCAAAACTTTAACAAAACGAGTATAGAATTCGAAATCTGAAACGAAATAATATTACTTACATACTACAGAGTATGGAAGAAAATATTATTTCAAGCGAATATTGAACAAAAATAACATCCCTTACCTTGAAAAGAAAAGTATTCCAACTGGTATAGCGGTGATATTCTTGAAGAAAACTTTCACTGTTTTCTACGCTTAAAGCTTTCTAAAACTCTAAAGAAATAAGCTCAATATTATAGACGAAAAATTCTCTGATTCTGGTGTGATTTTCAATTCTAACTAAACATCCTATTTATAGAAAAATGGAAGGATACTATACAATAAAATATTCTAATAAAACGAATATATATATACACACACACACACACACAAAACAACAAAACACCTCCACCACCCGTGAATACCAATTCTCCCCCTGCCAATTTTAGATTTCCAAAGTCACATGTGGGCCCCACATGTGGCCCCCACATGTGGGCCCCACCTTTATTATAAAAAAAATAATGAAAAATTTTGTACCGATTATTTTGAAAAATGGGTAAATGGGGGTTCAACAAATACTTCATAAAATTTTCTCAATATTTTTAACAACGTTTATTCATATTTTTATAACTCGCAATATTAACAACCAGATCGTTCCCAGGAAAGAGGGGGCTTTCCAATAAGGATTTTTTCCTATTGGCGCGCAATTAGGTGACCAAACCTCTCCTCGACAAAACTTTCTAGACATTGTTAATTATGTAGATAATAATATGAATAACTTGTCATCTCAATTATTGATTTAATAATATATAAAATATCGACAATAATTGAATCAAATAACGTGAGATACTATGCAACAATTACTGTAGCAATAATTGAACAAAACTGAGTGACTTCTCACGTAAGCATCAATAATCAATACCGTGTGCTACTATGCAACCACGCGTATTACTGTACTTTTAACACCGGTTATTTCAACAGTTAACGGTAAAACTTCCGTCGTTATTTTCATAAAAAGATATTTTTGTCATTTTTTCATTCCGACAATAATTTTATTGTGGGGTCCACTAATGATTGTGCTGTCGTACGAATATTCCCTGTTAAAAATGAATATTCCTCGACCAATCGAATATAATATAACAACTTGCGTACTTTGCAAAATTTATAAATATTACCCACAACTATAACATTATATCAAATTCACTCCTTAATATTCAAAAATGATATTTATAGAAAATTCATCCTTATTCATAAATGTTGGGGTCTTACAACCTCCCCTTCTTATAAAATTTCGCCCTCAAAATTAGGGTACATACCTGGTATGACGAAGAGGTGAGGATACCTTGATTTCATTTCTGATTCTAACTCCCAGGTCATTTTCTCAACATCGTGGTTTCTCCACAAAATTTTGACTTGAGGTATAACCTTCGAGCATAGAATATGTTCTTTCTTATCCAAAATTTTAATAGGAACCTCTTCATACATTAAATCTTTCGCTATTTCATCCGGTTTCAACTCAATAATGTGGTTCGGGTCTTCCACATGTTTACGTAACATGGATATGTGAAAAACGATATGAACACGAGACATACTTAGCGGTAACGCGAGTCTATAAGCCACAGTTCTTACTCGGTCAAGTATTTTAAATGGGCCAATGAATCGATGATTGAGCTTTCCTTTCTTTCCAAATCTCGTAACTCCTTTCCATGGTGCAACACGTAACAACACATGTTCTCCAACATTGAATTTCACATCCTTCCGATGAAGATCAGCATAACTCTTTTGACAATCTTGTGAGGTTTTTATACGTTGCCGAATTATTTGAATCTTTTCCGTTGTCATGCGTACCAATTCTGGTCAACTCTTCCCAACATACTGGAGAACGACACTTTCTTCCATACAACGCCTCAAATGGAGCCATGCCAATACTTGCTTGATAACTGTTGTTGTAGGAAAACTCCACCAATGGTAAGAACTTGTCCCAACTTCCCTCTGAAGTCAAGGACACAGAGTCTTAATAAATCCTCCAGAGTTTGAATAGTCTATTCCGACTGCCCGTCCGTTTGAGGATGATATGCCGAACTAAATCGTAAATCCGTGCCCATGGCTTTTTGTAAAGTATCCCAAAATCTTGAAGTGAATCTTGGGTCTCGATCAGAAACTATGGATACTGGTATACCATGCAATCTTATAATCTCGTTTATGTACATACGAGCAAGACGTTCAAGTGTATAAGTTTCTCGTATAAGTAAGAAATGAGCAGACTTGGTCAATCTATCAATAATGACCCAAATCGCATCTATGCCTTGAGAAACCTTGGGAATACTAGTAACAAAATCCATGGTAATGTGCTCCCACTTCTATTCTAGAATTTCAAGTGGTTGCAATGGACCTTTTGACACTTGATGTTCCGCCTTGACTCGTTGACAAGTTAGACACCTTGAGATAAACTCTGCGATCTCTCTCTTCATATTGCTCCACCAGAATGTATATCAAAGATCACGATACATTTTGGTACTCCCAGGATGGATTATAAACGATGTGTTGTACACCTCTATCATGATTTTATACTTTAAATCAGGGTCATTAGGAACACAAAGTCTGGAGTTGACTCTAAGTATTCCTTCTTTATCGATTCTTGCTTTCAGGATAACACCTTCTTGCACTTTCTTCTTCATACGCATCAGCTCCAGGTCTGTAGCTTGAGCAGCTTTAACTTTATCGATTAAAGTCAGTTCTGCTCATATAGTTGTCATCATCACGTGGGTCCCTGAAGTCTTTAACTCTATCTCCATCCTTTGCAAGTCATATAAAATGGGCATTTGCATTGACAATATCGCACTCGTACCCGCATATGATCTTCTACTCAATGCGTCATCTACTACGTTTGCTTTTCCAGGATGGTATTGAATAGTATGATCATAATCTTTCAGCAGTTCAAGCCAACGTCGTTGCCGCATGTTGAGTTCCTTTTGAGTGAAGAAATATTTGAGGCTTTTATGATCCGTATAGATCTCCACCTTCTCTCCATACAGGTAATGCCTCCAGATCTTTAGTGTAAAAACGATTGCTGCCAACTCTAGATCATGAGTAGGATAATTTCTCTCATATTCTTTGAGTTGTCGAGAGGCATAGGCCATGACTTTCTCATGTTGCATGAGAACACATCCTAACCCTTTACCCGAAGCATCACTGTAGATGACAAATCCCTTCGAGCCAGATGGTATTGTCAGAACAGGTGCTGAAATGAGCCTTCTCTTGAGTTCTTGAAAACTTTTCTCACATTCCTCTCTCCAACCGAATTTTGTATCTTTCCGAGTCAGCTGAGTTAATGGAGTAGCGATTCGAGAAAACCCTTCTACGAATCTCCGATAATAACCAGCTAAGCCGAGAAAGCTACGTACTTCGGTCACTGATTTAGGTTGTTCCCAGCTTTGTATTGCTTCAATCTTTGTCGGGTCAACAGATATTCCATGACTTGATACTACGTGCCCAAGGAATGCTACTTCCTCAAGCCAGAACTCACATTTCTTCAAATTGCCATATAACCTATTCTCACGAAGCTTTTGGAGTATCAACCTCAAGTGTTGCTCATGATTTTCACGGCTTTTGGAGTATATGAGGATGTCATCAATAAAGATAACCATAAAATGATCCAAATACTCCTTGAATACTCGGTTCATCATGTCCATGAAGGCAGTAGGAGCATTAGCAAATCCAAAAGATATGACTAGGAATTCATAATGCCCGTACTGAGTTCTGAAAGCCGTCTTTGGAATGTCATCGGTTTTAATCTTCAATTGATGATATCCAGAACGAAGATCAATCTTTGAAAAGAATTTGGCGCCTTGAAACTGGTAAAACAGGTCATCAATATGAGGGAACGGGTACCTATTTTTGATGGTGACATGGTTCAACTCTCGATAATCAATACAAAGTCGTATACTCCCATCTTTCTTCTTCAAGAATAGAACAGGAGCACCCCAAGGAGACGTACTAGGACGAATGAAACCGATGTCTAACAATTCCTATAGTTGGGTCTTTAACTCCTGAAGTTCAATAGGAGCAATTCGATATGGGGCTTTGGAAATGGGTTTTATATCGGGTTCAAGGTCAATACAAAATTTAATTTCACGCTCTGGGGGCAGGCCAGGAAGTTTTTTAGGGAATACATTAGGAAATTTATTAACAATAGAAATATCATTTAAAACTGACGTATTTTTGTTTAAATCCGTGACATGAGCTAAGAAAGCTTGACATCCGTTTTTTAATAAACGAATAGCTTTATGACTTGAGATGACAGTGATTGATTTTAATGGTTTGGTCGCTTGAATTCGCATAATAGGTTGGTTAGGAATATGAAAGCTAACAACCTTACGAAAATAATCAATTTTAGCATGATGAGTAGTTAACCAATCAATCTCTAAAATTACATCAAATGCAAGTATTTTCAATGAAAAAAGATCAACATGTAATGTGAGGGTACCGATTTAAACCAAACAAGGCTTATAAATAGTGGATGTAATGAAGGTTTCTCCCAACGGAGTTTCAACAGATAAGTCAAAGTCTAATTTCTCCGGAGTCAAATTTAAACATTGAGCGCAAGTAGGAGAAATAAAAGAATGGGTAGAACTGGTATCAAATAAGGTATATACTTCGCTAGAGTATATGATAAGCTTACCCGTGATGACCTCGTCCGGGTTCCTTACTTTCTGAGAGGTTATGACAAATGCTCTCCCTTGAACTATTGGTTTTGACTTGTCTGGGACGATATTTGGTGTCACCGTTCCAACTGGACTTGGCTTCCCTGTATGGCAAAATCGAGCTGGGTGACCTTCTCTTCCACAATTGTAACACGTTTTGGACTACTGCGCATAGTTTGGACTGATGTGTCCCTCCCCTCCGCATTTAAAGCATATAATAGGTGGTCGTTCTCCTTCCTTATCAACGGGTGTTGGTGCTGACGTCTTTCTATCATTGTTGAATCTCCTCTTATTGAAATGTCCATTTTTATTGTCTTGACCATGATTACCACCGAAATGGTTACCATTTCTGGCATGTTGATTCCCTCCACGTTTGTTGTCGCCGCTTCGATAACTGCTACCACTGGTATTATCATTTTGCCAGCTGCTCTCCCTTGGTTGGGTTGTCTCATTATCGCGCTCTAACAACTGAGCCCAATTTATAACATCTGAATACAAACACAGTTTGTGAGAGATAAGATATTGATGTATCTCGGGTTTTTAACCTCTTAGAAACATCCGTGTCATTCTCTCCTCGTTCTCAACTAAGTGGGATGCAAATCGGGACAACTCGGCAAACTTAGCTTCGTACTACGACACGGTCATATTGTTCTGCTCCAGCTTGATGAATTCTACCTCCTTCACGTGACGAATACTTTCGGGAAAGTACTTGTCGTAGAATAGTTCTTAGAACTTCTCCCAAGACATCTTCAGTGCGGCATGTTGAGTACGTTTTATAGATTCCCACCAGTAATCTGCCTCCCCTCGTAACATGAAGGTGGCAAAGGGAACCTTTTGCTCCTCGGAGCATCCCAAAATATCAAATATCTTGGTGATCTGTTTTATCCACGTCTCCACCTTAAGTGGTTTTGGCTCTCCAAAAAACTCTGGTGGTTCCAGCTCCTTGAACTGTTTAGCGGTGACCGTCCGAGAGTTGTCAGTGTTTTCACCAGCATTTTGAACAGGAGACGCTCTCGCCTTATGTTGCATGAATTGCATAAAGCTTCTGAACATTCCATCGTTCATCATTTGGTTGGTGTTGTTGTTTGCATGAGGATTGTTGCCTTCCTGATGCACATTATCCTGATTATTGATCTGTGGTGACTCAACGGTCTCCTATGCTTCATTGTTATTCTCAACATTCTCAGATGTCATTTTCAAATACTGCCAGAAAACAAGGGTTAATTGACATGTCACATATTATCCCTATACATTGACCGACCAATTAAATACCAAATAAACTTAGGTAGGTCATACTAGCGAAGGAATTCCCCATCTCTCCCCTCCTAGTTCTTGTCTCACATCTCAGCCAGGGATCAAATCCTTAAGCTTTGATACCAACTGTGACGCCCCCAAAATAGGTATACATCACCCATTCTGAGTTGTCAAATACATGGTACAGAATACAAATACAAACTTAAATATACAAAATGAGCTGTGAGTTTTAATATAAATATTATCTTCTAGACAGTATTAAAACTCAAAATAAGTCCTCAATACATTAATTATCACACTATTTTACAGAATAGTGAGGACTACTAATGCAAACATCTGGACCGTCACTCCATTCCCCGACTAGTCCCAGCTATATTCTCATTTCCTGAAGAGAATAATGAAAGCAAAGGGTGAGCTCAACTAGCCCAGTAAAAAATATTATGACTGAGATAATGCAGAATAAATTATCGTTAGGCTTCAACAGTGTTAAACTGATAAAATATAATAAACATCAAGTTTAACTGCAGCGGAATAAGCAATCTATTAGAAGAGTCAAGTAGAGTATAAAATCTACTATCCTCTATGATTTAAGAGGTTTTTCATCACTTTTATCGCTGAGCTCAGCTTAATAAATAATTCACATCAACCCTGCACTACGGCCAAGGATATTCATTAGTATCACAACCACAAATTATCCATGCACTACGGGCCAAGGATATTCGTGTTTTCATCAATGGTCATGATCATGCCAATAACTGTCCATCAATGCGCTACGGGCCAATGAGGACTTTTACCATATCTTTTGTAACATTACGGTCATGATTATACCGAATACTCCCTGGTCATAATCATACCAAGTCCATCTATGCACTACAGGCTACAGATGACTTTCAACAAAATAAAAGCATGAGGATGATGACAATGATATAAGAATTCAATTAAATGAAAGCAGATGATAAATTTTTAAAGATTTATAATTTAATTTATCCAGAAATCAATAACGTCTAAATTGTCAACATGATACTGCTTTGTGGAGTAAAATTCAAGAATAATATTGTACCAAAAATGATTTGACCGAAAACGAATCAATTTTTATCATGAATAGTACCCCAGGTGAATAGTAATTGAGTGAATAGTATCCCGTGAATAGTACTTCGGGAATAGTAACCCCGTGAATAGTACTCTGACATAAAAAAATTAAAACTTATCAAGAATGCTCAGAATAATATTTTCATAAAAAGATAATGGATGAAGCGCAAATATCAAGGATATTCTACTAATTTCATAGAGTATAAAAGCCAAAACTTTAACGAAATGAGTGTAGAATTCGAAATCTGAAACGAAATAATATTACCTACATACTACAGAGAATGGAAGAAAATATTATTTCATATGAATATTGAACAAAAATAATATCCCTTATCTTGAAAAGAAGAGTATTCTAATTGGTATAGCGGGGATATTCTTGAAGAAAACTTGAACAGCTTTCTACACTCAAAGCTTCCTTAAACTCTTAAAAAATACGCTCAATATTATAGAAGAAGAATTCTTTGATTTTGGTGTGATTTTTAATTCTAACTAAGTATCCTATTTATAGGAGAATGGAAAGGGTACTGTTTGAAATTCTCATGGATGGAACAATCGAAATATTCACGGGCCGAATTCTGAAACTTCACAGACGAACGTTTTCAAAAAAATTAAGAATATAATATTCAAGTAAAACAAATAACTTTATATATAATATAATATATTCTATTTTTTTCCTAAAAAATAAAACTTATTATAATATATATTGTGACGCCCCCAAAAATAGGTATACATCACCCATCTTGGGTCGCCAGATACATGGTACAGAATACAAATACAAACTAATTATACAACAATTGTGTAAAATACGACAAAACATATGCTATGAGTTTTAATACAAATATTGTCATCTAGACAATATCCACACTCAATGGAGTACTCATTACATTTATTATTACACTATTTCACAGAATAGTGAGGACTACTAATGCACCATCTAGGACCATCACTCCATTTTCCGACTAGTCCCCGCTACGTTCTCATTTCCTGAAGAGAACAATGAAAGCAAAAGGGTGAGCTCAACTAGCCTAGTAAGAAATATTAATACTAAGATAATGCAGAATAAATTATCATTAGTCTTCAACAATGTTAAACTGATAAAATACAATAGACATCAAGTTTAACTGCAGCGGAACAAGCAATCCATTAAAAAAGTCAAGTAGAGAATAAAATCTACTATCTTTTATGATTTAAAAGGTTTTTCATCACTTTTATCGCTGAGACTCAGCTCAATAAATAATCCACATCATTAAATCATCCCTGCACTACAGGCCAAGGATATTCTTTAGTATCATGACCACGAATTATCCATGCACTACGGGCCAAAGATAATCGTGTTTTCATCAACGGTCCTGACCATGCCATAAAATAATTCATCTTTGCACCCTTGGCCGAAGAGAATCCATAGCTATAATCATACAAAAAACTGTCCATCAATGCATTACGGGCCAATGAGGACTTTTTTCACATCATTTGTAACATTACGGTCATGATTATACCGAATAATCCCTGGTCATAATCATACCAAGTTCGTCTATGCACTACAGGCCACAGATGACTTTCAACATAATATAAACATGAGGATGATGACAATGACATAATAATTCAATAAAACAAGTTCAAGAATTAATTTATCCAAGAACCAATAACGTCCAAATTGTCAACATGATACTTCTTTGTAGAGTAAAATTCAAGAATGCTCAGAAGAATATTTCTATGAAAAGATACTGGATGAATCGCAAATATCAAGGATATTCCACTAATTTCATGGAGTATAGAAGTTAAAACTTTAACCAACTGAGTATAATAAAGAATGGAATAACAAAAGAAATCACCATGTATGTGGTACTTCACATAGACATGTTATTCCAACAGAATAATAAATAACGGAACCAGGTCAGCCAAAATTCGCAACGACAGGATGTTCCAATAGAATAATAAAGAATGGAATAACAACAGAAATCACCATGCATGCGGTATTTTGCATAGACAGGTTATTCCAACAGAATACTAAATAACATAACCAGGTCTGACGTGAAACGCACAGACAGGATATTCTAACAGAATAATTAAGACGGAACCAGGTCCGGCGTAAAACGCATAGACAGGATATTCCAACAGAATAATAAAAACGGAACCAGGTACAACGTTAAATGCACACATAGCATATTCCAACAGAATAATAAAGAATAGAATAACAGAAGAATTTCACCAAGTATGTGGTATTTCGCATAGACAGGTTATTCCAACATAATAATAAAGAATGGAATAATAGAAGTTCTCTTCATGAAGACGAAAGAAAGAAATAATACCCCTTACAGGTACAACAAATAATATCCCTTACTGTAAAAGAAACTTGATATCGGAATAGTGAAGTAGCAGAATACTCTTCTTCTTTCTCTCTTTAATTTTTCTCTCTAGAGTTTCAGTGAATTCGTAAGAAAATAATGAAGGAATGAGCTTCTATTTATAGAATAATGGACTGCATAGTAACTAATTCATGAACGGTCCAGATTGATTTACTTTAATCGGACGGTCCATAATTAAAGCAAAATCTTTTAAATAAAATAAAATAAAATATATTCTATTTATAATCTAATAAAACGAATAACTTTATAAAAGTACTTTGTTTTATATAAAAAGATTTTACTATACAAAATACTACGTAGGCACTATGCAACACTATGCATAATAAAATATAATATATTCTAATTATTGTCTAATAAAATGAATAACTTTATAAAAGTATTTTGTTTTATATAAAAAGATTTTACTGTTTTATTACGTTAATAATACTAATAAAACAAAACTGAGTGACTTATCACATATGCCTCAATAATCAATATCGTGTGCTACTATGCAACCACACGTATTACTGTACTTTTACTACCGAGTATTTCAACAGTATTAGCGGTAAAACTTTCGTCATTATTTTCATAAAATATTTTTGTCGTTTTCTCAATCCGACAATAATTCCGTTGTGGGGTCCACCAATAATTGTGTCATCGTACGAGTATTCCCTGACAAAAATAATATTCCCCGACCAATCGAATATAATACAACAACTTGCATACTTTGCAAAATTTATAAATACTACCCACAACTATAACATTATCTCAAATTCACACCATAATATTTAAAAAATATTTTAAAAAAAATTAAATCTTTATTCATAAAATCTGAGGTTTCACAATCTCCCCTCCTTATGAAATTTTGCCCTCGAAATTTACGTACGTACCTAGTATGCCGAACAGATGAGAACACTTCGCAAGATTCTAACTCTTGAGGTACAACCTTTGAGTGTTGAATATATTCCAGGATTTTAACAGGTACATCTTTATACGTTAAATTATCCGCTATCTCGTCCGGTTCTAAATCAATAATGTGGTTCGGGTCGTCCACATATTTACGTAACATCAATACGTTAAAAACGTTTTGAACACGCGACATACTTGGTGGTAAAACGAGTCCATAAGCCACAGTTCCTACTCGATTGAGGATTTTAAATGGGCCAATTAAATCGAGGGTTAAGATTTCAGCAACTCTTGCTATTTAAAATAACGCCCTCTTGAACCTTCTTTTTCATGTTCATCAGCTTCGGGTGCGTAGCTTGAGCGGCTTTAACTTTATCGATTAAAGTCGATTCTACTCGTATATTCGTTATCTTCACGTGGGTTCATATATTCGCACTCATATACGCATACGATCTTTTACTCAACGCGTCAGCTACCACGTTTATTTTTCCACGATGGTATTAAATGGTACGATCGTAATCTTCAACAACTCGAGTCAACATCTTTGGCGTTTGTTACGTTCATTTTAGTTGAAGAAATATTTGAGGGTTTAAGAAATGTGTTTTGTACTGGGGTCAATACAAAATTCGATTTGACGCTCTAAGGGTAGGCTAAGAAGTCTTCAAGAATACGTCAGGAAATTTATTAACAATAGAAATATCATTCAAAACTGTGACTCTCATCCAAGACTTGGATAATACGTCACATTGATACCTATCAACTTGCCATCTTTATTCACGATGTCGCCTATAGAAAGTCTGGCTTCGGTGCATTCCACACAAGGAAGTAACCACATAAAGGCTTAGGGCTCTTTACTTATAGCTTGATATGACAATGATTGACTTTAGTGGTTTGGTTACTTTGAATTCACATAACAGGTTGGTTAGGAGTATGCAAGCTAACAACCTTACAAAAAAAACATGATGAGTAGTTAACCAATCGATTCCTAAAATCACATCAAAGGCAAGTAATTTCAAAGAGATACGATCGACAGGTAACGTGAAAGTGTTGATTTGAATTAAACAAGATTTATAAATAGTGGAGGTAACTAAGGTTTCTCCTAACGGAATTTCAACAGATAAATTAAAGTCTAACTTCTCCGGAGTTAAGTTCAAACATTGAACACAACTAGGTGAAATAAAAGAGTGAGTAGAACCGGTATCTAACACGGTATAGACTTCAAAAGAGTTTATGACTAACATACCCGTGATAATTTTATTCAGGTTCCTCGTCACGGGAAAAAAAATGCTCTCTTAAACTATCAGCTTTGGCTTGTGTGGGACATCCTTTGGCATCACTATCCCAGCTGGACTTGACTTCACAATACGATAAAATCGAGCTAGGTGACCTTCTCTTTCGCAATTAAAACATACTTTGGATTGCTGCGTACAGTTTGGACGGATGTGTCCCTCCTGTCCGCACTTGAAACATACGACTGGTGGTCGTTCTTCTTCCTTTGACACGGGTGCTGGTGACGACGTCTTCACGTCATTGTTGAACCTTCTCTTCTTGAAATATTCATTCTTATTATTTTGGCCATGATTACCACCGAAGTGGTTACCATTTCAGGCATGTTGATTCCCTCCATGCTTATTGTTACCTCTTTGATGACTGTTATCACCAGTATTATCATTTTGTCGGCTGCCCTCTTTTGGTTGGGTTGACTCGTTATCACGCTCCAATAACTGAGCCCTATTAACAACATCTGAATACAAAAACAGTTTATGAGAGATAAGATATTGACGTATATCAAGTTTCAAACCTCTTAGAAACATTCGCGTCATTCTCTCCTCATTATCAACCAAATGGGATGCAAATCGGGATAACTTGGCAAACTTGGCTTTGTACTGCGATACGTTCATGTTGTTTTGCTCCAACTTGATAAATTTCACCTCCTTCATGTGATGAATGCTTTCAGGAAAGTACTTGTCATTGAACAGCTCTTGGAACTTCTCCCAAGACATCTTGAGTGCGTTAGGCTGGGTACGTTTTACAGATTTCCACCAGTAATCTGCCTCTTCACGCAACATAAAGGTGACAAAGGGAGCCTTTTGCTCCTCTGAGCATTCCAAGACATCAAATATCTTGGTGATCTGCTTTAACCATGTCTCTGCCTTAAGTGGTTCTGGCTTTCCCAAAAACTCCGGTGGTCCTAGCTTCTTGAACTGCTTAGCGGTGACCAATCGTGGGTTGTCATTGTTTCCACCTGCATTATGAACATGAGTCTCTCTCGTTTGGTGTTGCATGAATTCTAAAAAGCTCCTAAACGTACCGTCGTTCGTCATTTGATCAGTGTTGTTGTTTACAGGAGGATTATCGCCATCCTGTTGCACATTGTCCTGATTATTGATCTGTGGAGATTCAACGGTCTCCTGTGCTCCATTGCTTATCTCAACATTTTCAGATGCCATTTTAAAATACTGCCACAAAACAAGGGTTAATTAACATAGCACATATTATATCTATACTCTGACCGACCAATTAAATAACAAGTAAACTTAGGTAGGTCATACTAGCGAAGAAATTCCCCGTCTTTCCCCTCCTAGTTCTTGTCTCACATCTCAGCCAGGGATCATATCCCTAAGCTTTGATACCAACTGTGACGCCCCTAAAAATAGGTATACATCACCCATCTTGGGTCGCCAGATACATGGTACAGAATATAAATATAAACTAATTATACAACAATCGTGTAAAATACGACAAAACATATGCTATGAGTTTTAATACAAATATTGTCATCTAGACAATATCCACACTCAATGGAGTACTCATTACATTTATTATTACACTATTTCACAGAATAGTGAGGACTACTAATGCACCATCTAGGACCATCACTCCGTTTTTCGACTATTCCCCGCTACGTTCTCATTTCCTGAAGAGAACAATGAAAGCAAAATGGTGAGCTCAACTAGCCCAATAAGAAATATTATGACTAAGATAATGCAGAATAAATTATCATTAGTCTTCAACAATGTTAAACTGACAAAATACAATAGACATCAAGTTTAACTGCAGCGGAACAAGCAATCCATTAAAAGAGTCAAGTAGAGAATAAAATCTACTATCTTTTATGATTTAAAAGGTTTTTCATCACTTTTATCGCTGAGACTCAGCTCAATAAATAATCCACATCATTAAATCATCCCTGCACTACAGGGCAAGGATATTCTTTAGTATCATGATCACGAATTATCCATGCACTACGGGCTAAAGATAATCGTGTTTTCATCAACGGTCCTGATCATGCCATAAAATAATTCATCTTTGCACCCTTGGCCGAAGAGAATTCATAGCTATAATCATACCAAAAACTATCCATCAATGCATTACGGGCCAATGAGGATTTTTTTCACATCATTTGTAACATTACGGTCATGATTATACCGAATAATCCCTGGTCATAATCATACCAAGTTCGTCTATGCACTACAGGCCACAGATGACTTTCAACATAATATAAACATGAGGATGATGACAATGACATAATAATTCAATAAAACAAGTTCAAGAATTAATTTATCCAAGAACCAATAACGTCCAAATTGTCAACATGATACTTCTTTGTAGAGTAAAATTCAAGAATGCTCAGAAGAATATTTCTATAAAAAGATATTGGATGAAGCGCAAATATCAAAGATATTCCACTAATTTCATAGAGTATAGAAGTTAAAACTTTAACCAACTGAGTATAATAAAGAATGGAATAACCAAAAAAATCACCATGTATGCGGTACTTCGCATAGACAAGTTATTCCAACAGAATAATAAGTAACGGAACCAGGTCAGGCAAAATTCGCACCGACAGGATGTTCCAACAGAATAATAAAGAATGGAATAACAACAGAAATCACCATGCATGCGGTACTTCGCATAGACAGGTTATTCCAATAGAATACTAAATAACGGAACCAGGTCCGGCGTAAAACGCACGGACATGATATTTCAATAGAATAATTAAGACGGAACCAGGTCCGGCGTAAAATGCACAGATATGATATTCCAACAGAATAATAAAAACGAAATCAGGTCCGGCGTAAAACGCACAGACAGGATATTCCAACAGAATAATAATGAATGGAATAACAGAAGAATTTCACCAAGTATGCAGTACTTCGCATAGACAGGTTATTCCAACATAATAATAAAGAATGGAATAACAAAAGTTCTCTTCATGAAGATGAAAGAAAGAAACAATACCCCTTACAGGTACAACAAATAATATCCCTTACTGTAAAAGAAGCTTGATATCGGAGTAGTGAAGTAGCAGGATACTCTTCTTCTTTCTCTCTATAATTTCTCTCTCTAAAGTTTCAGTGAATTCGTAAGAAAATAATGAAGGAATGAGCTTCTGTTTATAGAAGAATGGACTGCATAGTAACTAATTCATGAACGGTCCAGATTGATTTACTTTAATCGGACGGTCCATAATTAAAGCAAATTTTTTTAAATAAAATATAATATATTCTATTTATAATTTAATAAAATGAATAACTTTATAAAAGTATTTTGTTTTATATAAAAAGATTTTACTATACAAAATACTATGCAACACTAGCTAACACTATGCATAATAAAATATAATATATTCTAATTATTATCTAATAAAACGAATAACTTTATAAAAGTATTCTGTTTTATATAAAAAGATTTTACTGTTTTAATACGTTAATAATACTAATAAAACAAAACTGAGTGACTTATCACGTAAGCTTCAATAATCAATATCATGTGCTACTATGCAACCACACGTATTACTGTACTTTTACTACCGAGTAGTTCAACAATATTAACGGTAAAACTTCTGTTGTTATTTTCATAAAATATTTTTGTCGTTTTCTCAATCCGACAATAATTCCGTTGTGGGGTCCACCAATAATTGTGCCGTCGTACGAATATTCCCTGACAAAAATAATATTCTCCGACCAATCGAATATAATACAACAACTTGCATACTTTACAAAATTTATAAATACTACTCACAACTATAACATTATCTCAAATTCACACCATAATATTTAAAAAATATTTCGAAAAAAATTAAATCTTTATTCATAAAATCTGGGGTTTCACACACACACACACACACACACACACACACACACACACATATATATATATATATATATATATATTAATAATAAATCAACTCCCTCCCGACCAATTCATCAGGTTTCTTCCCCCCCCCCCCAAATGTCATACACCCGCCCGTGCCTGAAAGCACTGTATAATTCAAAAATAAATCATGAACACAAAAAAATGAAGCACTGAATATGGACACACACTAAACTAAAAGCCTATATTAATTCTTAACACACCCGCACTTTTCATACATACTCTACAAAGCATTTAAATAAAAATTTTTATGAATACAAATTTTAATGAATAAATAAAGAATATCCAACTTTAATAGTCAAATTCTCATAAATTTAAAATAAATTTAACTATATTTCAAGATTTATTTTTTTATTATTTATAAGCCTTTTTGATTGATTGTAACTTTTTAAATAGTAACTTGACAATTAAAAATTATTGTTTGTTTGTTATAACAACTTTTTTTTTGTTGCACGTAGATGGGTATACAATTTCACAGAGCCATAACTAGATACAAAAACTGATTACAGGTCGTTATATAAATTTAGGATTGGCTCAGCAACGAAGTTTAAAAATGAAGAACCAAGACAAATAAGAGAAAGAGAGGTCAAACAAATAAGGTGACGAATGACTAATGGTTAAGTTATATGGTTAATTTTATAACTAGCTAATGTAACAGATTAAAGGATCAAATCTTTATGAATTTTCATTCATATATATATGGATGAGTACCCATGTAGCTTCCTTCATTAGATCAATCAAATAATGGTAAACAACTATAAAAGGACATGCAGAAACAAAACTTTTTAAAATAGCCAAAGAAAAAACACATTCATCCAAAAGGAAGGCACAAGAGCACACAGTGAGGTCAACAAATGAGGTCCCCCACAAAAAACTTTTCCAAATAAGGGAAATAGGAAATAGGATGAGGGAACGTAAATATGTAGTCTTACTTTGACCATTTAGGCAAAATGACAATGGCTCTAATAGGGACATGTCAATAAAAGCATATAATCTCAAGCTAAAGAATTTTAAAAACAATTGTTCTCCTCCAACCCAGGTCAAAAAATACAGAAGATGGAAAACAACAGGAATTTACAATTTCAAATCACATGTATTCAAATAAATTAAAAAAAATGTGTAATTTCCAGCTGGCTCAATTACTCGATATAATTTAAGTAGCAGTAAAATAAGAAACATCAAGCAAACATAAATTTTGTTAGCTTAAGAATATGAGCAATAGAAGTAATAACAATATAGAAAAGCTTACATTTTTTTAAGGTCTTGAGACACCAGAGAAAACAAACATCCACCCAAAAAGGCATAACACAGCCTTTTGACTCTAAGCTGTGATTTTGTTTCTTTCATTCTTTCTTGGGAAGTCAGAATCAACATAATGATTACATCCAATAATCAATATAGTTCTATTTATTGTTTCAAAAATTAAGAACACCCATAAAACTATTTATCAAAATAAGAAAGCTGAACAAAAAACTATAACCATTAAAAAGGGAAAAAGAAAGGACTCAAAACTTTTCAATCAAATTTCTGCTAGTTTATTCTATTTTCTCAGTTACCAAACAAGTTCAAAGTTTCAATTGGAATTTCTAATTAAATACATATAATAAAGTGCCTTCAGGCAACATGCTATATTTATTAATTTCTGATAATTATATCAAAGATATTGGAATTATTATGATAATAATAATTAATTATTACTTGATAGAAATAAATTAGTGTAGATAATAAACACACAAATATTTTATATTAACATTGAAATTTAGTAAATTGGGTAGTGTAAAGTTGGTTGTAGTTTGGCAAAAAAATTTCTTCATTTTTAATTTAAATTTTAAAATTAAAGAAAAAATTTAAATAATATTTTTTAATTAAAAATTTAATAATGATAATGTGATACATTAAAAAGAGTAAGAATTTTATGCTACGTTGTAATATTAAAATAAAAAATTCGAGTGACTTGTTCTATCTATCCGTGCGTCTAACTTAGGAAGGCTATGGAATATGGAATATGGAATATGGAATATGGAATATGAAATATGGAATATGGAATATGGAATAATGGAAGATTGGATTCACCGTCTTAGACACTATACGTACGTCATTGGAGTACATCCTACATTATAGTAAGTTAAGTTATGAAAAATGTTACTTTCACACTAATTTCACAATTCCTTATATTTAAATATAATTCCCTATTTTTAAGAATAATAAAAAAATTTACGCTACTTTCGTGAATTTATTTTCAGTCATTTTAGAATTTATTATACAGTCTTGTCTTGTTTACTTTAAATTTTCTATTAAGGGTTAAAACTCTCCCTTTCAAAGTTTCACAAAAATTTACTTTTAACTTTAAAGTATCACTTTTCTCAATATTGATTTTTTTATAAAACTGATTCATTTTAACTGCGTGTGTTCAAATAATGGTATTTTTTGGAAAGTGAGAGAGTGAGAGAGTAAGATGATGGATGTGAGCTTGAATTTTTGAGAGATAAATTTTTGGTCGTCGGATGTTGAAGCCCCAAATAATTTTAGATCGTTGGATGTTGAAGCTTAAATTGATTTGAGGTCATTGGATGTTTAAGCCTTGGGATTTGAGCCGCTCTGAATATATAGTTGGACATGGTACTAAATACTTCCTCATTTCAGGTCATTTTATTATCCTGGATTAATAGTCACATGTCTATTTTAAAAAACAAACAACATATTTGTGATTAATAATCAAATCTCAAGTATAATCCTTACAATCAAATATAGCCTAAGGATATAGTTTTATTCTATCTTTACCTTATAAACAATAATTAATTAGTTATTTGATTAGTACGATAAAATGATAATGAAATTAAGATAACAAATTTAAGAATATTTGTCTTTTTATATTACTATCAATAAAACAAAAAATATAAAAAAACTTTTTTATGTGACAGAAAGATTAATAAATAAAATTCTTTTTATTAATACTGAGAGTACATAATTATATCTTTAATTTTAGACTAACTATAAAAAAAATGTATCTATGATGTTACCACGGAGAGAATTACAATCATTTTCCGCCTCTTTTTTTTTTTTGTATGAGAAAAATACTTATTTATTACATTTTTTTAATAAGATTTTTTAGAAATTTCTTCATAAAACATAGTTAATGTATAGTATGAAAATCGAAAATTAATCAAAATAACTTGGCTTATTTAAGCAATTAATTGATTGTTCAAACTAATCAAATTTCTTCCATAACGACAATTAATAAAAGATCATATTAATGACAAAGAATCGAAAAATCCAATAAAATGGATAATCATTTCAACCTATTCTTTTACTAAGGAGAACAGTTGGACCCACTAATTAATCGGTTAGGGGAATAAGCCTTTCATTTCAGAGTTATTTATTAATTACTTTAAAAAAGTAGCAACAATATTATATTTTATCAAAGTGCAATGACATGAGTTTCAAATAATGTCTCAAATATCGTCACATCATCACATTGATCAGGTGTATTTATTGTGATTATAGTTTATAATGGAAAATGATATTAACAAACTTGAGCCGATTTAAAAGTTAATGAATAGGCAGGCATAATAGGCAGCCAGTTTATATCATAAATATTATAAATGTGTGTGTTCAAATAATGGTGTTTTTTTTGGAAGTGAAAGAGTGAGAGAGTGAGAGAGTGAGATGATGGATGTGGGTTTAAATTTTTGAAAGATAAATTATTGGCCGTCGGATGTTGAAGCCCCAAATGATTTGAGGCAGTTGGATGTTGAAGCCCCAAATGATTTGAGGCAGTTGGATGTTGAAGCCTTGGGATTGATTTGAGACCGTTGAATGTTGAAGTCTTGGGATTTGAGCCGCTCTGTTTTATTATATATATATATATATATATATATATATATATATATATATATATGGAGAGGCTCTAAAGCGAACCTTAAAAAGCGAACTAAAGACGAACCGTCGTTTTTGATGTCTATAGCGACGGTTCGACCCGTAGCCAAAGACTACATGGCTATGGCGACGGATCGAACCGTCGCCATAAACACCAAAGACGACGGTTCGTCTTTGGTTCGCTCTTTAAGGTTCGCTTTAGAGCCGGACCGTATATATATATATATATATATATATATATATATATATATATATATATAATATAAAACATATATATATATATATATATATATAATAATAATAATAATTATTACAACTCCCTTCATTCCCGGTAATCTCCCCCCCCCCACCCCCATTTTCATTTCAGTTTTTCAACACATATGGGCCCCATATGTGGACCCCACATGTGGGCCCCACCTTTATTATATAAAATAATTTTCTACCGATTATTTTGAAAAATGGGTAAACGGGGGTCCATAAAATAAGTAAAATTTACACGAAATACTTCATAAAAAATCCCCTTAATATTTTTAACAACCTTTATTCATATTATTATAACTCATAATATTAACAACCAGATCGTTCCCAGGAAAGAGGGGGCTTTCTAATAAGGATTTCTCCATATTGGCGCATAATTAGGTGACCAAATCTCTCCTCGACAGAACTTTCTAGACATTGTTAATTATGTAGATAATAATATGAATAACTTATCATCTCAATTATTGATTTAATAATATATAAAATATCGATAATAATTGAATCAAATAACGTGAGATACTATGCAACAATTACTGTAGCAATAATTGAACAAAACTGAGTGACTTCTCACGTTAGCATAAATAATCAATACCGTGTGCTACTATGCCACCACGCGTATTACTGTACTTTTAACACCGGTTATTTCAATAGTTAAGGGTAAAACTTCCACCGTTATTTTTATAAAAAGATATTTCTGTCGTTTTCTCATTCCGAAAATAATTTCGTTGTGGGGTCCACCAATGATTGTGCCGTTGTACGAATATTCCCTGTTAAAACGAATATTTCCCGACCAATCGAATATAATATAACAACTTGCGTACTTTATAAAATTTATAAATATTACCCACAACTATAACATTATATCAAATTCACTCCTTCATATTCAAAAATGATATTTATAGAAAATTTATCCTTATATATAAAAGTTGGGGTCTTACAGTTCACACTTGCCCCCAAATCACATAAGCACTTGTTGAATGACATATTCCTAATCGTGCATGGAATGGTGAATCTCCCCGGATCTTTCAACTTCGGTGGCAACTTTCGCTGTAAAACCGCACTACACTCCTCTATTAATGCCACTGTTTCAAAGTCTTCCAACATCTTTTTCCTGGACAAAATCCCTTTCATGAATTTCGCATAACTTGGCATCTGCTCTAGGGCTTCTGCGAACGGGATGTTAATCTGAAGTTTCTTAAAAACTTCCAAAAATTTTGCAAACTACTTGTCTAATTTTTGCTTTTGTAGTCTTTGTTGAAAAGGTGGGGGAGGATAGACAACTGGTTCGTTAATTGGTTTGTTCTTTTCCACTTGATTTTCTTCCCCCGGTTTGTCCTCAACCACTTTATTCTCACTGTCTGTCTCAACTTCTTTTGCAACCGAATTTTCTGTTTTCAGACCCTCAAGCTGTTTTATACTTCGCAACATAATTGCCTGACATTGCTCGTGATTACCTTTCGAATTTTTCTCTGTATCATTGGGTAATGTTCCTTGTGGTCTGTTATTCAATGCAAAAGCTATATGTCCCATCTGATTTTCTAAATTCTTGATGGCTATTTCTTGTGATTTCATTGCCATTGCTTGATTTTTCATGGCTACCTCGTTGCTCGTTATATACTTCGATAGCAACTCCTCTAAATCTGATTTCCTCTCTTGATGTTGAACTAGTTGTTGATTCTGAAATCCTGGGGGATACGATGGTCATGGGAATTGCTGATTCTAATTATTGTTCCATGCCAAATTCCTATTCCTCTAATTATATGCATTATGGTACATATTCTTGGGAATTCTGTTGTAGCTACTCAAAAATTGTACTGACTCTGGGTTGATTGCACATTGATCCGTCGAATGTTCACCCATGCACAACTCACAAATAACTATAACTTGCGGTGTCTGTACCCCTGACCAAACGTCAAACTTCTTAGAGAGTGCTGAAATCTACGCTGTTATTGCTATCACTCCATCTACCTCTAACACTCCAGCTACCGTAGGTTGTGTCATTCTTAACGTGGGCCACTGATAGTTGTTAGCGGCCATCGTTTCTATTAACTGATATGCCTCCTCATAATTTTTTATCATAAAAGCTCCCCCCGATGCTGCATCAAAACTAGTTCTGAGATTCCCATGTAGTCCGTTGTAAAATGTGTTCATCTATAATCACTTAGGCAATCCGTGATGTCGGCATTTTCTGAGCAATTCTTTATATCTCTCCCATGCTTCGTACAATGACTCCCCATGTTGCTGATCAAACATGGTAATCTCGTTTCTCATCTTTGCAGTCTTCGCTGGTGGGAAGAATTTTGCAAGAAATTTCTGAGCAAGGTCATCCCATGTAGTTATCGATCCAGGCGGTAGAGAATGTAACCAACTCTTCGACTTGTCCTACAGAGTGAATGGGAACAAGCGAAGTCTTACTGCATCTTTCGACACCCCATTGTACTTGAAGGTGTCGCATATTTCCAAAAACCTGATCAAATGTTCGTTAGGATCATCATTTGCCAGTCCCCCAAACTGAACTGAGTTCTGGATCATCTGAATAGTCCCAGGCTTAATCTCGAATGTATTTGCAGCTATAGCAGGCCTGGTGATAGTCGACTGCAGCTCAGTCACCTTGGGTGTAGCAAAGTCCCACAACGCTTTCTGGTCTTCGGCAGCCATTGCTTCTTCTTTTTCAGAATTTTCAAAGTCGTCCCTTGTTTCCTTTATCCACTTACTTAGCCTTTGAAAGTGTCTTTCAATGTCGTCCTCAAAAGGAAGTAAGTCTGGATTTTTGGATCGAGTTTGCATAAATCAACTTCAAAAACCTAAAATAAGATGAACAAAATAAAACAAAAATGTTTAAGTAAAACTGGACTAATTAAACTGATATTGCAAAATATTAAAATCTATACTACAGTTCCCGGCAACAGCGCCAAAAACTTATTGGGTAAAATCTAATTACGCACAACACACAAGTATACGTGGTCAACAAGTAATATAATAGTAAGTAAAGTATCGTTCCCTCAGAGACTTAGTAAGAAATTAACTCTTACAATTACCAATTTCCTATTAATCCTAATTTTATTAAACTAATCAAATTCTAGTTTGTAACTAAAAATATTAAAAAGCTTAAAATCACCAAATAATCAATAAATTCTAAAAACTGAAATTTCAAACAAATAATAGAGAATTAGGCTTCCGACTTCACTTTAAGCATCACTCTGATTATTACACTTTTATTCTAGTTTAATTCACTATCCTAGTTTATTAATCAAGAATACGTATGTAGTACTAGCCACCTCTCGATGTACTAATACCGTATTAACTTCAATCTATAATTAAGATAGAATCAAGTTAAATACCTTAATAAACTAGCTCACTATATCTCTATGTGAATTACAATCAAAGAAGGTTTAAGTTCAAGTTCTTTATCCGATTACATGCGATGTCAAGCATATCTCTACCCTAACATTCATCAAGATTTTGTTCATTCACAAAATTCAAGAACACATGCTATATTAACTATGCCCAGACTAGTATTTCATCTCTCGAGTTCATACAAGTCCACAAAGAATCGTTGATCAGGAAATTCATAAATTCAAGCTTAAGTTAATATAGATAAACTGGATAATAGCTTATTAAACTGAAATCAAAGATTACATAACCATCGTTCTACTTAAAGATCCGTCTCAAGCCTAAAAAGAAATTAGTTCATCATGAATGAAATAATAACCGAATAAATCAAAGATAACATCCTTTCAATTACAAATATAAACTAAAGGAGAAGAATAACGCAGAACACCATTCACTTTAGCCTTAATCCGCAATCGATATGATCGTTCTTCAAAATCTTCACTCCAATGCTCGCTATCCAATTCTATCCTTAATCTCTGTTAATTGCTTTGCATGATGATGATTTCGTTGTTCGTTACTCGATATCTATGCCACACCTGAATTTTGGTCAAAGTCCCACATTATTTAGAGTCCATACGCTATCTAAGTGCTCAACCCCATGTCCCAGTAGTGTTGAAATCGAATTGGGACAGCCAGATTTCGGGACCCCTTGCCCCGACGGGGGTATATGCATAGAACACGCCCGCCCTGGCGGGCTAGGCTCCTGTCTCGCTGCTAGAAGACCGCCCGCCCCGGCGGGCTATACTTCTGCAAACTGACTTTGGT
The DNA here is from genome assembly GCA_016801055.1 of Panax notoginseng. NCBI lineage: Eukaryota > Viridiplantae > Streptophyta > Magnoliopsida > Apiales > Araliaceae > Panax > Panax notoginseng. The sequence goes on along the minus strand of CM029023.1, from coordinate 63,180,677 downwards.
TTTCTTCTTTGCTTGCCACATTGTTGCCACAAATGAAATCCTTTTATGCTTAAACGCCACACCACCTCACCTACACATTAAACAACAATAAACAAGTAAAATAGAACATAAACACAATAAATTAACACCGATTAAGCTTGGATTAGGAACCGATTCGTGGATATAAAATCCACTTATCATGTGTGCACAATAAACTATATATAAATAAATAGTTAGATAACTCTTATCAATTACATCAACTATGCATCTCCTTGTATTTTGCCTCTTAGATCATAATGGTAAAGTGTGTGCACATCCGAACTAAAATGATTTAAGTTAAGTCAGACCCAACATTTTTATATGAGTGAAGAGAAAACTACAGCCCTTATGTGCGCACAACAAAGTAGTAATATTCAATTCCTTATAAACATCATACGTAATAAAAACAACATCATAAATATTTAATACTTGCCTTGTGTGTGCACAACAAACTCATATTAAATATTCAATACTCTATTATTTCTATCATGCTAGATGGCGACGTTCGATATTTCAAATATTTTTGAACGTTACAACTTAATATAAAATATTTAAGGGGTTTATTATTAATTTGTCTTATCTTGTTTAGCGCGCATGCACACACACACACACACACACACACACACACACACACACATATATATATATATATATATATATATATATATATATATATATATATATATATATATATATAGTATAAGCATGCACATATAGAATACTATATTCTACCTGGATTGATTGTGGACTTTATTCTAGTTTGGTTCACTAGAGCCACCAAATGAACCAAAAGGTCAAACCTAGGGTGCAAGAATTAAATTTAAATATAACTATTACATTTAAATCTCGGGCTCCATTATAAACGGGTCTTCAAGCGCTTCTTGCTCTTTGGTCTCCAATTCTTCAAAATAATTCTAATTATTCCTATTACAAAACAATTCAAAATAAATAGAAACCTTGATCAACAGTCAAGAAAAAGTACATAGGAGGGAGATAGAATTTACATTAAGAAAAAATTAGAGAAGACGAGGCACGCAGACCCCATTTAATAAAACACATACATTCATGCATCCAACTAAAATAAAATTCAATCACATTAGTCAATAGTCTATAATCAATCACATTTATTATCATATACATCAATAAATAAATTCATCTCATGAATAATAAATATTTAATATATATATATTGATATCATTTAATGGGCAAATTTAATTAGCATAAAATCTAATTTTGAATCAAAATAAACTCATTTATTTTAATCCAAATTTAAATCAAAATAAACCTCTTTTATTTTAATTTATCCAGTTTTGAATAAAATAAACTAATTTTTTTTAATCAAATTCTTTAATCAAAATAAATTTATTTATTTTAATTAATTATGGAATTCAATTCCAAGTAAAAAAAAACTTCTTTATTAAAGGAAACACGGATTCTCTTTCCTATTCACAAATAAACTCCTTTATTTTGAATAATATGAAATCTTATTCTATATATAAATAAACTCCTTTATTTAAAGAAATACGGATTCTCTTTCCTATTCACAAATAAATTCCTTTATTTTGAATAATATGAAATCTTATTTCATATCTAAATAAACTCTTTTATTTAAGAAAACATGGAATTCAATTCCAACTCTAATTAGTTAGCATAAAATCTAATTTTAAGATTAAAATAAACGTTTTATTTTAAGATTAAAATAAATTTTTTTATTTTAATTATAAAATTATTAAGAATATTATATTTATGTCGACGTCAGGATTTTTATTTATACCTTTTCGTTTCCTGTTTTTTTTGTGTTCTCATGTTAGGTGAGATTTATTTGAAAAAACAAGTGAAAAAGGTCTGACATGTATAATGTCGACGATGGACTGTTAAGAGTCGCCAATTGCTTTTTTAGATGGTTGTACCAATACAACCGAGAAAAGGTTTGTACATTGACCCAGTGATGTGACACTTCTAAACGGGTATGTGAAACCGAGATTCATTAGGGTCCGGGGACTTCCTTATGCGGAGAGAAGGTGTTAGGAACCACCCGACATCCATGTTGCCACGGTGACCACCACTTTTTAAGAAACTATTATATGAATGTGTGTGTGTGTGGGTCAATGTGCTATAATTTGGAAGTAGTGCTATGTCTCGTTTGCACCTATATACAAAGGGTTTGAATTTGTGTAAAAATTCAGTTTTAAACAAGATATAGCAATGATGTTTTAAAAGAGGTTTTTCAAACCCTGTGCTCAATAGTAATTGAGGCCTTTGATACTTCTATTTTATTATGTGTTCGGCTGGATTGCTTTTATTTTCGAGGTGAAGTATCTTCGAGAAAATAATATACAAAATAGTACTGAACTCTTCATGGGCATGAAAACCATCTGAGGAAATCCAACACCATGAATAAATTTACAAGCTTCTTACAGCTGAAAATGTCCATCATGGGAACCGAATCTAGATTCAGTAGACTGAATCTATGATCACATGATTCCTAGGCTCACATGATACTGCAGTTTATATGAAAACTGTAAGCAGTTATATATATAAAAGCTGTATATATATATATATATATATATATATATATATATATATATATATATATATATATATATATATGACATGATCAACCACCACAAAGCACCTCCATGGGGAATAAGAAATGTAAATAAAGCTGTAAAAGCGATCAACTGCCACGGAGGAAACTCCAGGCAGGACGAAATGTACAGAAAATAGTAAAAAAACGGTCGACCGCCACGAAGTAAACTCCAGGTGGGACGAAATGTAAATACATATATATATATATATATATATATATATATATATATATATATATATACAAATTAAATTGAAACCATGGACTGAAGTCCAGGAATACACATGCAACACGACTCTCAACGTGAAGAATAGTGTGTGCCAAGATGAAGAGAAAGGCTTTAAAGTGTGTAAGAAGGCTTACAGTGGTCTGCTAAAAAAGACTTCAATAACTTGAAATGGATGAACACTCGGCTCCCGCCGGTAAAAAGTAGCTATATATAAGCTTACAAGTGTTTAGAATGAGAAAACACTCAGTTTATAGTGTGTACAAAGTAAATTGGATAGGGCTTCCTCGTCTTTTCTCTATTTAAAATGGCCACCCCAAGCCTTCTATTTATAGAGGGGGGAGCTGCAGGTGTACCTGCAGCTGCCCGGGGTGCCCTGGGCTTTGCCGGACCCACCGTCTCGAAGTACGTGCACGCATGTAACGTGATATCCGCTCGAACTTTCAGAACTTCAATTCGGGCATCCAACTGAGGTGTATAAGACCTATTTGCGGATTATTGTTTTCGAGAGTTACGCAGTGACATGAGATTAGAGGTTGCACGAAGTCAAGAAGATTGGACTATGCCCTCCGGTCTTTATGCTTCAAATTCTATCCGTTACCCTGCGTAATAGTCACTCGGGATTGGACTTCCTTGGTTCTTATGGGATATTACTGTGTAGAAATGTATGTCAAAAATGTTGAGATGGCGTGATGTGGCGTCAAGGTGGAAAGATGACGACTTTGCCCCTCACTGGGGTTATCTCTGATTTAGGCTGATAAAGCAGACGTTGCTCATGGTTATCTTTGAGATTGGACTGCTGCAAGTGTTGAAGGTCCTCAGTGTTATCTCTGAGGTGTGCTTGTCTTCCCGGTGTTATCGCTGGGTCTTGTACTGAGTGCCTCGATGTAAGCGCCGAGGTTTGAAGTTGATTGCATGTATTTGAAATAAGCATTTCTGGGGTTATCTCCGAAACTGCAACTGCCTTCCTTGGGGTTATCTCTAAGGTTAGAATTTGTTATTCCCAGTGTTGGGACTGAGACTGAATATCTCGGGGTTATCTCCGGGATAAATCGGCCTTCTCCGATGGAATTTTCGGTATTAGAACTGCAAGCCTCAGGGTTATCACCAAGGATGAAACTGATACTCCTGGTGTGTGTTTCGGGATAGAAACTGAGCTTTCGGTAGTATCTGGATTGGATGTGAGTTGTCTTCCAAGGTTATCTCTAAAAGACGAATCTACCCTCCTGTAATGTCAATAACAGGTGTGCAAAAAATTTCGAGTGTCTACAGATGCCCTTCTTTATCATATTCATGCAATGTAATGGCATGGATAGGATAAAGAATCCTAGACACTTGAAATGCAATAAGATAAACATGATGCCATGTGTAGCAACATGATGCAAATGGATGATGCATATGGATTACTTTCCCACATGCTGGGGATGATTGCCAGCTCCCTGCTGCTTTTAACGGTGATGGTAATGACGGCAAGCTTGGATGTGTGATCCAAACTTCTTAGGATATTGACGTTAGGGTTATCACCAAAGTCCTGAATCCTTGATACAGACTTTATTCTAAAGATGTGCCTTTCGTGTACAAGAGATCTGTGGGGATAAAGCTTTGTCTATTTTAGGATGTGAATAACATATTCCATCATTGATCCTCTCCGATGATGTTGATCTTTCCTGGTTTGTATCGCCAGGGCATAGCAATGTTCTGTCAGATTTACTGCCAATAGTAAATGTTGTCAGGGCTGCCTGACCTTCGTTGACGTGTGAACTAACTGATAAACTCCCTACTGGGGATAAATGCCAAGGCTGCTTGGCCTTTGTTGATGTGTGTATCAACTGCTGCAATCATCGAAGGGCTTTTGATGCGTCGTTGGGTTTACTTACCAACGGCTGCACTGACGTCAAGGTTGCTTGACCTTCATTGACTTGCGCATTAACAGAAAATATGCATTGTATCCATTTGATCCTTGCTGATGTGTGTGTCAATGGACAATATGCATTGTAACCGCTATCGTGGATCTGTTTGATCCTCGTTGATGTGTGTGTCAACGGATAATATGCGTTATAACCCTCGCCGGGGATCTGTTTGTGGAGATTAGGGCAACGACCCTTAATTTACGGCATTAGACCTCTGTGCGGTATTACCGAATGTGATCTACAAATACTGGGATCATCGGTATAGTATACCCTGTGTTCAGGCGAATACCAATGAATGATATGAAAGCCACAGTTGGGCCAAGAAAAAACCAGGATTTCAGGCTATTCCACTCAATCACGTAGCATTTTTATCCCTGATTTGGCCTTTTCAACTTATGAGAACTCCTTTGCAACTCGAACTGGACCGAGCCGGAGGAGTGGGACCCATGTAGGGGTGCCACAAGTACACTTGCAGCAGCCGCAGGTGGACCTGCGGCCAATCGTGAATGGTTATTTATGCTGCAAGTTACTTTCTCAAGTCTTTCATGTTACGCCGCGAAGGAAATCTGAGAGCTCTTCTTCATATTTGCTGAGTTTGGATGTCTTTCTGTAAATTCTGTCACAGTACAAGTGTTCTGCACTGTCCTGGTAACGTATGCATGTATAATTTTCCAATTTTTATCCGTTGGAAAATGACGTATCACATGAAATGCATCTAAACACATAGTAGTGCATATGCATGCTCAAATGACTTGATAAAAAATATTCAACATAGTAAATGTTAGTATTAAACCATGCTGAACATAATGATGTGAAAATTTTTAACTTTTAAAATAGTCAAATTGGCACCTCTTTTCTACTATTTCTTATCCTATTTGAGGACAAATGAGCAAAGGTGAAAAAGCAAAGTAATCCTGGTAATTAGGCTACCCTTATGGATTGATGACTTTGATTTTTTAATGTAAATAGTATTTATATGACTGTGGGTAGGTGTGCTACTGAATGACCACCTAGTCATGCCTATGTGCATGTGGATAGTCTTATTTATAGAGGAAACTACGACAAAAATTTTCCAAAATGTAGGCATTGAGTAGTCATGCATATTTAACTCTACTGTAGATGTTTGTTAAAATAATGTATGCATGTATGTAGTCATTAAATGCATTTTGAAAAGCTCCAGATTAGAAAATACCATACCCTTTCTGAGGTGATTTGGAGATTTGTCGTCCAGATATTTATAGATCCGGATCAGCCTAGTAGTTCTCGCAGGACCACTTCTGGTGTACGGAGGAGGGCTTCTGAAGTGCCTTGACCCCATTCTGTTAGACAGCCTTGTAGGTTGGTGGAGGCGGTAATAAGTCCAGTCCAGATTGATGTACTGGACATCGAGGATGTGGAGGAAGATGTTCTAGTTGCGGACCCCACTCTTGCTACACATATTCTTCGTAGGGACCTCCCGAGTATTCAGGTGGCAAACCTAGAGCTCCTGGATGATCTGAGTCGACATCCCTCAATTTATTTGAATGCCAACGAGGTATAAAGTTAGATCTTAATCTTCCTTCCTTCCAATTGATGAGGAGTAAAGGATTTTGATGTCGATCTGCATTTTATGTAGGTTCCCGGCTTTACACAACCTTGAGGGAACTGGTTCAGCATTCATTCCATGTACCAGGCTCTGCATCCTGACTATAGAGCGATTGTGTATGACTGGGGATTTAGGGCATTCTTCTCCATCCTTCCCTGCCGTTGTGCCTGGGGTTACCTCAGGGCATTGTCTGAGCGCTGGTTTCACCAGACTCAGTCTCTCCATTTACTGGACTGTGAGGTGAGGATAACGCTGATGGATTGGTGGTTTATCATAGGTATGGAGTTTGGAGGGGCACCAGTACCTTGCACGGCTGATATTACCCCGACTATCGTCAGATCCTTGTTAAGAGTTCCGGCGGAGGCGCTCAAGGGCAGGACTGTCCGTACGAATCCTTTGAGCGTAGATGCTATGAGTGGGCTGTTGAGTGAGCCCATACCAGCTGATGTCAGAGTCAGGGATTGCATTCTTCAGTGATTGTTCCTGATGATCATTAGGGGTTGCTTCATAGCAGATAACTCTTCTACGGTGCCGTTCGCTTTGATCAGTACCACACGATATGTGGACCTTATAGGAGAGTATGATTGGGGCTCCTACACCTTTGCCTATTTCTTAAGGAGTATGCGTATGCGCTCGCAGGGCTTGACCGAGGCTTGGTTAGGATTTTACCCATTTCTGCTGGTGAGTATTTCTCTTGTTATTTACCATATACAGGTTAAGAGTGTTAACTGACAGCAGATGTTTGTCTTTGTGTTGGCAGTTTTGGGCCTATGAGAGGCTCCCATGTTTACGTCTGGTGAGTGTATTAGGGTTAGATACCTACCCATGAGGACGGCGATGGCATCATTCTATACTAGCAGAGGTCCCCATAGCTGAGGGTTTCACTCATTGTCGCCTACAGTTGGAGTTGTTGACAGCAGATGTCATCACATGGATTCCATATTCTGGGGAGCATTTGGCCATTGGATTTGAGGATGGGTACCCGATTGGTGTCGAGTACGTGATTTCCACCCGTAGGGTTCCTCTCTTCACAGATGGAGGATGGGAGCTCTATTTAGGAGAGTGTGCTATTAGGAGCACTACAGGAGAGATCCGTATACCGATCTTGCCTCCTGCCAGGCGTTATTGGCCTGTGTCGCAGTCACCCGTCATTGATATTCCATTGTTGGGTGTTGACGGTTTTACATTGTCATAGGGTCCTTGTACTCAGGATGTATTTCAGCATTGGTGGATCCCTCGTACTCTTGGAGCCCAGACCCGCGCCACTCAGTTCATGGGGGATATGGTTCCAGGATCCGTAATGATGACGGATTGGCTAGCCTGTCCGAGATCCGACTCATGTAACATAGATTGACAGCTTGACCCAGCGACTGGACATGGCACATTTCTTTATCCGGTATTTGGGCAGAGATCCGGCAGAGGCAGATTTATTTGATCCTTCCAACGCAGGAGCTGGCCCCTCAGATGACCCATTTGGCTATGCCGACACAGATCCTCCTTTGTATAGGCCTGACATCCCTGTTGATAGAGATCCAGTGACTCAGGAGGAGCTACATCAGGTGGACAGGATTGATGATGTAGATATTGACACAATTATCTTCTTCTTATGTGTATTCTCCTTATCTCTTTTGATAGGCCTCTGTTAGTTATTGGGTGGCTGTACCCCATTCTCGCTATATATTTTGATAGGCCTATGTTAGTAGTAGGGCGTCTGTGCCCCATTTTCCTGTATTTTTAGCTGTACAGAGATGATGTGTTTAGGAATGTATGTACTATCTTCTATTCCCTGCATTATATTGCCATCTATTATCTATTATGCATGTATCATGTTATGCATATGTATGTATGTCCAGAGATATTCAGCATTGACCTCTGGATGGTAATATGATACAGCCCACACAAATGTCTTCTTCGACAGTCAGTCGCATAGATCATACCCCACCATTATTGGTAGCATCCCGTCTGAGATATTAGTATGATAGTATGTCACCCCCAGATAGGGTGACCATAGATCAGCTGTTACAACATACCATGACCCTTTTGATGTTTCAAGTTCTCGCAGGATTTGTGGAGGGCATGCTGGAGCACTGGGTACCGGAGAGGCAGGTTTTCCGGTTTTAGACCCAGGAGTTGACTCTGACTTTTGAGGAGTATGCACATTTAACGATGCTACCACTTGACAGACCTTGCGTACATATGGCCATTGGTGACATGAGCCGACAGTTAATGACTCTCACCGGGCTGAGGCGGAGAGTTGTACAGGATGATATCACATCTGGCCACGTGATATCGCAGCGTTTTTTGATTGATAGATTTAGCTATGAGGACATCTATGCTCGTTATTCTGGGGATTTCACTATACCAGAGGACTAGTGGCATTTGGCCAGAGTGGATGCATTGATGTTGTGTGTATTATCATATGTGTACATGCCACGATACATGGATGAGTTGGACATCAGCGTTATTATGGCAGTGAGAGCTCTCAGGGAGGGTCACACCATTATTCTGATGATCATGGCAGAGACACTGAGGTCGGCCATGTTTTGCAGTACTTACCCTGCAGGGGTATTCACAGCGGTCATGCTGTACGTGTGGTTTATGTCACACTTGAGACCGATTGGGACCTTCCGCCGACACGGGTATTGTTTCACCCATGAGATAGCTATGTCGTATTCCTTCCAGCCTATGGAGTGTACAGATCCTGCATCTTGGTCCGTTTTCTTAGCTAGGATTGGAGATTCGTTTGTTATCTTATCGTGTTCAGGGCTCAATTCGCCATACAGCTATATTACTCATGCTCCGGGCATGGATTATCTCCCTCTGGTTGGTTTGAGGGACATGACTACCTACCACCCACTGGCCGTGATGTCGCAGTTTGACCAATTCCAGGACTTTTATACTTTTGATGGGCCGTTAGGTCAGCGCTTAGCTTCTCGCCACTTGTCAGCAAAGGATCGATCCCGTGTGTATGCTTGTTGGGATCAGCGTGAGATAGCTACTTTTTCTGTTATCCATCCAGGTTATTCTGCAGAGTATTCAGCATGGATGGAGACAAAGACTTCGTCAGCTGCAGTAGTATCCACAGTGTTGGGTAGTGATTCAGATGGTGGAGAGCCCATGGAGGACATTGATTCTCCCACTGAGGAGGAGCCATTTACTGGGTTGCCAGCAGCTCTCTTAGATTCTCCCAGTACTAGTACTATTGTGATCCAGCATTCAGCACAGTACTTTGAGCAGAGTCTTCATCTGATGACCTTTGAGAGAGATCAGGCTAGAGCCCTGATGTTGACAGCTCTTGATGGGAGAGACGCAGCTCTGTTAGAGAGAGACGAGGCATTAGCTCTTAGAAATGCCGCTGTTATTGAGCGAGATGAGGCCAGATTAACCAGAGATGCAGTGATAGTTAAGCGGGATAGCGCCATATCTGCTTGGGATGTAGCCATCACAGATAGTGCTACAGTGAGGTCCCTTACCACTGGCATGCTTGTCGAGATGAGTGCGTACATTGATGAGCATCGCATCACCATGCAGGTGGCCTCGGACTTGTTGGCTTGTGTGGATATCCTTGTACAGGAGACCACGGTGTTACCTCCTTCTTTTGAGAGAGATGCTATGTTAGATTTGCTAGCTCACATGTATACCGATCTGTAGATACCCTTGTATTTTCCTGCACAGACTAGCTTAGTCATTTTGTCATGTACAGTTTACATTGTATATCAAACAGTATTATCTATAGCAGGGAAATATATTTTTGATCACTTCCCTTTTAGATATGCTTGAATACTTGCTTGATATTTGCCTACTTCTTCAGGGCTTATGATCTTGATGTATTCTGACTTCCTCCTAGCTGGATGGAAATTGAGTTTTCTCTAGATAGTTCAGAATGGATCATGGATCGGTGTATATCCCTACCATCTTTGGTGTCTTGGGATTGGTTTCTATATAGAAATGTGGAGAGGAGTGTGGCTTTCCTCTCTGAGATTGACCGCACCACAGATGGTCGCCAGTACTCCTATTTAGGAGGAGCCTAGTTAATTCCATCTCTTATGAATTGGTGTTGCTCTTTAAGGAACAAACGCAGCTTAGATGGTCGCCGAGTCTCCCGTTTAGATGGGGAGGTCAGGTAATTCCATCCCTTTGGTTTGAAGCCAATGAAATGTGGTGGATTGAAGTTTGATCCCAGTACCGTTGACAAGTACTTGTGTTTTGGTAAGGGTTTAGACCAAACCATAAATGGCTGCCTACGTACTCCTGTTAAAGAGGAGATCAGGTTTGCGTAGTTCAAACTTGGTGTAAGAGGTTCAACGCTGTATGTGGCAGAAAGGGTGTAGGAATGTTTTTGTTATTTTTGTTTTTGTAAGGAGAAGGGTGTAGGAATGTTTTTGTTGTTTTTGTTTTATTACGATCGGGCCATATAAAATGGTTGCCTACGTACTCCCGTGTATCAAGGAGATCAGGTTGACGTAGTTCGCCCCTCAGGACGAGTTTGAAAAGCTTGATCCCACATGTAGGTCAGACTACGGGGGAAGAAAGTTTAATCCTAAGTTCAGGATAGATTGCAGGTGTGAAAAGTTTAATCCCATGTTTGGGGACAAACTGCAAGCGTGAAGGGTTCAATCCGTAGTGGGATAACCAAAGTTGAGTAAGGGTTAAAAAACCAAGTGAAGAGGAAGGGATCTGGATCTGATGATCCGAAAACCAGGCTGTTGGCTTGAAAATTGTGTTTCCCTGAGGGGTGCAGTATGGAGAAAAGTTGTATGTAATGAAGGGTTAAAGAACCAGAAAGACTGGTGATCTGATGATCCAATACCAGGATGTTTGCTTGATGGTAACTTCAGACATAGTACCGTTTCACAGTGTCCGAGTTGATAAACTGTGGAAACTCATCGCCGTCCATTTCCTACAATCTGACAGCACCTCCTGTTAATACCTCCTTGACAATAAACGGGCCTTCTCAATTATGGGCGAATTTTCTTTTAGACTGATCTTGGTTGTCGATGATCTTCTTTAAAACCAAATCATGTTGTTTAAACTGCCATAGTCGGACTTTTTTGTTGTAGGATCTGGCGATCCTTTGTTGATATAACTGACCATGGAAGATAGCCCCGGTTCGCCTTTCGTCTATTAGAGACAATTGGTGATACCTGTCTTATACCCATTAGTCTTCATCTAGCTGAGCGTCCATCAACACTCTGAGGGATTCCATTTCTACTTTTATGTGGAGTACTGCTTCCATCCCATAGGTTAATGCGTAGGGGGTTGCCCCAGTTGAAGTACGCATTGATGTTTTGTAGGCTAACAGAGTAAGAGGCAATAGGTCAGGCCATCCTTTGTGGTTGGCGGATATCTTTTGCATGATCTTCTTGATTTTTTTGTTAGCCGCTTCAACAGCACCATTCATCTTTGGACGGTAGATGATAGAGTTAAGGTGTTTGATGTGGAATTTACTGCATAACTCCTTCATCATTTTGTTCTTGAGGTTCTTAGCATTGTCTGATACAATTACCTTTGGTTGTCCATATCGATAAATGACATTGTTTTTGATGAAAGTAATGATGACTTCTTTGGTAACCCTGGGGAAGGAGGCTGCTTCTACCCACTTGGTAAAGTAGTCGATCATGGTAAAGATAAAGCGATGTCCATTACTGGCTTTAGGCTCGATGGGCCCGATCACGTCCATTCCCCACATTGAGAAGGGCCAAGGTGAACTCATATTGTGGAGCTCCCATGGAGGGGCGTGGATAGCATTCCCATGAATTTGGCACTGATAACATCTCCTGACGTGGTCATTGCAGTCAGCCTTGAGAGAAAGCCAATAATGTCCTGTTCTGAGGATCTTCTTTATAAGTAAATGGCCGCTCATGTGTGGGCCATATACTCCACCATGGACCTCATCCATGAATCTCTGAGCTTGGTCCTTGTCCAGGCATCTGAGGAGACCTAATCCTGTATATCATTTGTAGAGTGCGTCTCCGCTCAGGTAGAATTTCATAGCAAGTCGATGAATCTGCCTTTGCTCAGTCAGGCTTGCCTCAGCGGGTGTAGATCCATCTCGCAAATACTCCTTGATATGCTGATACCAAGGTTGTTAGATGGGAGGTAACTCATCCGATACTTTTCCAACATAGTTCCCATAGGCTGGTGCCTTTTACAGGGCTAATGTGATGCTTGGTATGTGTTCCTTGTCAAGTATGTGAATCAAGGAGACCAAAGTTGCTAATGCGTCTGCGAAGTCATTCCTATTACGAGGAATGTGTAAAAAGGAGATCTCTTCGAACTCTGAAGCCATCTGTAAAACTTGCCGATGGTAAGGTAGCAAATATAGCTCTTTGGTTTGATAGATTCCCGTAGATTGTTTCACTACCAACTCTGAATCCCCAAAGATAGTTAACCACCTGATGCCCATTGAATGGGCAAGTTTTAGCCCCATGATACAGCCTTCATACTCAGTCGTGTTGTTGGTGCTGACAAACTACAATTTGACGACGACGGGATACTGCTCCCCTATACCGGATACTAGAACTGCTCCAGCTCCAGAATCTTCTATATTAACAGCTCCATCAAAATACATGTTCCATATTGGACGTGTATCATACTGATATTGTTGCTGAATTGTCATTATCGCTTCATTGGGGAAATACGTTTCCAAGGGTTTGAAATCCCCCGAAGGTGCGGCAGCCAGTTGATCCGTAATTCCTTGACCTTTGATGAACTTTTGTGTCACGTAAACGATGTCAAATTGTTGCAGAATCAACTGCCATCTGGATAGTCGACAATTCAGTATGGGCTTACTAAACACATACTTGAGAGGATCCACGCGGGATATGAGATGGGTTGTGTGCCCATGGAGGTAATGTTGTAACCTCATGGTAGCCCATGCTAAAGCATAACAAGTCTTCTCAATCAGAGTGTACTTGTGTTCACTGCTACTGAATCTTTTGCTAAGGTAATAGATAACTCGTTCTCAGCCTCTATCATCTTTCTGACCCAGCATGCAGCCCATGGCATTGTCACTTATGGATAGGTACATGAATAGGGGAACATCATCCCTGGGTGGTACCAAGACAAGAGCTTTGACTAGCTACTCTTTGATGGTAAGGAAGGCCTTCTGACACTCATCATTCCATTTTATGGAGGAGTTCTTCCTTAACAGCTTGAAGATAGGCTCACAGGTTGCTGTGAGTTGATAAATAAACCTACTAATGAAGTTGACTCTTCCTAAAAATCCCCGTATTTCCTTCTCTGTCTGAGGAATGCGCATTTCTGTAATGGCCTGGATTTTAGTGGGATCCAACTCAATCCCTTTGTGGCTGACTAGAAATCCTAGTAACTTGTCTGATTTAACGCCAAAGGCGCACTTGACTGGATTCAACTTCAAGTTGTACTTACGTAACCTGTTGAAGAGCTTTCTGAGATGGTCTAAGTGGTCTTCCTCCCTTCGGGACTTGACGATAATGTCATCCACATAGATCTCTATCTCTTTGTGCATTAAGTCATGGAAAAGAGCCATCATAGCTCTCTGATAGGTAGCTCCGGCATTGATGAGGCCGAAAGACAACCGTCTGTAGCAAAAGGTTCCCCAAGGCGTGATGAAAGCAGTTTTCTCATGATCCTCCTCAGTAACCATGATCTGATGGTACCCCACAAAGTAATCAGCGAAGGAGTATATGTCGTATTGAGCAGTATTGTCAATGAGAATGTGGAATAGGGCACGGGAAAGCTATCTTTAAGGCAAGCTTTATGCAGATCCCGATAATCCATGTAAAATCGCACCTTTCCTCTAGGCTTAGGCACGGGAACGATGTTGGATATCCATTCAGGATATATGGATACCATGATAATACCAGCTTGAAATTGTTTCACAATTTCTTCTTTCACCTTTAAACTCCACTAAGGTTTCAATCGCCTGAGTTTCTGCTTGACTTGCTTGAATCCCTCTTTGATGGGAAGGCGATGAAGAATAATGTCAATAGACAAACCCACCATGTCTTCATGAGACCATGCAAACACATCTTGGAATTGGATTAGTAATATAACCATGTCATTCCTCTGGTTTGGGGTAAGGTCTGAACCAATTTGGATTAACTTAGGGCTTTCTAAGGTTTCGAGATTGAAAGAGGTAGTTTGATCAACGTTAGGTTTAGGTTTGTCTTCGACCTATTCTTTGATCTCCGGAGGCACCTCAATGTCCTCTTGTATTTCCATCAAGTCGAAGTTCAACTTTTCATCAAAGTTACAATCCTTATGAAGAAGAGGCATCTTATCAGCAAGTACAGACATACCTAAATTTAGAGTCCTGAAAAAAATATGCTTTCACTTAATATATATGAAACTGTTTAATCATACAAAGTGTTAGCATGTACTGACAAAATAACTGCTAATACTGTACAGAAAAGTAAGCAGTTATGATATCTACAGGGCAGAAAGAAGTCCTGCCCATTTTACCCTTGTCGACCAATGCAAGGAGTGATGCTCCAATTGGTAAGGGCAAAGTCCTGGTGGACTGCAGTGATGGAGGGGTTGTCATCGTCCTCCTTCTCCCGAATGATGACCATTACGTCTGGGCAATCATTGTCTGGGGTGTATCTGTTAGTATGTTCATCATGGACAATGATGCGTACACCTGACATCATTCGGACAACGTCTTGTTTAATTCTCCGTTCCTCTTCTTCCACCTTGGGATCTAGAACAAAGACTTCCTTCTCCTTTACCGGTATCAGTTAATGAAATAACATAGCCATTACGTTGGCTGGCACCTTTACCGGAGATTGTGCGAACTCTGGATTTACAGGTGGAAATAATAGCCGCGTAGCTGACGTTGAAGGAATCTTCTTATGCTTATGTGGATTCCTGTACCTAGAACTGGCACAATAGCCTAGTCCGGTTGTCCCAGTTTGACTGTACACTTAAATCGGGTGCTTAATACCCTAATGATTTTTACCCAGCCCTTGTCCCGGCTGGTGTCCTAATGACATCATTTCTTGAGTAGCTGCCATTACTTCGACAGAAATCTTGGGTACGGGAAATGGCATCCCAATGGAATGGTATTGAGTATTGCTCACTTCCATAGCATGAAAACTGACCGACTCAACATCTGAATTGACATTGATGAGTGGAAGGTCACCATGTTGAGGACATTTTGGTTCAGCATTGACTGTGACTATGTTATTATTGATAATGTATTTAAGTTGCTGATGAAGAGTGGAGGGGACTGCCCCGGCCATATGAATCCACGGTCCCCCTAGAAGCAGGTTATATCCTGTATCTATTTTGAGCACGTGAAAAGATACACACAATATATGAGGACCAATCTCAATTGGCAGCTCAATCTCTCCGACTGAATTCTGTCGGGATCCATTAAAAGCTTTGATGATTGTATGGCTACTTCGGATCCTCTTGAGATTGACATTCATCTTCAGTAACGTAGCATAAGGACAGATATTCAGAGACGAACCTCCATCTACCAAGACTCCAACTAACATGTATCTGGAGGACAAAACCGCAATGTGTAACGGCTTGCAATGACCGGTCCCTTCGGGCGGTATGTCATCATCAGGAAAGAGATCACATTGTTGTTGAAAATGTGATCCACCAGATGTTGAAAATTTTCTACATCCACTGATTTCGACAAGTAGGCTTCTTCCAAAACCTTCAGTAGAGTCTTCCTGTGATCCTCGAAAGTTAAAACCAAGTCTAGTATTGAAATTTGATGTGGAGCTTCTCTTAAGCTTAAAACCACCTTGGCTTCATTATGACCCATAACACGGAGGAATTTTTCAATCTTCTCCATGGGAATTTTCCCCTTTGATTTGATGGTAGGCTTCATCACCCGTTGGGGAAGACACAGTGGATTTTCCTTCGACACTGCAGCAGTTGTATGAAATGTGGATCCTTCAGCTTCTCCATAATTCCAGGGAACTTTCTGTAAGCTGATAACATGATATTGTGGATGGCAAGGTGATTGGCTCTGGCACAGCCACTTCCAAAGGTTTATTAACTCCTTTGAGTTGAATTGTGAATGGTTTAACAGTCCCATCGGCCTCAGACGATATAACTACTACCAGTCCCTTCCATTTGGTAGGACAAGTATTTTCACTCTCAAATAGCACAATATCATTGTATGCCAATTGTAGGACACCGCTATCGATTAGATTCTGAATAAGATGGCGGAGTGCCCAGCATTCTTCCGTGCTGTGACCGCGAGAATGGGAGTGATATTGACATACTCCATCAGGATTGAACCATCCTGAACGGGGATTAATTGGAGGTAGGAGGGATGTGATTCTTCCTTCATTGATTAGCATCTGAAGTATCTCCTCCATAGGTTGGCCCAGGTATGTAAATTCCCTTCTATTGGCAAAATCCCGACGGGCTTTGGCAGTTGCTTTCTTCGTCACTTTGTCCTCTAATGTTTCATATTTTGAAGGTGACGATGGAGTATTCATAACCAAGGGGAGGAGACTAGCATGCTCCTGGCTGATTATTTAGCGTGTGACTTGATGCTGATAGGTCACCAGTTCAGCCAATTGCTCAATTTGCTTGCACAGAGCTTTAATATTCCGTTCCATTGTAAACTGGAACTTTGCATAATCCCATTTGTCAACACCATCTTTGATGATCTGGGATGCCTCACAGTTAAAATTGGAACTTTCTCCACTGCTCCAATTAATCATGTTGACCTCTTCTTCTTTGTGTGGAGGAAGAGGATTATCTTGTACGTGAGGTTGATTTGGTTTGGTGACCACGATCTCACCGCTGTCTATTAAATCTTCGATCTTGTGTTTCAAGGCCCAACAATCTTGAGTATCATGTCCAGGTGCCCCGACATGATGAGCATATTTTCGAGCAGCATTGAAACCCCTCCCATTAGGGTTGACTGGTGGAAGAAGATGCGTGATTTTCTTGTGAGTGGTCAAACGATTGAAAATATTCTTGAGTGAGTCCCCTAGGGGTGTGAACACTTGAGGGCGTTTGACTTCTCCACCTTTAGTCAATGGAGGGTTTGAAGACTGTGCTTGAAAGGGAGTGTAATTTCTCCTCTGAATAGGCATATTCTGATTGCCCTTTTGACCTTGGAGTATCAAGGAAACATCGTTCTTCAAAATCTTCACTCTAATGCTCGCTATCCAATTCTATCCTTAATCTCTGTTAATTACTTTGCATGATGACGATTTCGTTGTTCGTTACTCGATATATATGCCACACCTAAATTTTGGTCAAAGTCCCATATTATTTAGAGTCCATACGCTATCCAAGTGCTCAACCCCATGTCCCAGCAGTGTTGAAATCGAATTGGGACTGCCAGATTTCGGGACTTAAAAAAAACAGGCGGGTCATCGTAGGAAGACAAAATGGGTCAAATTAAGATGAAAAAAAAATTCCATTTTGAGATCAGGGGTAAAGAAACAAAGCAGTCCATGTGCGAATCAGCTAACTCTTCCCTCCCTCTCTAACTCTTCTCTCCCTCTCTCTAACACTTCCCTCTCCCTCGAAGCGAATCTGTAGCAAACCGAAAGGGACGAACGGAAGGAAAGCTTCGACCGACCAACGGAACCATACCTAACGGAAGGTGAGGGTACTCCACTTTATTAATTTTGTAATTTCTTTTGAACCAAAATAAATCTAGGGTTTATTTGGGGTTTTGTTACATGGTTACATTAAATTGATAGGAGCAACTATTATACCCAAAATCTAGAATTGGTGGAATTGGTGTCAATTTCGTGGATTTTCTCTTACAATAATGGTCCTGTGT
Organism: Panax notoginseng; assembly: GCA_016801055.1. Lineage (NCBI taxonomy): Eukaryota > Viridiplantae > Streptophyta > Magnoliopsida > Apiales > Araliaceae > Panax > Panax notoginseng. The sequence continues at coordinate 63,162,599 of CM029023.1, read as the reverse complement.
AGTTTAGCCGTACATAAATGATTTTGATCGAAGGGATTTGTAAACTGGGTATAGTTGAATTTGTAAACTGGGTGTAGAAAGAGTCGATTTTGATGTTGAGGTACTCACCTTGAGCCTTTCTATTGGAATAACACTTTCTTTAGTTACCTTTTGATGTAGTCCATATTATTGAGATTTTAAAAAGAACCACAGGGATTATTGGTAAAATCATCCTTTAATGCAAGTAAATTCTAGTGTTTGAGCTCAAAAATGCTAGTGAATTTTTGATGGTTAAGCACAACTGGCTTTAGTGGTTTGCCGGTTTATGGTTGTAAAACTGGTTCAAAGATGCATAAGATAGTTTCTATTTGTTTCTAAAGGAAAAGGAGTGTGCCCGAGCACACACCCTCTACAAGTGAAATACATACATATAAAGCACATTGGTACGCCATAGACAAGCTTAAAAGAAGGTAAATTAAATTCTTGGAAGAATAATGTATTGATGAGTCTTAAAAGCACTATCTAACATGGAACATTAGATGCTGAGGTTAGATATTGAGATTCCATGATAGTTTTTCAATTACCAGCAGCACAATTCCCATTGGTTTAAATACAAAGTGACTACATTGATGTCAAAAACTTTCTACTGCACGTAGCTTTGATGTAGGAAGATATTCTGTTATGTTGTATTTATGTAGTGTAATTTGTAACAAAGAAAATCTCTAAACTCCTTAGGAAAATGGACAGCTTTCCTTTGGCAACTGCAACCCATCCTCGAGGGGTATCACCTAGTGAATGAACAATCTAGGCATTTAGTTAGGAAGATCTGATCGAAGACTTTAGTTGATATTTATATATAATTGATAAAATGTACTTTGTTGCAGTATGCCAATGTTTTGGACTTTGAAATTTTTTAGGCACGTCTTCGTATTCCTGATCTAGTTCTCCAGGTGATTGCATCACTTAACAGTCTAGACGTGCAGCTATATAAGTACGCTCAGGACATTTTTGCAAAGCAAAATAGACATATGGGGCAAAAGTTTCTTGGTTCTGTAAGTGCCCCTCTTTCTGAAACTCAACATTTCTGACATCTTAGTTCTTATTATAACCTTCTTCCCACATTCTTTATATTACACTGCTACTTTTATAAAACATCAATAATGAAGTGCAGTAATGTTCATTTTATGATTCTGTATTCGTTTTTCCAATTCCAGGATATTGCATTGGCATCTGTTTCAATGAGGCCGATCCCTTTTTCACCAATTTTGGAGAAACTCTCTCTATCTGATGAGAACTTGGCTCAGTCAGACGGTTTAACATAGAGACTCCAGAAGATAATGCAATACCCATCCTGCTACAGGAGAGTATGATAAAAAGAAGTCCACCTGAACGGGTTTTTCGCCTTAAAGGAGCTGACCACTCACCCTTTTTCTCCAGGCCTCAAACTCTACACAAACAACTAGTAAAGATTGCAAAGATCTTGTAAATGACTGTTTATTTTGTTGGAAGTCTCTCTCTAGGAATTCTACTTACATGATCCAATAACAGGCTCACAAAAGCTAACAAGAATTTTGTCTTGAAACATTCATTAGTATTGTTTATATTTTTCGAGAAATGTAGCAACTCATCCAATGAATAGTAACGACTCCAGCGAATTAGCGATGGTAAAAATTGAAATATGTCAATTGTAACTAATTGTGCGATTTGTCATAATTGTTAATGTTATGTATGCGGTGTTATTGTTAATGTTATTAAATCGGTTGTAATTTTGATAATTTTCATTATCTAACCAGCATGTTATGTATGCGATGTATAATTTGTAGTTTATAATATTATATATGAGCAATCTAATGAAAATGGTATTTCTTTTTTATGAAACATACATATTTTAGGCATTGTTAATTTTTATTTTATTTTGTGTGTAAAATATTTTACAGAATACATCTTACAGAGCTAGGATTTGCAGCATTCGTATACATGTTCTAGCTAGCACCCACAATATGACCTAAGTCATTATTACCCATAAGTTGTTCAAACAGAAGAACTCATGCACACACCCAGAGAGCTTTAAAAATAACACAAAAAGAATATGAAATAGAGTTTTTTTTTATTGTGAAAATAAAGTTCTCCAAGCAACTGGTATAAACGAAGCAGCAATGGGAAAAAGTCCACCACACCAGATAACTTAAGGCAATGATACAAGGCCTTTTACATAAAAAAAATTGGGAAAAGGGTCGGAACTCTTGAATTCCTAGAGACTTTCCATACTTCTGGCTTCTTGCTTGAAGGTGTAGACTTTTGCAATGCCAGAAATAAGTGCTTAATTCTTAGCTAGTAATCGGTGCAAGTCATCATTCAGTGTTAATCCCTGACATAGCAATGATTCATCCCTGAAACAGTAAATTTAGAATTACCACAGTGATAATTGAAGATCAGTAATTAAGAGACTTCGCAAAAAACTTTCAAACACATCACAACAAAAATTAAATAAATAAAAAGTTAATTTTTAAAAAAAATATCACATGCTTTACACAATACTTCTAATGGATGACAAATTTTAGAAGCAAGTTGTAATTGAGTCACTATTCTCCTTGATAGAATAGGATAACCTGCACATGCATGCAGTAACTTTATAGAGTTCAATAGCAGATGCCCTTTCGAGTTTGACAGAAAAGAAAGAGGCAAAAAAGGGGTATAGTATTCAAAGAAAAACTAAATATGGACACAACTCACCAATTTGATCATATAAGAAATCAACTTACTTAGAAGAGGTAACTGTCACTGCACTAATGATGCCCACAAGCTGGCTAGTGAAGACATGCATATAAACGTAAAATGGGGGAAAAGACATTGATTATAATACTAAGCAAATGATATATATAATACTACATTTGAGGAACCTGCCGAGTGATTATAATGCTATCTATGTAACATTCATAAATACTTATTGAAAATGTAAATAACTAACCACTCTTAATTGCAAAAAAATTCCCGTGGAAAAAGTTGATGCCTCATTAAGCACTCTTATAACATGTTCTGCAGAATTCAAACAATTTTTTCAAGAATCCTCATATGCAAGCATTCCAAAATGTTTCCAGAAGTAAAACCTAGTCACAACGTGCAGTAAACGACTAAGTAAGAAAATAATTAGCCTCCAAATAAAACATCACAAAAAATAGATGACTTAAATATTGGTGAAACATATTTGCCAAAATTGCTCGAGAAATTGACACCTCCAAAATTCAACCCCATCTTAATGTTAACGGGTGCCAAGCAGCCATGAGAGAATAATGCTCGTCAAACACCACAAACAAAAATACCTTAAAAACACTCCTCCCAAAATTATTATTATGAACTTAGACTCCTCCTACAATCCTCCTAAAAACACATGAAGATCATTTAAACATACAAATAAGAAAACAAAAGGAATTCCATTTCTAAAAACCAATCAATTAAGAAAATTTGAAGGAAATTTTTTTAGTAGAATCATTCACCAAATCAAATCAACCCATATGGCTCAATTACCCTGAAGCGAATAAGAAATCACATGCATCCTTGGTAATGTAATAAAAGTAGTCCCAAATTAGGCTTCAAGTTTCCGTAGATAATGGAAAAATGTAAACAGAAGCAATGAACAAATTGATTATAAATTATATAAAGAACCCATAAAAGAAGTCAGAACCACGTCTCAAATAGAGGTTTTAAACTTCAACCAACACAGGTAACTTGCTAGAGTTCGATAAAAATGCCAAACATAAGTCACAGTTGGGCATTTCTACAAACATTTGGCAGGAGAAAGAAACAAATAGAAACTATCTTATGCATCTTTGAACCAGTTTTACAACCATAAACTGGCAAACGACTAAAGCCAGTTGTGGTTAACCATCAAAAATTCACTAGCATTTTTGAGCTCAAACGCTAGAATTTACTTGCATTAAAGGATGATTTTACCAATAATCCCCTGTGGTCCTTTTTAAAATCTTAATAATATGGACTACATCAAAAGGTAACAAAAAAAAGTGTTATTCCAATAGAAAGGCTCAAGGTGAGTACCTCAACATCAAAATCGACTCTTTCTACACCCAGTTTACAAATCCCTTCAATCAAAATCATTTATGTACGGCTAAACTACATATATTCTACCTGGATTGATTGTGGATTTTATTCTAGTTTGGTTTACTAGAGCCACCAAATGAACCAAAAGGTCAAACCTAGGGTGCAAGAATTAAATTTAAATATAACTATTACATTTAAATCCCGGGCTCCATTACAAATGGGTCTTCAAGCGCTTCTTGCTCTTTGATCTCCAATTCTTCAAAATAATTCTAATTATTCATATTAAAAAACTATTTAAAAATAAATAGAAACATTGATCAACAGTCAAGGGGAAGTACATAGAAGGGGATAGAATTTACATTAAGAAAAAATTAGAGAAGACGAGGCACGCAGACCCCATTTAATAAACACATACATTCATGCATCCAACTAAAATAAAATTCAATCATATTGGTCAATAGTCCATAATCAATCCCATTTATTATCATATACATCAATAAATAAATTCATCTCATGAATAATAAATATTCAATATATATATTGATATCATTTAATGGGCAAATTTAGTTAGCATAAAATCTAATTTTGAATCAAAATAAACTCCTTTATTTTAATCCAAATTTAAATAAAAATAAACCTCTTTTATTTTAATTTATATAATTTTGAATAAAATAAACTATTTTATTTTAATCAAATTCTTTAATCAAAATAAACTCATTTATTTTAATTAATTATGGAATTCAATTCCAAGTAAAAAAAACTTCTTTATTAAAGGAAACACGGATTCTCTTTCCTATTCACAAATAAACTCCTTTATTTTGAATAATATAAAATTTTATTCTATATCTAAATAAACTCCTTTATTTAAGGAAATACGGATTCTCTTTCCTATTCACAAATAAACTCCTTTATTTTGAATAATATAAAATCTTATTTCATATCTAAATAAACTCCTTTATTTAAGGAAATATGAAATCCAATTCTAACTCTAATTAGTTAGCATGAAATCTAATTTTAAGATTAAAATAAACTTTTTATTTTAAGATTAAAATAAACTTTTTTATTTTAATTATAAAATTATTAAGAATATTATATTTATGTCGACGTCGGGATTTTTATTTGTCCCTTTTCGTTTCCTATTTTTTTGTGTTCTCATGTTAGGTGAGATTTGTTTGAAAAAATAAGTGAAAAAGGTCCGACATGTATAATGTCGACGATGGACTGTTAAGATTCGCTAGTTGGTTTTTTTATATGGTTGTACCAACACAACCGAGAAAAGGTTTGCACATTGACCCAGTGATGTGACACTGCTAAACGGGTCTGTGAAACCGAGATTTATTAGGGTCCGGGGACTTACTTATGCGGAGGGAAGGTGTTAGGCACCCCCCGACATTCGTGTTGCCATGGTGACCGCCACTTTTCAAGAAACTGTTATATGAATGTGTATGTGTGTGTGGGTCAATGTGCTGTAATTTGGAAGTAGTGCTATGCCTCGTTTGCACCTATATACAAAGGATTTGAATTTGTTTAAAAATTCAGTTTTAAACAAGATATAGCAATGATGTTTTAAAAGAGGTTTTTCAAACCCTATGCTCAATAGTAATTGAGGCCTTTGATACTTCTATTTTATTATGTGTTCGGCTGGATTGCTTTTATTTTCGAGATGTGAAACATCTTCGAGAAAATAATATACAAAATAGTGCCGAACTCCTCATGGGCATGAAAACCATCTGAGGAAATTCAACACCGTGAATAAATTTACAAGCTGCTTACAGCTGAAATGCCCAACATGGGAACCAAATCTAGACTCAGTAGACTGAATCTGTGATCACATGATTTCTAGGCTCACATGATACTGCAGTTTATATGAAAACTGTAAATATATATATACAGACATGATCAACCACCACAAAGCACCTCCATGGGGGATCATAAATGTAAATATATAAAAGCGATAAATATATATATATATATATATATATATATATATATATATGACATGATCAACCACCACGAAGCACCTCCATGGGGGATCAAAAATGTAAATAAAGCTGTAAAAGCGATCAACTGCCACGGAAGAAACTCCAGACAGGACGAAATGTACAGAAAACAGTAAAAACGATCGACCGCCACGAAGTAAACTCCAGGCGGGACGAAATGTAAATATGTAAATATATATATATAAAGTTATTCCAAATTCCAAACAGAAAATGTCCGAAATTCACATACGGATAATTTTTAATACCTCCATTCTGACAAAATACTGATAAAATACCTCAGCATTAATTCCTTTATTTATATCCACATAAAATAAATATTTTCTTATCATATAAATCAATAATTAATTATTCGCAAATAATATTACATAATCACAATTATGACAATCAGGTCGTTCCTAGGAAAGAGGGGGCTTTCTCATAAGGATTTATTCTTACTGACGCGCAATTAGGTGACCAAACCTCTCCTTAGACAGAACTTCCTTAGACATTGCCAATAATGCTATCTAATAATATTATTCAAATAATATGAATTATTGATCTAATAATGGAAAATACTGTGCAGTGACAATTATTGAAACAACAATAATATAAAATATCAACGTAGCAATTATTGAATCAATAAAATAAAATATTAAACAGTAATTACTGTAACAATTATTGAGTAGTGTCTTCTTACGTAAGAATCAATAATCCAACAATACCGTGTACTACCGTGCAACCACGCGTATTACTATACTTTAACCACCGGGTATTCTAACAGTGTTAACGGTAATAACTACGTCGTTATTTATAAAAACTCAAACTTGTCATTTTCTTTATCTGATCATTTTTCGTTATGGTCCCACAAATGGCTGCGCCATCGTACGAATATTCCCCGACAGCAAGAATATTCCACGACCAAATAATATTCCCTAACAACAATGAATATTTTATAACCACTTGCTTATTTTGCAAAATTTGCACATTTCACCCATAACCAAAGCATTATATCACTTAACACCTTATTATTTCAAGATAAAGAATAGAGGAAATTCAATTTTATTTATTAAAAAGTTGGGGTCATACAGTATTGACTGTCTTTCTAAAAGAACAAAGTAAAAACACTCGGGGCCAGACAATGCCTACTCAATCAGAGTCATTCACTCGAGGGGGCAGTCAGGATATTAACAGAAAGATGGAAACCCATATACCTAAACCTCATTCCAATAAAGGAACCCACAAAACCCTTGAAATCACCCATCTTAAAGAAGATCAAGACACTAGTGATTTTTGGAAGAAGGTTCTACAAATGGAAGAGACCATTCGGTCCATCAAAGGGACTGGAAACTATGGAAGTGTCACCTATTCAAATCTCTGCATATTCCTAGGGGCTCGATATCCTGACAAATTCCAAGTCCCAGAGTTTAAAAAGTACAATGGGGCAGGCGATCCCTATACGCACCTGAAAGTATACATTGGTGAGCTAGGGTCTTATGCTGAAGATGAAAGCCTCAGAATGCAGCTTTGCTAAAAGAGTCTCACTGGAGAGGCTAAAGCCTGGTATGCCCGACTTGACAATGTCAAAATCCATAACTGGGAAGAATTGGCCCACACCTTTTTAAATCAGTACAGTTTCAGTCACAAATGGCTCCAGATCGATACCAAGTGACTAAAGTCAAAAAGCAGAGTACTGAGACTTTTTGAGAATATGCCCAAAGATGGAGATGTATGGCAACGCAAGTCATTCCATCAATGACAGAAACTAAAATGGTGATGACTTTCATAAACATCCAAGAGACTCCTTACTATGAGAGGATTGTAGACACTCAAAATTTCGTTTTCCTATTACTAACTATGCAGGAGGACAAAAGCATCTTTTTTACACTCTAGAGATAACCTTGGAGGACCACAACATCAATTCCAACCTCGGAGATAACCCCGAGAGATCCAGTTTCTAACCCCAGAGATAACCCTAGGAAATTAGTTTTCAACCCCGGAGATAACCCCGAGAAAGTGAGTTCTAACCCTAGAGATAACCCAAGGAGATCAAGTCTACTGCCCGAAGTCAACCCCGGGAGGTCAAGCCAAGCTCAGAGATAACCCTGAGAATAGTCAAAGTCAACATCATGTCAACCTCAGAGATAATCCTGAGAAAAGACTGCTACAACTGCGTTAAAATAGGAGATAACCCCGGGAGGGGCAAAATGGTCATTTTGCCAACTCAACTTCAACTCAAATCAAATACACTCAGTTCAACTCAAATTACTTCAAAAGAAGTCCCACAAGAATCATATCTTAACTTCTGAGCGCAAACTACGTAAAACGGCTCAACGGACTGCTTGACGGAAACCCGAAAATGCCATTTTGGTCATGGACCCATCTTCCCAGAATCAAAAATGGCTAAATCATATTTCATTGTGTAGCTCTCGAAAAGAGCTTTCCAGAATTGTATGGCACACTTCCATCTGACTCCCGGATTGAAAGTTATGAAGGTTCGAGCGAGTAGCGCGTTGTACGAGTGCACGTACGTCGAGACAGCGGGACCCACATTGTCCGGGGCACACCGAGCAGCCACAGGTACACCTACTGCCACCGCAGGTACACCTGCGGCTCCCCCCTCTATAAATAGAGGGCTTGGGTGGCCATATTTGCAAGGGAAAAGACGAGGAAGCCCTGTCCAATTTGCTCTATACACACTATAAACTGAGTGTTTTCTCATTTTAAACACTTGTGATCTTCTATATTGTTATATTTTTACCGGCGGGAGCCGAGTGCTCATCTATTTAAAGTCATTGAAGTCTTCTTTGACAGTTCACTATAAGCCTTCTTACACTTTCTAAAGCCTTTCTCCACTACTGTGCACACACAGTTCTGCACGTTGAGAGTCGTATTGCGTGTGTATGCCCGGAGTTTGGTCCGTGGCATTTATTTATTTTTATATATATATTAGTCTGACCTAGAGTTTACTTCGTGGCCTTTTACCCCTTTATTTACATTTCTGTCAGGCTTGGAGTTTACTTCGTGACCTTTTACAGCTTTATTTACGTTTTGTCCCGCCTGGAGTTTACTTCGAGGAGGTTGATCATTTTAGTGCTTTATTTATATTTTTCAGTACCCCATAGAGGTGCTTCGTGGTGGTTGATTGGTTTTTTATTGCTTTATTTATATTTTCCAATTCCCCATGGAGGTGCTTCGTGGTGGTTGATTGGTTTTTACTTCTTTATTTACATTTCCAATCCTCCATGGAGGTGCTTCGTGCTGGTTGATTGGTTTTTACTACTTTATTTACATTTGCAATCTCCCATAGAGGTGCTTCATGGTGGTTGATTGCCTGCACACACACACACACACACACACACACACACACACACACACACACACACACACACATATATATATATATATATATATATATATATATATATATATATATATATATTTACAGCTTTTATATATATAACTGTTTACAACTTTCATACAAATTGCTACTTCATGTGAGCTTAGGAATCATGTGATCACAGATTCAGTCTACTGGATCTAGATTCGATTCCCGTGATGGACATTTTCAGTTGTACACGACTTATAAATTTTTTACAGTGTTTGAATTTCGTTAGATGGCTCTCACGCCCACAAGGGGTTCGGCACTACTAGGCATATTATTTTCTCGAAGATGCTTTGCATCTCGAAAATAAAAGCAATCAAGCCGAACACATAATAAAGTGGAAGTATCAAAGGCCTTAATTACTATTGAGCACAAGGGTTTGAAAAACCTCTTTTTACAAAACATCACTGCTATATCTTGTTAAAACTTAAGTTTTATACAGAAATTCAAACCCTTTGTATATAGGTGCAAACGAGGCATATCACTACTTCCAAATAATTGCACATTGATCCACACACACACACATTCATATAATAGTTTAAATGAAAAGTGGTGGTCACCGTGGCAACACGGATATCGGGGGGTGCCTATCACCTTCCCTCCGCATAACCAAGTCCCCGAACCCTAATCTCGGTTTCACAGACCCGTTAAGCAGTGTCACATCACTAGGTCAATGTGAAAATCTTTTCTCGGTTGTGTTGGTACAACCATTTAAAAAACTAACTGGTGAATCTTACAGTCCAATCGTCGACATATATATGTCGGACCTTTTCGCAACTTATTTTTTTCAAAAAAATCTCACCTAACATGAGAACACCAAAAGACAAGAACAGAAATGGGACAAATAAAAATCCCGACGTCGACAGGTGGCGAATCTGTTGGGGACTCCAGTAAGAGGGCTTAAGCCGCTATTTACAAACTTTTCAAAACTTTTATTTGTTTGTGTGTGGATGTTGCATTTACATTTGAATGAATGTGTACTAATGCATTTACTTACTGCCCTTAGTGCTTCGCACCATATTTTCCTGTGATATTAGTGCTTCGCACATGTCATCATTTCTATACGGTGAGATGCGATGTATGTGAATGTATGTTGTGTGGTTCCTCCACCAGGAGGCTATCCTATCGGTGTTTGATTACTGGACTCGTAGGGAGACTAATTCCAACGAGGATCAAGAAAGGCACCACCCAAATTCGCTCCAGTTGAAAGACCAGATTAACTTTCCGTCAAGTAAATTGCGATGATTTGGGAACCTTCATGCCAACAAGCTGCGAGAGTAACCTAAGATAGGTCAGCCTCTGATTAACCAAACGCGGAGGGAAGTCTCTTCATACCTTCCCATTTCAATTACTTGTAATTTTAATTACTTGTAATTTTATTTCCATGTCAATCTCAATGTGATAGAAAATATAAAGGAATATGTGTACATGCATTCCCTTTCATATCAAAACTTTCCATGCTATTTGTTCAATTGACATCCGTTTCGCAGGACAATACTCCGAAAACGGACCCATTAAGTAGCATGAAATGTGACGCCCCCAAAATAGGTCCATTCCACCCAATCCATTCTGAGTCGCCAAATACATGGTACAGAAACAACTACAACTTTATTAATACAATTATCGTGCAAAATACGACAACACTTAAGTGTGAGTTTAAAATACAACTATTATCTTCTAGACAATATCCACACTCAAATAAGTCCTCATAACAATTATTGATACTTTATTTTACAAAAATGGTGAGGACTACTAAAACATCTTTCTAGAACCATCATTCCATATCCCGACTAGTACTCGCTACATTCTCGCCTCCTGAGAAGAAAAATGGAACAAAAAGGAAAGGGTGAGCTCAACTAGCCCAGTAAAGAATATTATGACTAAGATAATATAGAACAAATTACCGTTAGTTCTCAACAGGGAAAAATCTAATAGAATACAATAGACAACAAATTTTAAATCAATATTCGCAGCGGAAATAATAATTCATTAGAAGAGTTAAGTAGTAGATAAAATCTACTATCATCTATGAATTTAAAAGTTCATCATCAATATTTTATCCCTGTAACATCAATTAATATACATCTTGAATCAAATAGTCATTTTTGCACTACAGGCCAAAGATATTAATCAGTCGGTCATGTTCATCTCAACACCTATTCATCTCAACACATGTTCATCTTTGCACTAAGGGCCAAAGATATTCATCAAGAAATCATTCATCTTTGCACCACAGGCCAAAGATATTCAGTAATATCGTCATTTAGGACTGAGGATGATGAAAAATATATTTTAAAGAAAACGAATCCAATTAGACAAAAGAACAAATATTAAGAATTCGTACTTCGGTTTATCCATGTTCAAAAATACTCCATAATAAACTATTGTGGAGCAGAATTCAAAAAAAAAATTTGAATAATTTTTTTTTTAATGAAAGTGTTTGAATCATATAAGTGTATATGATAATTGAGCTAGATAGTTAATTTTTTTTAACTAAGAAGTATACTTAATCATTTTCAAGGAAGAGTAATGAAAGTTATGTAAGAAATTAACATAGCTTGAATGTTAGCCTTGATTACTAAATTAAAAGAATTTACAATCCTTAAGTAATTGATTATTGATATGAGTATGTATATGTTTGTAACTTATTAAGTCAATTTATAATAATAAGTTAATAAACTAGGAGAAATATGTTAGGACATATGTGAATTAAGTACGTGATTGCGTAAATATGTATTTTATAATGTGTGTACATTTATTTTGTAAAGAGATGAAGAATAAAGTTATGTAACCTAATACATATGTTAGGTATGATAATTAAATAACCTAATGGGTTATGATTTAAGAGAATGATAGTATATAAAAACATATACTAATCCTTAGAGATTTATTTTATACGTCTCCATTAATTAATTTTATAACCTAAAGATAGCAAGTCTAATTGGGTTATGAAATTAAAGATATATGAGTGAGAAATTAACTTACTAACGTGTGTAAGAGAACCCTAATTAAATAATGGGGAATGGATAAAAATTAATAACTATAAACTATATTGAATTTCAAGCCCAGATAATTAGAATTTCTAGCCTTAGTAATTAATTGATTGGCCCAACACTTAGCCCAATTGGGAGGGAACCTTTTGGACCATTAAGTAAGCTAAATGGAGCTTAAAGATAATAAAAAGGGGCCCAAGAAGGCAATCATGGCGGAAAATATCATATAGGAGAGAAAGGGGGGAGGCATGTAATCATTACACCACTTTAGTAGGTGAACAACTTTGCTTAGGTGTTAACTTTGGATGAAGCCAACACTTATAACCAATCTTCCAAGCAACATTTTGCTAAGGCTACAAGTAACCACCAATGACTAAGAGAGAGAAGAATGAGAGATCTTGGAAGATTATATACATACATATATTATATTTTCCCAATTATAAATAACTCATTTAATTATCTAGCACAAGTTTTTTTCTTTACTTTTAACTCCTACAGAGCTAAAAACAAAACAAAGTAAGAGAGAGAGAGAGAGAGAGTGCAAGAGGTTTCGGTCAAGATAGAAGAAGAGAGAGAGGGAGAGTTTTGTAAATTTTTAAGTTCCATAATCTAAGTATTAGAAAGAAGAAGATGAGGAATCAAGAGAAGGTATAAAAAATCCCTACTTTTATAGTTTAATTTCTCTTTATGATGATTTGAGCTTTGATTTTTGTAAAATTATGATCTTGAGGTTTAAAACCTTAGATCTTGGTGTTTAAAAGTGTTTTATATTTAGATCCAACTCTTTTGTAGTTCAAAAGTTGAAGCTAAACTAAGAAATATGAGTTAGGTCTTTCAAAAGATTGAAAATAAAATTTTTCTTAGCTTTTGTTGTGTTTTATCTTATGATTGCTGATTATTTGGTGAATTAAACTATGGATCATGTTAGATCCATGAGTATATGAGTTATTTTGAGTTAATATGTTGAGTTATGTTGGTTTTGTGGGAGATCATGAAAGTTTTAATACAAAACATAAAGAGTTGAAAAATAGATTTTTGAAAAAACCAAGTATGATATGGAAATGACCATATCTCTTATTCTACTTTGAATTTTTTAGTTTGGTCAAGTCCTAGAGTTAGATCTATGAGTTTTCTAACATCTCCAAGTGGAATTACTGAAAAAGGAGTTTTAGATTTCGGTATGGATTATTTTTAGCAAAGCACGAAAACCTTGTTTTTCTAATTTAACTTCTGCCCAAAATATTGGAAGGGCTGTTTTGGCAACTTATTTAATGAGATAAAATCCGGACTTTTGGGGGATGAAAATATATGTGATAAAGTAGGTTGTGTCCAAAAATGAGCTCATTCCGACTTAAAATGAGCAAGTTATGACTATTTCAATTTTTGCATTTTCCCGACGAAAATCGCTATAACCGGAGTTGTATAACTCTGATGGCCTTGAAATTTAAACTGTAAGCTCACGTTAACATGTGTAAGATTCCGCCAAGAGTTGGGAATTTTTGGAGTTAAGTATGAGGTAGCTAATTTCTTAAGGAATTAACTAGAAATTGATTTTTGAAAAATACTTGAGGGAGTTGAAAAATTCCAGAAAAATACTTTTTGTGTATGGAATATATGTATATATGATTGGCCAAAAGATTAGAAAAGAATAAGCTAATTTCATATTTTCATGAATAGTGTATTTCAGCTTCTCGAAATGAACATTTCAGGTTGCTGAAAAGGGAAACTGAAATGTCAAGAAGTGAAGTCAGTTTTGTTTTAGCTTGCTGAAATAGAAACTGAAATGATATATTAAGTCTACTGAGTTCATAAATAGTTTGTCAAGTTATATTACGAACTTATAAATGAACGGGTAAGTGTTAAGTTTAAGATAGTATAGTGTACTCACTAATGATTAGTTATGTGAATTCATGCTAAATTGTTATGAGTAAGATATGTGATGCTAATTAAAAGATCGATTTTATCAATGATAGGTCTTACAAAAGAAGCTAACTTAAATTGCGTAGCAGTAGTCAACGAATCAGGCAAGTTCCCAACTCAACTTGAGTTACTATTTTTCAAGCATGGTAGTGAATAATTATTGATAGTAATTCACATCTATAATGATTATTGTAATTCGCATGTAGTGCAATTGATTCTTGTTCTATTATTTGAATTGTTTATAAATCATGTCTCAGCTAATTGTTTTGGCGAGACTAATATTTGTTAAAGCATGAAATGTTCTATTTATTACGAACTGAATTGTTATTGGAATATCTATGCCATTGACTTCGGCTAGATTAGTATGGTTATTAATTATTGAAATCATAGTATTTCTTTCAAAGTAATCCAAACCATATTGATGTGGTACGGACTCGTGATGTAAGACTGAGATGAACAAATTTTAATGTCGTAAATCGACCTATGCGCTATTATTGAGTATTATGCATAATATAGGGTACAAAGGAGTTGGTCACTCCAGGTACTTGCAGAAGAGTATAGTTTAGTTTTTATAACTAATTTATATTCTTGAGGAAATTTAGTTTTAATAACTAAATGATTCCTCTATTAGTTCATGATCCTTTTGTGATCACTCAGCATGAAATCTGGGTATATCCCACTTTATTGAGTATTGTTGCAGTATTATTAATTCTTATTATTCAATTGAATATTATTGAATCTTTGAAAGAATTTTACTATTTCATCTTTGATATGTTATTCAGTATGAAATGGGAGAAAGTTTTATTATTGAGATTGAATTATTATTCAGCTACTTCGAAATCTTTTGATTATTGTTGAAGTTCTAAAGAAGCTAGACTCTTCTGTTCATGATATATATCATTTGTTGTATATTTTAACTTGCTGGGCAAACTCGTTGCTCACTCTTGCTTAAATAAAATATTTCAGTTAATGCCGATGTAGCAGAAGGTTCTAACAGGGACAAAGGCAAAGGCAAGGTTCAGGAGTAGTTAGTGTCAACTTTTAATGGTTATGTTTTATTATGTAATTAAGTATGTAAACCTTTTGATTATATAAGGGTATGTAAGTTATGTTAAGGTTAGTTAACCTGGGATATTGTTATAAGATGTATTAAGGAATATTATGAATAATGTTTTTCATTAATGAATGAGTAGTTAGATGTGTTATATATGATGGATCGTGAGCACCAAAACCGAGGTTAGGGAACTCGAATTTGGGGGCATCACAAGTTGGTATCAAAGCTGTAAGTTATAAACCTTAGGTCGGGGGGGGGGGTGGGGGAAAGCCTTAGGAATATAATCATAAACAGGATAGAGAAAACTCGTTTAGAGTTCTAAGTGATGGATTAGGAAAATTCATCAATAGTAAGATATGGGGACACTCAGTGTTTATGGATTATGTTTGATAGTGATGTACTAATGAAGTTATTTAAAACTGGTAATAGGATGTCAGGAGATGATAAGATGGTTACGAAAGTGTTAGCAGCTGCACCAATGCCATTAGCCGAGGTGCCAGCTCAGAGTGAGTCAGTTGAGGAAGTTTTAAGAGACGAACCTACGATAAATCTAGCAAGCGATCATGACGAGTACCCCGAGATGGAGCTGGATGAAGAGGAAGAAGTATATTCCAAAGAAACTAAGGTGGAGCTAGAAATAACGATCAAAGATGGGGAAGAAGACAAAGTAGCAATCGAAGAAGGTCAAGCATCTGCGGAAGTTGAAAAATTAAGGACTAAAGTACTTCTCTTGGAGGAATTATGGAAGACAGAAAGAGCATTACGCGAGATGACAAAAGAATGAAATAATCTGAAGGCACAAGTCAATAGAATGAAGGTTAAGGGTAATGTATCATCTAAAGATGTAAGTAAGAAAAAGAAGGGTAATAAAAGGAAAAAGAACAACGACAGTGACAACAACTCAGAGAATTCGCATTCAAAGAAGAAACAAGCATGTGGAAAGTGTGGAAAGAACCATTCGGGGGAATGTATGTGGGGTAAAAAGGTGTGTTATAATTGTGGTAAAGAAGGACATCTATCACCAAATTGTCCTAAACCAAAGAAAGGAGGATGTTTTGCATGTGGTGGAATGGGTCATAGGGTTAAGACTTGTCCTAAAAAGAAGACAGATGGAGGAAGTGGACGGAAGAAAGATTAAGTGTTAGGAGTATAATCTTTTGGAGTATAATATTCGCTTTGGTAGAATATCAAGATAATTTTTTTTATGTCTCAACTTTTTGTGTAAAGTTGTAGTAATGAATCCCGACCTTTGTCACACGGGGATAGTAATCGTTTGTAGTAGTTTGCACTATGTACTGAAAAGTACTATGTACTATTTGCATGAATATAAATGCAATGATGTGATTATATGTTTGAATAAGTAATTAAATTATGAGAATTAAATTATTAAGATGATTATCTGAATAATTTGATAATTCAGTAAGTTGGATTAAATAATACAGGAAGCTGAAATTGGTTTAAGTTTAAAATTTTAACTACTATTAATACGATGTTGCATAAAGACAAAGTATTAATGTAAGTCTTTAATTCATCAGATAATGCCGCCAAGATGACAAAATCGTAACCAAAGGGAGGAGCGGTCTGTGAATAATGAAGGAGATCAAGCTGATCCAATGCAGAACTTCGCAGACATGATAGCTCAAGCTATGCAAACTAGAGCCCCGGTAGCAAGAAATCGACCATCTAATCGATTAGCTAACTTTAAAGACTTTAAGGCCATAGGACCGCCAGAATTCAAGGGAATCATTCACCCTGTAGAAGCCCAGACATGGGTAAATGAGATGGAGAAAGCTTTTGTTATTTCTAGAGTAGCGGAGGAGCAAAAGACAGATTTTGCTACCTATTTGATGAAGGGCGAGGCGAATTACTGGTTGGAGACAAACAAATCTAGAGCTGGTACAGCAGTAGTAACTTGGACAAAGTTTAAGGAGTTATTTTTCGAAAATTATTTCTCAGAAAGTATGCAAGCAAGAATGGAAGTAAACTTTTTGGAGTTGAAGCAGGAGAATATGTCGGTTGCAGAATACACTGCCAAATTCAACGAACTAGCGAGATTTGCTCCGTATCAGGTGGACACTGAAGTAAGAAAGGCGTGAATGTTTGAAAATGGACTGAAGCCAGGGATATATAGCAAGGTAGCTGTGTTGCAGATTAAGACATTTTCAGCCCTGTTGGAAAAAGCAATCATCGCTGAAGGAGGAAGTGAAGCTGTGTCAAGGTATCATCAAGAGAAGAAGAAAAAGACAAATGAAGGAGGTAGCAGTGGAGGAAGTAACTCTAATAAGCTTAAGTGGAAGGACAATACTGAATCTGGAGACAAGTCAGGAGATAATAGGAAGAAAGGTGAGGCATGTGCAAATTGCGGTAAAAAGCATCAGGGAGTATGTTTGAAGGGAAAAGGAGTGTGTTTTAACTGTGGACAATAGGGACACATCTCTCCAAATTGTCCAAGTCCAAAGAAGATATAAGGTTATTTTTCATGTGGATCGTTAGAACATCAAATTCGTAACTGTCCAAAGAAGAATGCAGAAAGAGGAAGCAACAATAGAGGAAACAGCAGTGGAACACTGGCGATCAAAGGACCTGCTCAGCCGGGAAGACCGACAGCGCGCACATTCAACATGACGTTGCAAGATGCAGTAGCTGCCCAGGAGGTGGTGAAAGGTAATGATTTAGTTAAGTAAATGAATTATGCAAAAAATATTAGATAGATATAGTTGTGAATGGTTTTCTTTTATAGATCTCAAGTCAAACGTTAGTATTTGAAACACAAATTAATATTTGGTTGATATAAATGAATTGATGAAAAAACTTTAAAAGATATTAGAGAGTAAGAAAGCGGTGATTCCGAGGACGGAATCCTTATAAGGAGGGGAGAATGTGAGAACCCAGAATTTTACATAATTAAAAATTTTTGAATAATTTTTTTTTAATGAAAGTATTTGAATCATATAAGTGTATATGATATTTAAGCTAGATAGTTAATTTTTTTTAACTAAGAAGTATACTTAATCATTTTCAAGGAAGAGTAATGAAAGTTATGTAAGAAATTAACATTGCTTGAATGTTAGCCTTGATTACTAAATTAAAAGGATTTACAATCCTTAAGTAATTGATTATTGATATGAGTATGTATATGTTTATAACTTATTAAGTCAATTTGTGATAATAAGTTAATAAACTAGGAGAAATATGTTAGGACATATGTGAATTAAGTACGTGATTGCGTAAATATGTATTTTATAATGTGTGTACATTTATTTTGTAAAGAGATGAAGAATAAAGTTATGTAACCTAATACATATGTTAGGTATGATAATTAAATAACCTAATGGGTTATGATTTAAGAGAATGATAGTATATAAAAACATATACTAATCCTTAGAGATTTATTTTATACGTCTCCATTAATTAATTTTATAACCTAAAGATAGCAAGTCTAATTGGGTTATGAAATTAAAGATATATGAGTGAGAAATTAACTTACTAACGTGTGTAAGGGAACCCTAATTAAATAATGGGGAATGGATAAAAATTAATAACTATAAACTATATTGAATTTCAAGCCCAGATAATTAGAATTTCTAGCCTTAGTAATTAATTGATTGGCCCAACACTTAGCCCAATTGGGAGGGAACCTTTTGGACCATTAAGTAAGCTAAATGGAGCTTAAAAGATAATAAAAAGGGGCCCAAGAAGGCCACCATGGCCGAAAATATCATATAGAAGAGAAAGGGGGGAGGCATGTAATCATTACACCACTTTAGTAGGTGAACAACTTTGCTTAGGTGTTAACTTTGGATGAAGCCAACACTTATAACCAATCTTGCAAGCAACATTTTGCTAAGACTACAAGAAACCACCAATGACTAAGAGAGAGAAGAATGAGAGATCTTGGAAGATTATATACATACATATATTATATTTTTTCCCATTATAAATACCTCATTTAATTATCTAGCACAAGTTTTTTTCTTTACTTTTAACTCCTAGAGAGCTAAGAACAAAACAAAGTAAGAGAGAGAGAGAGAGAGTGCAAGAGGTTTTGGTCAAGAGAGAAGAAGAGAGAGAGGGAGAGTTTTGTAAGTTTCCAAGTTCCATAATCTAAGTATTAGAAAGAAGAAGAAGAGGAATTAAGAGAAGGTATAAGAAATCCCTACTTTTATAGTTTAATTTCTCTTTGTGATGATTTGAGCTTTGATTTTTGTAAAATTATGATCTTGATGTTTAAAACCTTAGATCTTGGTGTTTAAAAGTGTTTTATGTTTAGATCCAACTCTTTTGTAGTTCAAAAGTTGAAGCTAAACTAAGAAATATGTGTTAGGTTTTTCAAAAGATTGAAAATAAAATTTTTCTTAGCTTTTGTTGTGTTTGATCTTATGATTGTTGATTATGTGGTGAATTAAACTATGGATCATGTTAGATCCATGAGTATATGAGTTATTTTGATTTAATATGTTGAGTTATGTTGGTTTTGTGGGAGATCATGAAAGTTTTAATACAAAACATAAAGAGTTGAAAAATAGATTTTTGAAAAAACCAAGTATGATATGGAAATGACCATATCTCTTATTCTACTTTGCATTTTTTAGTTTGGTCAAGTCCTAGAGTTAGATCTATGAGTTTTCTAACATCTCCAAGTGGAATTACTGAAAAAGGAGTTTTAGATTTCGGTATGGATTATTTTTAGCAAAGCACGAAAACCTTGTTTTTCTAATTTAACTTCTGCCCAAAATATTGGAAGGGCTGTTTTGGCAACTTATTTAATGAGATAAAATCCGGACTTTTGGGGGATGAAAATATATGTGATAAAGTAGGTTGTGTCCAAAAATGAGCTCATTCCGACTTAAAATGAGCAAGTTATGACTATTTCAATTTTTGCATTTTCCCGACGAAAATCGCTATAACCGGAGTTGTATAACTCTGATGGCCTTGAAATTTAAACTGTAAGCTCACGTTAACATGTGTAAGATTCCGCCAAGAGTTGGGAATTTTTGGAGTTAAGTATGAGGTAGCTAATTTCTTAAGGAATTAACTAGAAATTGATTTTTGAAAAATACTTGAGGGAGTTGAAAAATTCCAGAAAAATACTTTTTGTGTATGGAATATATGTATATATGATTGGCCAAAAGATTAGAAAAGAATAAGCTAATTTCATATTTTCATGAATAGTGTATTTCAGCTTCTCGAAATGAACATTTCAGGTTGCTGAAAAGGGAAACTGAAATGTTAGGAAGTGAGGTCAGTTTTGTTTTAGCTTGCTGAAATAGAAACTGAAATGATATATTAAGTCTACTGAGTTCATAAATAGTTTGTCAAGTTATATTACGAACTTATAAATGAACGGGTAAGTGTTAAGTTTAAGATAGTATAGTGTACTCACTAATGATTGGTTATGTGAATTCATGCTAAATTGTTATGAGTAAGATATGTGATGCTAATTAAAAGATCGATTTTATCAATGATAGGTCTTACAAAAGAAGCTAACTTAAATTGCGTAGCAGTAGTCAACGAATCAGGCAAGTTCCCAACTCAACTTGAGTTACTATTTTTCAAGCATGGTAGTGAATAATTATTGATAGTAATTCACATCTATAATGATTATTGTAATTCGCATGTAGTGCAATTGATTCTTGTTCTATTATTTGAATTGTTTATAAATCATGTCTCAGCTAATTGTTTTGGCGAGACTAATATTTGTTAAAGCATGAAATGTTCTATTTATTACGAACTGAATTGTTATTGGAATATCTATGCCATTGACTTCGGCTAGATTAGTATGGTTATTAATTATTGAAATCATAGTATTTCTTTCAAAGTAATCCAAACCATATTGATGTGGTACGGACTCGTGATGTAAGACTGAGATGAACAAATTTTAATGTCGTAAATCGACCTATGCGCTATTATTGAGTATTATGCATAATATAGGGTACAAAGGAGTTGGTCACTCCAGGTACTTGCAGAAGAGTATAGTTTAGTTTTTATAACTAATTTATATTCTTGAGGAAATTTAGTTTTAATAACTAAATGATTCCTCTATTAGTTCATGATCCTTTTGTGATCACTCAGCATGAAATCTGGGTATATCCCACTTTATTGAGTATTGTTGCAGTATTATTAATTCTTATTATTCAATTGAATATTATTGAATCTTTGAAAGAATTTTACTATTTCATCTTTGATATGTTATTCAGTATGAAATGGGAGAAAGTTTTATTATTGAGATTGAATTATTATTCAGCTACTTCGAAATCTTTTGATTATTGTTGAAGTTCTAAAGAAGCTAGACTCTTCTGTTCATGATATATATCATTTGTTGTATATTTTAACTTGCTGGGCAAACTCGTTGCTCACTCTTGCTTAAATAAAATATTTCAGTTAATGCTGATGTAGCAGAAGGTTCTAACAGGGACAAAGGCAAAGGCAAGGTTCAGGAGTAGTTAGTGTCAACTTTTAATGGTTATGTTTTATTATGTAATTAAGTATGTAAACCTTTTGATTATATAAGGGTATGTAAGTTATGTTAAGGTTAGTTAACCTGGGATATTGTTATAAGATGTATTAAGGAATATTATGAATAATGTTTTTCATTAATGAATGAGTAGTTAGATGTGTTATATATGATGGATCGTGAGCACCAAAACCGAGGTTAGGGAACTCGAATTTGGGGGCATCACAAGTTGGTATCAAAGCTGTAAGTTATAAACCTTAGGTCGGGTGGGGGGGTGGGGGAAAGCCTTAGGAATATAATCATAAACAGGATAGAGAAAACTCGTTTAGAGTTCTAAGTGATGGATTAGGAAAATTCATCAATAGTAAGATATGGGGACACTCAGTGTTTATGGATTATGTTTGATAGTGATGTACTAATGAAGTTATTTAAAACTGGTAACAGGATGTCAGGAGATGATAAGATGTTTACGAAAGTGTTAGCAGCTGCACCAATGCCATTAGCCGAGGTGCCAGCTCAGAGTGAGTCAGTTGAGGAAGTTTTAAGAGACGAACCTACGATAAATCTAGCAAGCGATCATGACGAGTACCCCGAGATGGAGCTGGATGAAGAGGAAGAAGTATATTCCAAAGAAACTAAGGTGGAGCTAGAAATAACGATCAAAGATGGGGAAGAAGACAAAGTAGCAATCGAAGAAGGTCAAGCATCTGCGGAAGTTGAAAAATTAAGGACTAAAGTACTTCTCTTGGAGGAATTATGGAAGACAGAAAGAGCATTACGCGAGATGACAGAAGAATGAAATAATCTGAAGGCACAAGTCAATAGAATGAAGGTTAAGGGTAATGTATCATCTAAAGATGTAAGTAAGAAAAAGAAGGGTAACAAAAGGAAAAAGAACAACGACAGTGACAACAACTCAGAGAATTCGCATTCAAAGAAGAAACAAGCATGTGGAAAGTGTGGAAAGAACCATTCGGGGGAATGTATGTGGGGTAAAAAGGTGTGTTATAATTGTGGTAAAGAAGGACATCTATCACCAAATTGTCCTAAACCAAAGAAAGGAGGATGTTTTGCATGTGGTGGAATGGGTCATAGGGTTAAGACTTGTCCTAAAAGGAAGACAGATGGAGGAAGTGGACGGAAGAAAGATTAAGTGTTAGGAGTATAATCTTTTGGAGTATAATATTCGCTTTGGTAGAATATCAAGATAATTTTTTTTATGTCTCAACTTTTTGTGTAAAGTTGTAGTAATGAATCCCGACCTTTGTCACACGGGGATAGTAATCGTTTGTAGTAGTTTGCACTATGTACTGAAAAGTACTATGTACTATTTGCATGAATATAAATGCAATGATGTGATTATATGTTTGAATAAGTAATTAAATTATGAGAATTAAATTATTAAGATGATTATCTGAATAATTTGATAATTCAGTAAGTTGGATTAAATAATACAGGAAGCTGAAATTGGTTTAAGTTTAAAATTTTAACTACTATTAATACGATGTTGCATAAAGACAAAGTATTAATGTAAGTCTTTAATTCATCAGATAATGCCGCCAAGATGACAAAATCGTAACCAAAGGGAGGAGCGGTCTGTGAATAATGAAGGAGATCAAGCTGATCCAATGCAGAACTTCGCAGACATGATAGCTCAAGCTATGCAAACTAGAGCCCCGGTAGCAAGAAATCGACCATCTAATCGATTAGCTAACTTTAAAGACTTTAAGGCCATAGGACCGCCAGAATTCAAGGGAATCATTCACCCTGTAGAAGCCCAGACATGGGTAAATGAGATGGAGAAAGCTTTTGTTATTTCTAGAGTAGCGGAGGAGCAAAAGACAGATTTTGCTACCTATTTGATGAAGGGCGAGGCGAATTACTGGTTGGAGACAAACAAATCTAGAGCTGGTACAGCAGTAGTAACTTGGACAAAGTTTAAGGAGTTATTTTTCGAAAATTATTTCTCAGAAAGTATGCAAGCAAGAATGGAAGTAAACTTTTTGGAGTTGAAGCAGGAGAATATGTCGGTTGCAGAATACACTGCCAAATTCAACGAACTAGCGAGATTTGCTCCGTATCAGGTGGACACTGAAGTAAGAAAGGCGTGAATGTTTGAAAATGGACTGAAGCCAGGGATATATAGCAAGGTAGCTGTGTTGCAGATTAAGACATTTTCAGCCCTGTTGGAAAAAGCAATCATCGCTGAAGGAGGAAGTGAAGCTGTGTCAAGGTATCATCAAGAGAAGAAGAAAAAGACAAATGAAGGAGGTAGCAGTGGAGGAAGTAACTCTAATAAGCTTAAGTGGAAGGACAATACTGAATCTGGAGACAAGTCAGGAGATAATAGGAAGAAAGGTGAGGCATGTGCAAATTGCGGTAAAAAGCATCAGGGAGTATGTTTGAAGGGAAAAGGAGTGTGTTTTAACTGTGGACAATAGGGACACATCTCTCCAAATTGTCCAAGTCCAAAGAAGATATAAGGTTATTTTTCATGTGGATCGTTAGAACATCAAATTCGTAACTGTCCAAAGAAGAATGCAGAAAGAGGAAGCAACAATAGAGGAAACAGCAGTGGAACACTGGCGATCAAAGGACCTGCTCAGCCGGGAAGACCGACAGCGCGCACATTCAACATGACGTTGCAAGATGCAGTAGCTGCCCAGGAGGTGGTGAAAGGTAATGATTTAGTTAAGTAAATGAATTATGCAAAAAATATTAGATAGATATAGTTGTGAATGGTTTTCTTTTATAGATCTCAAGTCAAACGTTAGTATTTGAAACACAAATTAATATTTGGTTGATATAAATGAATTGATGAAAAAACTTTAAAAGATATTAGAGAGTAAGAAAGCGGTGATTCCGAGGACGGAATCCTTATAAGGAGGGGAGAATGTGAGAACCCAGAATTTTACATAATTAAAAATTTTTGAATAATTTTTTTTTAATGAAAGTATTTGAATCATATAAGTGTATATGATATTTAAGCTAGATAGTTAATTTTTTTTAACTAAGAAGTATACTTAATCATTTTCAAGGAAGAGTAATGAAAGTTATGTAAGAAATTAACATTGCTTGAATGTTAGCCTTGATTACTAAATTAAAAGGATTTACAATCCTTAAGTAATTGATTATTGATATGAGTATGTATATGTTTATAACTTATTAAGTCAATTTGTGATAATAAGTTAATAAACTAGGAGAAATATGTTAGGACATATGTGAATTAAGTACGTGATTGCGTAAATATGTATTTTATAATGTGTGTACATTTATTTTGTAAAGAGATGAAGAATAAAGTTATGTAACCTAATACATATGTTAGGTATGATAATTAAATAACCTAATGGGTTATGATTTAAGAGAATGATAGTATATAAAAACATATACTAATCCTTAGAGATTTATTTTATACGTCTCCATTAATTAATTTTATAACCTAAAGATAGCAAGTCTAATTGGGTTATGAAATTAAAGATATATGAGTGAGAAATTAACTTACTAACGTGTGTAAGGGAACCCTAATTAAATAATGGGGAATGGATAAAAATTAATAACTATAAACTATATTGAATTTCAAGCCCAGATAATTAGAATTTCTAGCCTTAGTAATTAATTGATTGGCCCAACACTTAGCCCAATTGGGAGGGAACCTTTTGGACCATTAAGTAAGCTAAATGGAGCTTAAAAGATAATAAAAAGGGGCCCAAGAAGGCCACCATGGCCGAAAATATCATATAGAAGAGAAAGGGGGGAGGCATGTAATCATTACACCACTTTAGTAGGTGAACAACTTTGCTTAGGTGTTAACTTTGGATGAAGCCAACACTTATAACCAATCTTGCAAGCAACATTTTGCTAAGACTACAAGAAACCACCAATGACTAAGAGAGAGAAGAATGAGAGATCTTGGAAGATTATATACATACATATATTATATTTTTTCCCATTATAAATACCTCATTTAATTATCTAGCACAAGTTTTTTTCTTTACTTTTAACTCCTAGAGAGCTAAGAACAAAACAAAGTAAGAGAGAGAGAGAGAGAGTGCAAGAGGTTTTGGTCAAGAGAGAAGAAGAGAGAGAGGGAGAGTTTTGTAAGTTTCCAAGTTCCATAATCTAAGTATTAGAAAGAAGAAGAAGAGGAATTAAGAGAAGGTATAAGAAATCCCTACTTTTATAGTTTAATTTCTCTTTGTGATGATTTGAGCTTTGATTTTTGTAAAATTATGATCTTGAGGTTTAAAACCTTAGATCTTGGTGTTTAAAAGTGTTTTATGTTTAGATCCAACTCTTTTGTAGTTCAAAAGTTGAAGCTAAACTAAGAAATATGTGTTAGGTTTTTCAAAAGATTGAAAATAAAATTTTTCTTAGCTTTTGTTGTGTTTGATCTTATGATTGTTGATTATGTGGTGAATTAAACTATGGATCATGTTAGATCCATGAGTATATGAGTTATTTTGATTTAATATGTTGAGTTATGTTGGTTTTGTGGGAAATCATGAAAGTTTTCATACAAAACATAAAGAGTTGAAAAACAGATTTTTGAGTAAACCAAGTATGATATGGAAATGACCATATCTCTCATTCTACTTTGAATTTTTTAGTTTGGTCAATTCCTAGAGTTAGATCTATGAGTTTTCTAACATCTCCAAGTGGAATCACAGAAAAAGGAGTTGTAGATTTCCGTATGGATTATTTTTAGCAAAGCACGAAAACCTTGTTTTTCTAATTTAACTTCTGCCCAAAATATTGGAAGGGCTGTTTTGGAAACTTATTTAATGAGATAAAATCCGGCCTTTTGGGGGATGAAAATATATGGGATAAAGTAGGGTGTGTCCAAAAATGAGCTCATTCCGACTTAAAATGAGCAAGTTATGACTATTTCAATTTTTGCGTTTTCCCGACGAAAATCGCTATAACCGGAGTTGTATAACTCCGATGGCCTTGAAATTTAACCTGTAAGCTCACGTTAACATGTGTAAGATTCTGCCAAGAGTTGGGAATTTTTGGACTTAAGTATGAGGTAGCTAATTTCTTAAGGAATTAACTAGAAATTGATTTTTGAAAAATACTTGAGGGAGTTGAAAAATTCCAGAAAAATACTTTTTGTGTATGGAATATATGTATATATGATTGGCCAAAAGATTAGAAAAGAATAAGCTTATTTCATATTTTTGTGAATAGTGTATTTCAGCTTCCTGAAATGAACATTTCAGGTTGCTGAAAAGGGAAACTGAAATGTTAGGAAGTGAGGTCAGTTTTGTTTTAGCTTGCTGAAATAGAAACTATAATGATATATTAAGTCTACTGAGTTCATAAATAGTTTGTCAAGTTATATTACGAACTTATAAATGAACGGGTAAGTGTTAAGTTTAAGATAGTATAGTGTACTCACTAATGATTGGTTATGTGAATTCATGCTAAATTGTTATGAGTAAGATATGTGATGCTAATTAAAAGATCGATTTTATCAATGATAGGTCTTACAAAAGAAGCTAACTTAAATTGCGTAGCAGTAGTCAACGAATCAGGCAAGTTCCCAACTCAACTTGAGTTACTATTTTTCAAGCATGGTAGTGAATAATTATTGATAGTAATTCACATCTATAATGATTATTGTAATTCGCATGTAGTGCAATTGATTCTTGTTCTATTATTTGAATTGTTTATAAATCATGTCTCAGCTAATTGTTTTGGCGAGACTAATATTTGTTAAAGCATGAAATGTTCTATTTATTACGAACTGAATTGTTATTGGAATATCTATGCCATTGACTTCGGCTAGATTAGTATGGTTATTAATTATTGAAATCATAGTATTTCTTTCAAAGTAATCCAAACCATATTGATGTGGTACGGACTCGTGATGTAAGACTGAGATGAACAAATTTTAATGTCGTAAATCGACCTATGCGCTATTATTGAGTATTATGCATAATATAGGGTACAAAGGAGTTGGTCACTCCAGGTACTTGCAGAAGAGTATAGTTTAGTTTTTATAACTAATTTATATTCTTGAGGAAATTTAGTTTTAATAACTAAATGATTCCTCTATTAGTTCATGATCCTTTTGTGATCACTCAGCATGAAATCTGGGTATATCCCACTTTATTGAGTATTGTTGCAGTATTATTAATTCTTATTATTCAATTGAATATTATTGAATCTTTGAAAGAATTTTACTATTTCATCTTTGATATGTTATTCAGTATGAAATGGGAGAAAGTTTTATTATTGAGATTGAATTATTATTCAGCTACTTCGAAATCTTTTGATTATTGTTGAAGTTCTAAAGAAGCTAGACTCTTCTGTTCATGATATATATCATTTGTTGTATATTTTAACTTGCTGGGCAAACTCGTTGCTCACTCTTGCTTAAATAAAATATTTCAGTTAATGCCGATGTAGCAGAAGGTTCTAACAGGGACAAAGGCAAAGGCAAGGTTCAGGAGTAGTTAGTGTCAACTTTTAATGGTTATGTTTTATTATGTAATTAAGTATGTAAACCTTTTGATTATATAAGGGTATGTAAGTTATGTTAAGGTTAGTTAACCTGGGATATTGTTATAAGATGTATTAAGGAATATTATGAATAATGTTTTTCATTAATGAATGAGTAGTTAGATGTGTTATATATGATGGATCGTGAGCACCAAAACCGAGGTTAGGGAACTCGAATTTGGGGGCATCACAAGTTGGTATCAAAGCTGTAATTATAAACCTTAGGTCGGGTGGGGGGGTGGGGGAAAGCCTTAGGAATATAATCATAAACAGGATAGAGAAAACTCGTTTAGAGTTCTAAGTGATGGATTAGGAAAATTCATCAATAGTAAGATATGGGGACACTCAGTGTTTATGGATTATGTTTGATAGTGATGTACTAATGAAGTTATTTAAAACTGGTAACAGGATGTCAGGAGATGATAAGATGGTTACGAAAGTGTTAGCAGCTGCACCAATGCCATTAGCCGAGGTGCCAGCTCAGAGTGAGTCAGTTGAGGAAGTTTTAAGAGACGAACCTACGATAAATCTAGCAAGCGATCATGACGAGTACCCCGAGATGGAGCTGGATGAAGAGGAAGAAGTATATTCCAAAGAAACTAAGGTGGAGCTAGAAATAACGATCAAAGATGGGGAAGAAGACAAAGTAGCAATCGAAGAAGGTCAAGCATCTGCGGAAGTTGAAAAATTAAGGACTAAAGTACTTCTCTTGGAGGAATTATGGAAGACAGAAAGAGCATTACGCGAGATGACAGAAGAATGAAATAATCTGAAGGCACAAGTCAATAGAATGAAGGTTAAGGGTAATGTATCATCTAAAGATGTAAGTAAGAAAAAGAAGGGTAACAAAAGGAAAAAGAACAACGACAGTGACAACAACTCAGAGAATTCGCATTCAAAGAAGAAACAAGCATGTGGAAAGTGTGGAAAGAACCATTCGGGGGAATGTATGTGGGGTAAAAAGGTGTGTTATAATTGTGGTAAAGAAGGACATCTATCACCAAATTGTCCTAAACCAAAGAAAGGAGGATGTTTTGCATGTGGTGGAATGGGTCATAGGGTTAAGACTTGTCCTAAAAAGAAGACAGATGGAGGAAGTGGACGGAAGAAAGATTAAGTGTTAGGAGTATAATCTTTTGGAGTATAATATTCGCTTTGGTAGAATATCAAGATAATTTTTTTTATGTCTCAACTTTTTGTGTAAAGTTGTAGTAATGAATCCCGACCTTTGTCACACGGGGATAGTAATCGTTTGTAGTAGTTTGCACTATGTACTGAAAAGTACTATGTACTATTTGCATGAATATAAATGCAATGATGTGATTATATGTTTGAATAAGTAATTAAATTATGAGAATTAAATTATTAAGATGATTATCTGAATAATTTGATAATTCAGTAAGTTGGATTAAATAATACAGGAAGCTGAAATTGGTTTAAGTTTAAAATTTTAACTACTATTAATACGATGTTGCATAAAGACAAAGTATTAATGTAAGTCTTTAATTCATCAGATAATGCCGCCAAGATGACAAAATCGTAACCAAAGGGAGGAGCGGTCTGTGAATAATGAAGGAGATCAAGCTGATCCAATGCAGAACTTCGCAGACATGATAGCTCAAGCTATGCAAACTAGAGCCCCGGTAGCAAGAAATCGACCATCTAATCGATTAGCTAACTTTAAAGACTTTAAGGCCATAGGACCGCCAGAATTCAAGGGAATCATTCACCCTGTAGAAGCCCAGACATGGGTAAATGAGATGGAGAAAGCTTTTGTTATTTCTAGAGTAGCGGAGGAGCAAAAGACAGATTTTGCTACCTATTTGATGAAGGGCGAGGCGAATTACTGGTTGGAGACAAACAAATCTAGAGCTGGTACAGCAGTAGTAACTTGGACAAAGTTTAAGGAGTTATTTTTCGAAAATTATTTCTCAGAAAGTATGCAAGCAAGAATGGAAGTAAACTTTTTGGAGTTGAAGCAGGAGAATATGTCGGTTGCAGAATACACTGCCAAATTCAACGAACTAGCGAGATTTGCTCCGTATCAGGTGGACACTGAAGTAAGAAAGGCGTGAATGTTTGAAAATGGACTGAAGCCAGGGATATATAGCAAGGTAGCTGTGTTGCAGATTAAGACATTTTCAGCCCTGTTGGAAAAAGCAATCATCGCTGAAGGAGGAAGTGAAGCTGTGTCAAGGTATCATCAAGAGAAGAAGAAAAAGACAAATGAAGGAGGTAGCAGTGGAGGAAGTAACTCTAATAAGCTTAAGTGGAAGGACAATACTGAATCTGGAGACAAGTCAGGAGATAATAGGAAGAAAGGTGAGGCATGTGCAAATTGCGGTAAAAAGCATCAGGGAGTATGTTTGAAGGGAAAAGGAGTGTGTTTTAACTGTGGACAATAGGGACACATCTCTCCAAATTGTCCAAGTCCAAAGAAGATATAAGGTTATTTTTCATGTGGATCGTTAGAACATCAAATTCGTAACTGTCCAAAGAAGAATGCAGAAAGAGGAAGCAACAATAGAGGAAACAGCAGTGGAACACTGGCGATCAAAGGACCTGCTCAGCCGGGAAGACCGACAGCGCGCACATTCAACATGACGTTGCAAGATGCAGTAGCTGCCCAGGAGGTGGTGAAAGGTAATGATTTAGTTAAGTAAATGAATTATGCAAAAAATATTAGATAGATATAGTTGTGAATGGTTTTCTTTTATAGATCTCAAGTCAAACGTTAGTATTTGAAACACAAATTAATATTTTGTTGATATAAATGAATTGATGAAAAAACTTTAAAAGATATTAGAGAGTAAGAAAGCGGTGATTCCGAGGACGGAATCCTTATAAGGAGGGGAGAATGTGAGAACCCAGAATTTTACATAATTAAAAATTTTTGAATAATTTTTTTTTAATGAAAGTATTTGAATCATATAAGTGTATATGATATTTAAGCTAGATAGTTAATTTTTTTTAACTAAGAAGTATACTTAATCATTTTCAAGGAAGAGTAATGAAAGTTATGTAAGAAATTAACATTGCTTGAATGTTAGCCTTGATTACTAAATTAAAAGGATTTACAATCCTTAAGTAATTGATTATTGATATGAGTATGTATATGTTTATAACTTATTAAGTCAATTTGTGATAATAAGTTAATAAACTAGGAGAAATATGTTAGGACATATGTGAATTAAGTACGTGATTGCGTAAATATGTATTTTATAATGTGTGTACATTTATTTTGTAAAGAGATGAAGAATAAAGTTATGTAACCTAATACATATGTTAGGTATGATAATTAAATAACCTAATGGGTTATGATTTAAGAGAATGATAGTATATAAAAACATATACTAATCCTTAGAGATTTATTTTATACGTCTCCATTAATTAATTTTATAACCTAAGGATAGCAAGTCTAATTGGGTTATGAAATTAAAGATATATGAGTGAGAAATTAACTTACTAACGTGTGTAAGGGAACCCTAATTAAATAATGGGGAATGGATAAAAATTAATAAGTATAAACTATGTTGAATTTCAAGCCCAAAGAATTAGAATTTCTAGCCTTAGTAATTAATTGATTGGCCCAACACTTAGCCCAATTGGGAGGGAACCTTTTGGACCATTAAGTAAGTTAAATGGAGCTTAAAAGATAATAAAAATGGGCCCAAGAAGGCCACCATGGCCGAAAATATCATATAGAAGAGAAAGGGGGGAGGCATGTAATCATTACACCACTTTAGTAGGTGAACAACTTTGCTTAGGTGTTAACTTTGGATGAAGCCAACACTTATAACCAATCTTGCAAGCAACATTTTGCTAAGACTACAAGAAACCACCAATGACTAAGAGAGAGAAGAATGAGAGATCTTGGAAGATTATATACATACATATATTATATTTTTTCCCATTATAAATACCTCATTTAATTATCTAGCACAAGTTTTTTTCTTTACTTTTAACTCCTAGAGAGCTAAGAACAAAACAAAGTAAGAGAGAGAGAGAGAGTGCAAGAGGTTTTGGTCAAGAGAGAAGAAGAGAGAGAGGGAGAGTTTTGTAAGTTTTCAAGTTCCATAATCTAAGTATTAGAAAGAAGAAGAAGAGGAATTAAGAGAAGGTATAAGAAATCCCTACTTTTATAGTTTAATTTCTCTTTGTGATGATTTGAGCTTTGATTTTTGTAAAATTATGATCTTGAGGTTTAAAACCTTAGATCTTGGTGTTTAAAAGTGTTTTATGTTTAGATCCAACTCTTTTGTAGTTCAAAAGTTGAAGCTAAACTAAGAAATATGTGTTAGGTTTTTCAAAAGATTGAAAATAAAATTTTTCTTAGCTTTTGTTGTGTTTGATCTTATGATTGTTGATTATGTGGTGAATTAAACTATGGATCATGTTAGATCCATGAGTATATGAGTTATTTTGATTTAATATGTTGAGTTATGTTGGTTTTGTGGGAAATCATGAAAGTTTTCATACAAAACATAAAGAGTTGAAAAACAGATTTTTGAGTAAACCAAGTATGATATGGAAATGACCATATCTCTCATTCTACTTTGAATTTTTTAGTTTGGTCAATTCCTAGAGTTAGATCTATGAGTTTTCTAACATCTCCAAGTGGAATCACAGAAAAAGGAGTTGTAGATTTCCGTATGGATTATTTTTAGCAAAGCACGAAAACCTTGTTTTTCTAATTTAACTTCTGCCCAAAATATTGGAAGGGCTGTTTTGGAAACTTATTTAATGAGATAAAATCCGGCCTTTTGGGGGATGAAAATATATGGGATAAAGTAGGGTGTGTCCAAAAATGAGCTCATTCCGACTTAAAATGAGCAAGTTATGACTATTTCAATTTTTGCGTTTTCCCGACGAAAATCGCTATAACCGGAGTTGTATAACTCCGATGGCCTTGAAATTTAACCTGTAAGCTCACGTTAACATGTGTAAGATTCTGCCAAGAGTTGGGAATTTTTGGACTTAAGTATGAGGTAGCTAATTTCTTAAGGAATTAACTAGAAATTGATTTTTGAAAAATACTTGAGGGAGTTGAAAAATTCCAGAAAAATACTTTTTGTGTATGGAATATATGTATATATGATTGGCCAAAAGATTAGAAAAGAATAAGCTTATTTTATATTTTTGTGAATAGTGTATTTCAGCTTCCTGAAATGAACATTTCAGGTTACTGAAAAGGGAAACTGAAATGTTAGGAAGTGAGGTCAGTTTTGTTTTAGCTTGCTGAAATAGAAACTAAAATGATATATTAAGTCTACTGAGTTCATAAATAGTTTGTCAAGTTATATTACGAACTTATAAATGAACGGGTAAGTGTTAAGTCTAAGATAGTATAGTGTACTCACTAATGATTGGTTATATGATTTCATGTTAAATTGTTATGAGTAAGATATGTGATGCTAATTAAGAGATCGATTTTATCAATGATAGGTCTTACAAAAGAAGTTAACTTAAATTGCGTAGTAGTTGTCAACGAATCAGACAAGTTCCTAACTCAACTTGAGTTACTATTTTTCAAGCATGGTAGTGAATAATTATTGATAGTAATTCACATCTATAATGATTATTGTAATTCGCATGTAGTGCAATTGATTCTTGTTCTATTATTTGAATTGTTTATAAATCATGTCTCAGCTAATTGTTTTGGCGAGACTAATATTTGTTAAAGCATGAAATGTTCTATTTATTACGAACTGAATTGTTATTGGAATATCTATGCCATTGACTTCGGCTAGATTAGTATGGTTATTAATTATTGAAATCATAGTATTTCTTTCAAAGTAATCCAAACCATATTGATGTGGTACGGACTCGTGATGTAAGACTGAGATGAACAAATTTTAATGTCGTAAATCGACCTATGCGCTATTATTGAGTATTATGCATAATATAGGGTACAAAGGAGTTGGTCACTCCAGGTACTTGCAGAAGAGTATAGTTTAGTTTTTATAACTAATTTATATTCTTGAGGAAATTTAGTTTTAATAACTAAATGATTCCTCTATTAGTTCATGATCCTTTTGTGATCACTCAGCATGAAATCTGGGTATATCCCACTTTATTGAGTATTGTTGCAGTATTGTTAATTCTTATTATTCAATTGAATATTATTGAATCTTTGAAAGAATTTTACTATTTCATCTTTGATATGTTATTCAGTATGAAATGGGAGAAAGTTTTATTATTGAGATTGAATTATTATTTAGCTACTTTGAAATCTTTTGATTATTGTTGAAGTTCTAAAGAAGCTAGACTCTTCTATTCATGATATATATCATTTGTTGTATATTTTAACTTGCTGGGCAAACTCGTTGCTCACTCTTGCTTAAATAAAATATTTCAGTTAATGCCGATGTAGCAGAAGGTTCTAACAGGGACAAAGGCAAAGGCAAGGTTCAGGAGTAGTTAGTGTCAACTTTTAATGGTTATGTTTTATTATGTAATTAAGTATGTAAACCTTTTGATTATATAAGGGTATGTAAGTTATGTTAAGGTTAGTTAACCTGGGATATTGTTATAAGATGTATTAAGGAATATTATGAATGTTGTTTTTCATTAATGAATGAGTAGTTAGATGTGTTATATATGATGGATCGTGAACACCAAACCCGAGGTTAGGGAACCCGAATTTGGGGGCGTTACAAGATCAAAACATAGATCAAATCAAAGATAGGAACCATAACAGACAATCTTGGACACAGAAAAGAAAATTTAATTTTTCTGTGAATAGTGCCGTATTCATGAATAGTGCCGTATACGTGAATAGTAACTCCGACACTAAAAGGTAGAAATTTTATAAGAAAAATCATCATGCTTTGTGAATAGTACTCGTGAATAGTAATTCGTGAATAGTAACTCGTGAATAGTAACTTATGAATAGTAACTCATGAATAGTAACTCCGACATGAAAAGATAAGAATTTCACAAGAAAAAATCTTACCAATATTCCGGTATAATGATATTGAAAGAAATAATATCATTTATAAAAAAAATAACATCCCTTACCTCGAAAAGATAGTACTTCTGACTGGAATACTGGATATAGTGCTGAAGGGAACTTGCACCATATAACAACACTCAAAGTATCAAAATACTCACAAGAATATGCTCGATAATATAGAGAGAGAAAGAGAGAGAAAACTTCAGTTTCTGGTGTGATTTTCAATTCTAACCTAAGCGACCCTATTTATAGGAAAATGGTTAGAACACCAAAATAGAAAATTTAATAAAATATTAATATATTTATAAAATTTTCCTTAGCCCACCTTGACCATTTGAATTCAGCCACCAAATAATGACAAAAACCAAAAAAACGTTTTTGTAATTAAAAATAATTAAAACTTTCAAAAATCAATTATTTCGAAAATACGGAACTTCAATAATTCATAATAAATAGCCCTTTTATCAGAAAAATTTGAATCACATGTTTTTTCCATAGGAAATTTTATTATCTACAACTTTGCAGAAGAAAGTTTTTCCAAATTCCAACCAAAAATTGACCGAAATTCACAAACGGGCGATTTTACAGGCTATAATCAAATTTTAGTCAAGAAATGGGGTCCACCGACACACAAAACATGTGTTAATCATTTAATGCAACAAAAATACTTTTTCTCCTCATATACTCATATATCCCACATTCATTGTAAAAATATCACCATTATTATATTATTAAAATATAATAATATATTTAAATGAATTATTTTATCAGAAAAAGATAAAATATTAATTTTCAACAATTGTCACATTAAAAATTTTCTCCATCTATATCCACATAAAATCAATATTTTTCTCATCATATAAATCAATAATTAATTATTCACAAATAATATTACAGAATCACAATACTGGCAACCATGTCGTTCCCAGGAAAGAGGGGACTTTCCAATAAGGATCTCTCCTTACTGGCGTGCAATTAGGTGACCAAACCTCTCCTTAGACAGATATTTCTAGATATTGCCAATATTGTTATCTAATAATATTATTCAAATAATATGAATTATTGCTCCGATAATGAAAAATACTGTGCAATGATAATTATTGAAACAACAATAATATAAAATATCAACGTAGCAATTATTGAATCAATAAAATAAAATATTGAACAGTAACTACTGTAACAATTATTGAGTAGTGCCTTCTTACGTAAGAATCAATAATTGGTGCAATACCGTGTGCTACTGTGTAACAACGTGTATTACTGTGTTTTAACCACCAGGTATTCCAACAGTATTAATGGTAAAAACTATGCCGTTATTTATAAACAACTTATACTTGTCGTTTTCTTCATCCAATCGCTTTCCGTTATGGGGCCCATACAAGGCTGCGCCGTCGGACGAATATTCCCCGACAGCAAGAATATTCCACGACCAAACGAATATTCCCCGACAACAATGAATATTTTATAACCACTTACTTATTTAAAAATATTTGCGTATTTTACCCATAACTAACCACATTAATCAAATAAACCCTTACTATTTCAAAATAATAAATAAAGGAAATTCCATTTTATTAAAAAAAAAATTCAGGGTCTTACATGTAATATTACTACATTCACTAAGACTAAACTACCACTTCTTTTTGTAGGGAAGCAATTGGTCCTGTTTCCCGTTCAAAATCCAGAAAGGCATTAAGCCCACAGTCAAACATGGCTACAAATGCCCCACCTGACCCTACTCCTGTCTCTCGAGAAGAGTTCGAAGGATTAAGGAATCAGATAACAGAATTGGTTGTCTTTCTCAAAGAACAAAGTAAAAAACTCAGGGCCAGACAATGCCTACTTAACCATAGTCATTCACACCAGGGGGCAGTCAGGGTATTGGCAAAAAGGTGAAAACCCAGATACCTGAACCTCATTCCAATAAAGGAACCAACAAAACCCCTAAAATCACAAAACTCAGGGATGATCGAAAAATTGGGGATATAAAAAAGAAAGTCCAACAAATGGAGGAAGCCATCTGATCAATCAAAGGGACTGGAAATTATAGAAGTGTCACCTATTCAGATCTATGCATATTCCCAAGGGCTCGATATCCTGACAAATTCAAAATCCCAGAGTTTGAAAAATACAATGGGGCAGGCGATCCTTATGCGCACCTAAAAGTGTACATAGGCAAACTGGGGTCTTATGCTGAAGATGAAAGCCTCAGAATGCAGCTTTTCCGAAAGAGTCTCAGTGGAGAGGCTAAAGCCTGGTATGCCCGACTTGACAATGCCAAAATCCACAACTGGAAAGAATTGGCCCACGCCTTTCTAAATCAGTTCAGTTTTCAGTCACAAATGGCACCGGATCGATACCAAGTGACTAAAGTCAAAAAGCAAAGTACTGAATCTTTCTAAGAATATGCCCAAAGATGGAGACATCTAGCAGCGCAAGTCATTCCATTAATGACAAAAACTGAGATGGTAATGACGTTTATTGATATCCAAGAGGCTCCTTATTATGAGAGGATCCTAGCAGGCATAGGAAAGCCATTCTCGAAAATGATCAAACACGGTGAAATGGTAGAGATAGGCCTAAAGGCAGGAAAGATTAAAGACTTCACTGCCTTGGAAGCAGTCGCCAAACATATACAGACTGGAAAGTATGCGAGCGATCCTAATGGGGTACCCAATAAAGGCGATGAAGATGTATCCCTTGTTGTACAGGGGCAAGATAGGAGACCAAACTAAAGTCCCCCATTTGGAAAATACAAGACAATCTACCATCTCAACAATAGGCTGCAATCAACCAATGCCAAGATAAAAAAAGAAAATTTAAAAGAACGGAAAATCGGGTGTTGACTCTACTAGGCGATTCCCTTGAAAATGTCTTGGCGATATTAATAGATCACAAGAAAATTACCGAACTTGCTACACCTCTGGAACTAAGGAGCAAAAGATACAATTTGAGCCAGAGATGTGCTTAACACTCAGGGTCTCCAGGACACGATACACAAGATTGTTGGTCCTTAAAGCATAAGATTTAAAATCTGATCGAAAGTGGCAGTATTGTGGTCCAACAACCCGATCAACAAAATGTCAACACCAACCCTCCGTTGCAGCATAATACGGAGGAAGTAAACATGATCGAGTCAGGAAGCGCTGAAATGTATCCAAATCATAAGTACATACGAAGGGTAGAGAAATACCCCCAAAGGCACAGAACAAATGTCCTAGAGTGAGAAAACTCCGAGGAGGGTATACCAGTAATGCAAAAATTAGAGACGATCCAAAATCAAGTAAATCTACTGGCTAAGCTGATAGTGAGCTAACATCAGGAAACGAGGCAGTTTTTCACTCAACTATCAGAAAGCCAAGAGAAAAAGGAGGTTAACCACAATGCAAGCCCATATCTCTCGATGATGAGCCAGCTAAATGAAGAAGATCAAAGTTGTGACGCCCCCAAATTCAGGTACTTGAAACTCGAACTCAGTGCTTCACGATACCATTTCTATGAGTGGAATAATACTAATAATAATAATAACAATAATATAGATTATCAAATTTAATTTACATATTATCAGAGTTTTCAATCCCAAGTACGAAATCCTCAAACATTCATTTCATTACATGATAATTAATATATATCATCATTACCCTAATAAAGTCTAGTTATTACAACAGATAGCCTTATCATTCAATCAACGACCTTCCCTTTCCCTTTGTTCTTAGAAGAGCCTCCAGGTTGCTCACCTTTAGCTGAAAACATTTAAATTTAAGCAAGGATGAGCATTTGAGTGCCCAGCAAGTAATAGCAACAATAACAGTCAGCCGAACGAATTAAATATTTTCTTTGAACGATACTTCTACAACAAATCAACAGTTATAAAGTAAACTAAACCGATAATAAACAATATATCATTTCAATTTCAAATTTTTAAAACTACGTACTGACTATAAATGAGAATCAGTTGACAAACTATAAATATTATTTTCTATTTTCGAAAAGGTTAAACAGAACTTCATCTGTAAACCGTCATTACTTACGGGCACGAGGGGTGATCAGCCCGTTATGCCCTGTATTGATCAATACTACATTAAAGGACGATATTTTCATCCAGCATTTCTGCCTTAGGCGCATAAAAGTTTCCCATATTTCGGATGTTCATACCAGTCTTGAATCCAAACCAAAATAATTTAGTTGGATAAAGTTTTATCTTTTTCGACAACAACTTTAAATATATGTCTAGCTGGATCAAATAGCTTAGACGACTTGTAATTCAACTTATACATACTGAACACCGATAAGTATGTATCAACATGTGATAAAATATAATGATTATCCAAGTGGGGACACTTGTATAACCATGTTTTAGAAATTAACGATCAGAATATATAATTTGATCAATAATAACAGAATAAAGGAACTTGTACAACAATTATAGTTTAATAACTTACTTATACAGAATCATTACATAAGTATATACAAAGGTTAAAATATTTAAACAATTGAAATGAACAATTCAGATATTATCTTACGCATGTCCGTTGCATAAAGTAAATGCAAAGAGTTAGATACTTGCCTTGTCTGCTGCTTACACAACTTAGATTTATCTTTTCTATCAAGCCCTATCATTAAATAGATCATTTGTCTGATTAGAATAACATATCATATCATATAATACTGCTTATTATAGTCAGCATATTCCCTAATCACATTGGCACATAGGTTTAACAACCATTGAATCACAAATAATCACTTATCTAATCACATTATCTAAGTCCAGATCAATTTCTAAAATATGTCGGTGTACCGACAACTTTATCGGGTAATTATCGAGTCTAAGACTCTGTACTGTAACTTAATATCAGTCATATTATTTTTAAATGGCTTATAATAGTTTTTAAACATTTAATATTATTTATCATGAATTTTCAAACCTCGGAATCATTATTAAATGATTTAAATACTAAATAATTCTATTATCATTAATATCTAATTAATATTAAACTATTAATGAAATCATTTTCAAAATATTAAAGTTATTTATAATAACTCAAAATACTTTTAAAGTATTAATATTACCCTTAAATGATTTTTAAAACATTTAAAATCATTTCTAAATAATTATCATTAATATTAAGGTACTAATGTTCTATTTATCAAAATATTAAAAGTCATTATTCATAACTTAAAATATTTTTAATTCATTTATTTCCTTTTTAAATGATTTTTAAATAAGTAAAATCATTTTTAAATTATTTATTTAATATAACTATTAAATAAATCTAATATCATCTAATATTAAATTAATATCATTAATATAAAATTATTAATGAAATTACCCTTTAAATATTAAAAGTTATATTTTATAACTTAAAATATCTTTAAACACTTTATTTTCTTTTAAAATAATTATTATAATATAAAAATCATTTTTAAACAAATTTATTTAATATAATTATTAAATAACTTTAATATCATTAATAATAATTAATTAATGAAATTTAACTTTAAATATTGAAAGTTATATTTTATAACTTAAAATAATTTTAAACTATTTATTTTCATTTAAAATGATTTTTCTAATATTAAAATTATTTTTAAACTAATTTATTTAATATAATTATTAAATAAATATAATATAATTAATATTAAAATATTAATATTTTTCATGACAAAATATCAAAAGTTATGTTTTATAACTTAAATAACCTTTAAATCATTTTTCTATAATTTTAAATCATTAATTCTATTTTCCATAATTTATTTAATATATTAAATAAATAACTTTAATTACCATTAATATTAATTAATTAATGAAATTCATCACAAAATATTAAAAGTTATCAAAAATAACTTAAATTACTTTAAGATAATTTTTATAATATTAAAATTATTTTTCTCTAATTTATTTAATACACTAATTAAATATCATTAATATTCAAATAATTATAAATATTAATGAAAAATGTCCCAAATAATTAAAAGTTATTTTTCATAATTTAAAACAATTTTTAAAACAATTTTTATAATTTTTATAATTTATTTTCTATTTTTTTAATCATTTTTCAGAAAATCAGAAATTAAAAATAATTAAAACCGTCGCGGTAGCCTTTAGCGACGCTTTCTGTCGCTGTAGGTGTTCTTGGGGCTCAAGAACACTGACAGCCAGAGACCAAGGGGTCAAGTTTGACCGCATGCTATTTCTAGCACAAAGTGTTTCTGAGCTTTCTTGAACTTCGAACTTGTAGTGTTTCTGTAACACTACAAGTATCAACAATAAATTAATTCATAACATAACTTATCAGCAAGATTCAAAGCGCCAAAGTAGCTGTCAGAAGCTTCTAGGCTTTCTGGGTTACCCAGAAACCCAGACAGCTTCGACTGCCTACTTTGTGGCTCGATTCTCACCCAGTTCTAGTCATTATTCATGTGGTCTAAATATTTAAATCGATAGTACTCATGTCATAGAACATAAAAACAATAACAGACCAGTCCAACAACAACACATTAATAAGTTATTATTCGGTCAAAGCTTGACAGAAGGAATGTTCTTCCCGTTTCTGGAAATTCTAGAAACTTAAAAATCAGTTCGAGAAGGCTACTTTGACCATTGATTTATGTTAGTATGTTGTTTATCAATGTGATATAGTAACATGAAACTGAAGAACACATAACATACTATAAACCGGTTAAAACAAAAACATCAAAACACATAACAGACTGACAGATCAAGGCTTGCAAACATATTGTCAGATGCTGGATACTAAGTTTTTGGGTTACCCAGAATTTAGCCGGTCATGCCCGGTCAACGGGTTTTGACTGTGAATAACTTCCAATCGGTTCATGATCTGACTTTAATACTTGTACCAGATGAGAGAGCTTATACCAGACTACAACTAAAAACTTTTAAACAACAAAAACACTTAACAGACTGCGATCTACAGGGTCTGACATTCATTGTCAGACCACAAAAATAATTTTTCCCAGATTTTTTGAAAACTCTTATTTCGAGTATCTAGATGTTATTGATCACCTATGTACCAACCCAGATCATGGATTAACACAACATATGACATGTTTAAACATAAAAACAACAAATCTATCACAGCATACAAGATCAAAATTTTGACTTAGGACTTTATACCTTTATACCTCAATTCTTGATTCTAGCCTCATGATCTGTTAAGGGAAATCGTGGGGCTTGTTTTGTGACTGATTTTACGATATAAGTTCGTGGGTTTTGAGAGAGAGAGAGAGCCTTGGTTGATAATAATTTGAGCAAATGGGCCATAATACTTACTTTTCTCTCTCTTGGACTATAAATATATGTCTTAGATGCATGCATTGGCTGATATTATGTGTCTTGTTGCTGAGATTTGTCAATATAGAGCACATGGGGTTGTTGGATTTGGTCACCAACTTCCCCTATTGTCAAAACCTACAAATATAGCTCTAATAATATAAAAGGGGCATTTTTGTCATTTGGTAAATCATTTAAACGGTAAAATTGTAATCTTGACAAACCCTTAGGGTTTAGGGTTTGGACCATTTTAGGGTTTAAAAATAATTTCCTAGAATTTCCAATTTAGGGTTTGTAAAAATAAAATAAAATAATAAATTTTAGTTTCTAAAATACAAAATTAAGGTTACTTAATTAATTAGGTTTTTAATTACATAACACCTTACTAATTAGGTTTAAGATACACTAATTAGCATTAAGCTTTCCAAATCAACAATTAGGGTTTACAATTTAAATAAATTAGGTTTTATAAAATAAATATTAGGGTTTCTAGAAATTAATATTTCTAAATATTAATTAGGGTATACCTAATTAATCAAAAAGTCATATAATATATAACATGCATGCACCATATAACACAGTTATATAACAGGGTCGAACTCATCCTGAGTTTTAAATTAGGGTTTTCATTTATCAATAAGTTAATTATTGATTTAAGGTTTCTAATTTACGAAATTAGGGTTTTAATTTACAATTAATATCTCCTATAATTAGGGTTTTTCTAATAGCATCCAATATTTATAATACACATCATACACCACATAACATAGTTTCTTAACAGATTTTAAAGTCTCATGTGACTTCGAAATTAGTGTTTGTCAGTAAAAATTAGGGTTTTATCATAATACCTCATAATTGACCAATCATTATCAGTGTACAAATATACAGTACATAATTATAGCACTGAAAAATCAAAATATAATATTATTATATTATTATTATTATCCATTGATAAAAATCCAAAATTAGGGTTTGAATTCCATATCTGATTTATTCTTCATATTTAACCTTAATAATTAAAGTAAAATAATTAATTTGATATTCCATACTAAAATTCATATAATAAAATAATTATTATAATTATTCTAAAAATCACTTCATATATTATTTAAAT
Source organism: Panax notoginseng (assembly GCA_016801055.1). Taxonomy (NCBI): domain Eukaryota; kingdom Viridiplantae; phylum Streptophyta; class Magnoliopsida; order Apiales; family Araliaceae; genus Panax; species Panax notoginseng. The sequence continues at coordinate 63,118,918 of CM029023.1, read as the reverse complement.
AATATATGATTATATTTTTATGGAAAATAATTAATAAGAACATTTCTATCATAATTTAATTATTATAAGAATATATTTTATAATAATCAAAAAATCTAAAATAAAATTATTTGTAAATATTTATGTAATAAATATATTTTTATTTACTACATAAATACACATACACATTATCTTGTACAAATTCTCATCCTTAAATAAAAAAAAATTATACGCAAAATTTCGGATTTATTTAGATATCGGGTTGTTACATTCACCCTCCCTTATAAAGATTCCGTCCCCGGAATCACCGTTTTAAAACCTATGCATACACGACACATAACATACATAATCATTGCAAGTAGATCTCGATCAACTTTGATCGAACTGATCATTAACTATTCACATAAAGCTTGTCTTTCTGATTAAACGAAAAAATTGGTTTCTAAAAGAACTCAAATTCCTCCTCAAACTTTCTTTATAAAATAATTTACTATATATTGAAAAATCAAGCATAATAAAATAAAAGTTATACGAATAATTACCTGGAGTTCTATTGCCAGCTGCCGCCGTATCCTGGACTGTCATGTTTAAGATCCTTGCAGTAGATTTTGTCGGCTTGCTAGATGATGTTGGTCCTGTGATTGCTAAAGTTCCGCCACTTTTCCCAATGTTCCCGCTTTCTGCCTCCGTCCTCCTTTTCGTCCAGCATTCCCACCTTAGGCGCATAAAAGTTTCCCATATTTGGGATGTTCATACTAGTCTTAAATCCAAACCAAAACAATTTAGTTGGATAAAGTTTTATCTTGTTCGACAACAACTTTAAATATATGTCTAGCTGGATCAAATAGCTTAGACGACTTTTAATTCAACTTATACATACTGAACACCGATAAGTATGTATCAACATGTGATAAAATATAATGATTATCCAAGTGGGGACACTTGTATAACCATGTTTTAGAAATTAATGATCAGAATATATAATTTGATCAATAATAATAGAATAAAGGAACTTGTACAACAATTATAGTTTAATAACTTATTTATACAGAATCATTGCATAAGTATATACAAAAGTTGAAATATTTAAACAATTGAAATGAACAATTCAGATATTATCTTACGCATGTCCGTTGCATAAAGTAAATGCAAAGAGTTAGATACTTGCCTTGTCTGCTGCTTACATAACTTAGATTTATCTTTTCTATCAAGCCCTATCATTAAATAGATCGTTTGTCTGATTAGAATAACATATCATATCATATAATACTTGTAACGACCCAAAATAGGTCCATTCCATCCAACCCATTCTGAGTCGCCAAATATATGGTACAAAAAGCAACTACAACTTTATTACAACAATTGTCGTATAAAATACAGCAACACATATGCTGTGAGTTTGGATATAAATATATACCAACTGTGACTCGTGTCCCAATCGTAATGTGACAAATGTCCCATCAGTGGACAGCACCTCACAGTGATACCTACATAAAGGTATAGTCAAAAACTATTTTAGAAATTAGAATCTTTGGGAAGTGCTCAAGGAAACCTTCGTACATGGGAGGTCATGCTTCCAGGTTTTGATAGATATCACATGTCCACAGAATTATCCTTGGTTGACCTAATAGACCCCAAAGAAAAACAAAAAGATTACTATCATATTCTTTTCAATAGTGAGTCTTCTCTTGACTTATCATTATCTCCACTGTCTTTAATCGTGAATTATACTTCAAACAAACACCAAGATTATATAGGTAGTGCTCGTAGATATACTCAGCAAGTGGATGAGCACAATCTTGTCTTATGATGACACGAGGTTGTATGTCATTAGACATCTTGTATGATAGTGGAAAAACACCCTTCCAACGTTGGGTTCGCCTCACCCTAGGTGATTCACCAAATATAACTACTAAATGATGACCACCGTTCTATTCCCCTGTTACCCCCGCTCGACCCAGCTACACTCTTATTACCTGAAAGGAATTGTGAAACAGAAGGGTGAGCACAACTAGCCCAGTAAAGAATATCATGACTAAAGATAAATAAGTTATCAATAGCCTTCAACAGAATTAAATCAGAGATTTAGAACATATGGTAGATGATAAAAATTTCAACCATAGTTACAGCGGAACGAGCAATCCATTAGAAGAGTCAAATAGACTATAAAGTCTATTATCTCCTTCATATTAAAAATACACCAACAATGTTTTATCCCTGTAACATCAACCAACAATTCTGGTCCACAATCATATGAATAACTCATAATCATGATTGTAGTTCTAAATTCCTCTTCTCATCCAGGACGAAGATAGTTTTCATCACCTATCTTTACCTGAAACATCAAAGATCATGGTTACAACAAATCACATTTCCTGTTCATAATCATACTAATAACTTCATCTTTGCACCACGGCCAAAGATATTCAACAACATGCCATCTTTGCACTACATGCCAAAGATATTCAACAACAGATCATCTTTGCACTACGGGCCAAAGATATTCATCAACAGGTCATCTTTGCACTACGATCAAAGATATTCATCAACAATTTATCTTTGCACTACAGGTCAAAGATATTCATCAACATGTCATCTTTGCACTACGGCCAAAGATATTCATCAACAGTTCATATTTGCACTACATGCCAAATATATTCATATCTCAAAGAAATATATAATCATCTCAGAATTTATATAAACAATAATTATAACCATGTTGATCAATTCACCTTTGCACTTAAGCTAAAGATATTCTCTTCTAAATTCAATGGTCATGATCATACCAGTTACCAGTTCAACTTTGCACTACTGGCCAAAGAGAACCCATAGTTCTGATCATACCAAAAATCTACCCATCTTTACACTCAAGTCAAAGAGAAATCAATATCATCATTAGGGTTATAAAAATGTTATATATGATAATAAAAATAATATGATCAACATATAGTTTTAATCTCAAGAGTAATATTCATAAATCAACTCTATCTTGGTCAGAAAAAGAAACCAATTTTATCGTGAATAGTATCCGTGAATAGTAACTCGTGAATAGTAACTCATGACTAGTAACTCGTGAATAGTAACTCATGAATAGTAGCTCGTGAATAGTAACTCCGACTCAAAAGGGTAGAAATTCCATAATAAAATCCATACCAATATTTCGGTATAATGATATTGAAAGAATAATATTTTTTAAACTTATAAATAATTTATTTTAATTGTTTACACTTTATTAATTAATACATTTAGTCATCATAAAATGCCAAACTCTTAAGATTTCATCACCAATAACCAAAACCCTCATCAAAAATCTGCATATAACTCATATATGATATTCAAGCCATAAAATCATATTTTCTAATTTTCTTACTTCACATAACATATTTAATTCATTTACTCATAATTAGACCATTTTCATGAAAAATACCAAATCAGTTCCAAAAATATTTCTTTTCTGAGATTTAGCAGAATATAGTCCCATATTGAACATATATTTTTCTCAGAATTTTTAAAATTCATTTACTATTTTTCATATGGCCAAAACTGTCGAATATTTAGGCATTTATCATAAATTGTACTTTTATCCAAAAATTCCAAAATTTATAGAGTATACTGATATTATATAGATGTACTCCCAATAAAAATTTCATCAATTTTAGAGTTAACCACAAGAAATTATAAGAGGTTACTTTTAAAATAGTCTTTTCTCATAAAATTCATAACTCTTAATCTATACATCCAAAAATTACCATTTTTGGACACAATCAATAAAACTCATCAAAATATCATTTCAAAATTTTCCAAAATTTTTGAAGGTCAGAAGAATTACGAACTGAAAAACATAATAACCCTTAAAATCCCTTACTTTCCCTTACCTCAAAAGAGCAGCACTTCTGACTGGATATCGGATATGACACTGAAGGAAACTTGCACTGATGAATAGCAACTCACCAAGTATCTAAATACTCATAAAATACACTCGATAATCTAGAGAGAAAAAGAGAGAAAATTTATGAATTCTGGTATGATTTTTAATTCTAACTTAGCCATCTATTTATAGAAAAATGTTAGCACGCCGAAGCAAACTTAACCTGGAACCTGATGGCTTTACCTGCTACTATTCCCACCCACCACATTTGAATAAAAATCTCAGCACATTTCTTCACCAACCAAGAGTGGGGCCTACCAATTCTAGAATTTTTCACCAAAATGATTAACTCCGAAAATTCAACAATTTCTGAACCAGTCATCTCGTAAAATTCATAACAAATCATACGTTCATTTTTAACGGTTCAAAATTTGTGGACATATACTCAACTTATATATGTATAACATATCCAAATATTACCACGATCCAACGGTCGGATTAAAAATTATAACCCCAGCAAAATATCTCAAAAACCCTAATTTTTAATACCTCCATTCCGACAAAAATACAGATAAAAACCTAAATATTAACTCCTTCATTTTTAACCACAAAAATATATCCCTCATTTATATCCACATAAAATAAATATTTTCTTATCATATGAATCAATAATTAATTATTCACAAATAATATTACACAGTCACAATTATGACAATCAGACCGTTCTCAAGAAAGATGGGGCTTTCCAATAAGAATTTCTCCTTACTGGTGCGCAAGTAGGTGACCAAACCTCTCCTTCGACAGAACTTTCTAGACATTGCCAATAATGTTATCTAATAATATTATTCAAATAATATGAATTATTGATCAGATAATGGAAAATATTGTGCAGTGACAATTATTGAACAACAATAATATAAAATTTCAACGTAGCAATTATTGAATCAATAAAATAAAATATTGAACAATAATTACTGTAATAATTATTGAGTAGTGCCTTCTTATGTAAGAATCAATAATTTAAAAATACTGTACAAAATCGTGTGCTACTGTGCAACCATGCGTATTACTGTGTTTTAACCACTGGGTATTCCAACAGTGTTAACGGTAACAACTACGCCGTTATTTGTAAAAACTCAAATTTGTCGTTTTCTTCATCCGACAGTTATTCTGTTATGGGGCCCACAAATGGTTGCGCCGTCGTACGAATATTCCCCGATAGAAAGAATATTCCATGACCAAACAAATATTCCCTAACAAAATGAATATTTTATAACCACTTGCTTATTTTGAAAAATATTCATATATCACCCTTAACTTTAACTTTTTATCAATTTAACCATTTACTAAATAGAAAAATTGAATACTTTTATTTCATAAAATTTGGGGTCTTACAATACTGCTTATTGCAGTAAGCATATTCCCTAATCACATTGGCACATAGGTTTAACAACTATTGAATCACAAATAATCACTTATCTAATCACATTATCTAAGTCCAGATCAATTTCTGAAATATTTCGGTGTACCGACAACTTTATCAGGTAATTATCGAGTCCAAGACTCTGTACTGTAACTTAATATCAGTCATATTATTTTTAAATGATTTATAATAGTTTTTAAACATTTAATATTATTTATCATGAATTTTCAAACCTCGGAATCATTATTAAATGATTTAAATACTAAATAATTATATTATCATTAATATCTAATTAATATTAAACTATTAATGAAATCATTTTCAAAATATTAAAGTTATTTATAATAACTCAAAATACTTTTAAAGTATTAATATTACCCTTAAATAATTTTTAAAACATTTAAAATTATTTCTAAATAATTATCATTAATATTAAGGTACTAATGTTCTATTTATCAAAATATTAAAAGTCATTATTCATAAATTAAAATATTTTTAATTCATTTATTTCCTTTTTAAATAATTTTTAAATAAGTAAAACCTTTTTTAAATTATTTATTTAATATAATTATTAAATAAATCTAATATCATCTAATATTAAATTAATATCATTAATATAAAATTATTAATGAAATTACCCTTTAAATATTAAAAGTTATATTTTATAACTTAAAATATTTTTAAACACTTTATTTTCTTTTAAAATGATTATTATAATATAAAAATCATTTTTAAACTAATTTATTTAATATAATTATTAAATAACTTTAATATCATTAATAATAATTAATTAATAAAATTTAACTTTAAATATTGAAAGTTATATTTTATAACTTAAAATAATTTTAAACTATTTATTTTCATTTAAAATGATTTTTCTAATATTAAAATTATTTTTAAACTAATTTATTTAATATAATTATTAAATAAATATAATATAATTAATATTAAAATATTAATATTTTTCATGACAAAATATTAAAAGTTATGTTTTATAACTTAAATAACCTTTAAATCATTTTTCTATAATTTTAAATCATTAATTCTATTTTCTATAATTTATTTAATATATTAAATAAATAACTTTAATTACCATTAATATTAATTAATTAATGAAATTCATCACAAAATATTAAAAGTTATCTAAAATAACTTAAATTACTTTAAAATAATTTTTATAATATTAAAATTATTTTTCTCTAATTTATTTAATACACTAATTAAATATCATTAATATTCAAATAATTATAAATATTAATGAAAAATGTCCCAAATAATTAAAAGTTATTTTTCATAATTTAAAACAATTTTTAAAACCATTTTTATAATTTTTATAATTTTTATAATTTATTTTCTATTTTTTAATCATTTTTCGGAAAATCAGAAAATAAATATAATTAAGAACGCCAAAGTAGCTGTCAAAAGCTTCTGGGCTTTCTGGGTTACCCAGAAACCCAGAAAGCCCAGTCCAACAACAACACATTAATAAGTTATTATTCGGTCAAAGCCTGACAGAAGGAATGTTCTTCCCGTTTCTGGAAATTCCAGAAACTTAAAAATCAGTTCGAGAAGGCTACTTTGGCCATTGATTTATGTTAGTATGTTGTTTATCAATGTGATATAGTAACATGAAACTGAAGAACACATAACATACTATAAACCGGTTAAAACAAAAACATCAAAACACATAACAGACTGACAGATCAAGGCTTGCAAACATATTGTCAGACGCTGGATACTGAGTTTCTGGGTTACCCAGAATTTAGCCGGTCATGCCCGGTCAACGGGTTTTGACCGTGAATAACTTCCAATCGGTTCATGATCTGACTTTAATACTTGTACCAGATGAGAGAGCTTATACCAGACTACAACTAAAAACTTTTAAACAAGTAAAACACTTAACAGACTGCGATCTACAGGGTCTGACATTCATTGTCAGACCACAAAAATAATTTTTCCCAGATTTTTTGAAAACTCTTATTTCGAGTATCTAGATGTTATTGATCACCTATGTACCAACCCAGATCATGGATTAACACAACATATGACATGTTTAAACATAAAAACAACAAATCTATCACAGCATACAAGATCAAAATTTTGACTTAGGACTTTATACCTTTATACCTCAATTCTTGATTTTAGCCTCATGATCTGTTAAGGGAAATCGTGGGGCTTGTTTTGTGACTGATTTTACTATATAAGTTCGTGGGTTTTGAGAGAGAGAGAGCCTTGGTTGATAATAATTTGAGCAAATGGGCCATAATACATACTTTTCTCTCTCTTGGACTATAAATATATGTCTTAGATGCATGCACTGGCTGATATTATGTGTCTTGTTGCTGAGATTTGTCAATATAGAGCACATGGGGTTGTTGGATTTGGTCACCAACTTCCCCTATTGTCAAAACCTACAAATATAGCTCTAATAATACAAAAGGGGCATTTTTATCATTTGGTAAATCATTTAAATGGCAAAATTGTAATCTTGACAAACCCTTGGGGTTTAGGGTTTGGGTTAGGGTTTGGACCATTTTAGGGTTTAAAAATAATTTCTTAGAATTTCCAATTTAGGGTTTGTAAAAATAAAATAAAATAATAAATTTTAGTTTCTAAAATACAAAATTACGGTTTCTTAATTAATTAGATTTTTAATTACATAACACCTTACTAATTAGGTTTAAGATACACTAATTAGCATTAAGCTTTCCAAATCAACAATTAGGGTTTATAATTTAAATAAATTAGGGTTTATAAAATAAATATTAGGGTTTCTAGAAATTAATATTTTTAAATGTTAATTAGGGTATACCTAATTAATCAAAAAAGTCATATAATACATAGCATGCATACACCATATAACACAGTTATATAACAGTGTCGAACTCATCATGAGTTTTAAATTAGGGTTTTTATTTATCAATAAGTTAATTATTGATTTAAGGTTTCTAATTTACAAAATTAGGGTTTTAATTTACAATTAATATCTCCTATAATTAGGGTTTTCCTAATAGCATCCAATATTTATAATACACATCATACACCACAACATAGTTTCTTAACAGATTTTAAAGTCTCATGTGACTTCGAAATTAGTGTTTGTCAATAAAAATTAGGGTTTTATCATAATACCCCATAATTGACCAATTATTATCAGTGTACAAATATACAGTACATAATTATAGCATTGAAAAATCAAAATATAATATTATTATATTATTATTCTTATCCATTGATAAAAATTCAAAATTAGGGTTTGGATTCCATATCTGATTTATTCTTCATATTTAACCTTAATAATTAAGGTAAAATAATTAATTTGATATTCCATACTAAAATTCATATAATAAAATAATTATTATAATTATTCTAAAAATCACTTCATATATTATTTAAATAATATATGATTATATTTTTATGGAAAATAATTAATAAAAATATTTCTACCATAATTTAATTATTATAATAATATACTTTATAATAATCAAAAATTCTAAAATAAAATTATTTGTAAATATTTATGTAATAAATATATTTTTATTTACCACATAAATACACATACACATTATCTTGTACAAATCCTCATCCTTAAATAAAAAAAAATTTATACGCAAAATTTCGGATTTATTTATATCGAAAATATCGGGTTGTTACAAAAGTAGGTTGAAAGTACAAGAAAAGGTGGATAATAAATGTTCTAGAAGATCTCGCCAGCGGAAAAATCGCTCAAGGGAATGCGAATTCGAAAAGATGAAAGATCAAACAACCTCTAAAAGAGTCCGAAAATTCACCCCTCTGAGCAAATCAAATGAAGAAATGCTACACTTTTTGATAAGCGAAGGAAGGATTACTGAGTTGCTGCCTCCTATAAATTCCAAGACAAAGAGTTATGATTCCACCAAGATATGTCTCTACCATTCCAACTCACCCGGACATGCGACTGAGGAATGTTGGTTTTTACGACATAAAATCCAGGATCTCATTCAAAATGAAGAGCTGAAGATAGAATTTCTCATGACCAGAATAAGCGAGGAGGAAATAAAAAGCTTAAGTTGTTCACTCGAGACAGGAAGTTCAAAGGAGTTGAGGGCTATGAGTACCAATCCTGGCAGAACACAAGGTGGACTGATCCTGATGCAGGGAATAACAGAGGAAATAAGTGAATCCCCAAAGGAGATTCCTCCGCCAACATCAAATATTCTGTGGCCCAAAGATAGCAACCACATTCCTGATTTTATCAGTTTGGATAATGAGGAGGAAATATTGATCCTTTCCAAGGAAGAAAAAGCCAAGACGGAAAGTTCCTTACAAGAAATGCCATAACAGTTCAAGGGAGATTTTATAGTCGAATCCTCTCAAGCCCATGAAAAAGGTCAAGGAGCAGATGAAGGAAAAGGTGGTGAGGTTGTAGGGGAAACTAACCCAACAAAGAATCAGGAGTTCATACCTTTGTGCGATGGGTCCAGTTCAAGCGTCCTTGAGGAATGTACTGAATCAGGAAGCGAACAAGTTATGGTTATAAGTGAAGATATTCAGAATCAAGAGGTAACCTCTATCGCGAGCCCTGAAGGCAACATAACCACTGACAACTGGACTATCGTGCCTTAGCTGGCCAAGAAGATGCAGATCTAGAGGATACAGTTGTGAGTTCCAGGAGATGTTGGGACAATATCACTTTCTTCGCAGTGTGCCATTTATTTTCCATGCATGTAAAGAAAAAAAAGAAAAAAGGAAAAAAAAACAAAAATAAAAAAAAAATAAAAAAAACAAAAACAAAAAACAAAAAAAAACATAAAGAAGAAACAAAAAAGAAAAAGAAAAAAAAACAAAACAAAAAAACAAAATAAAAACAAAAAAAAAGAAGAAAAAAGAAAAAAAAACAAAAACAAAAACAAAGACATCTTTACATCCTTCACACCACTTACAACTTTGAACTTTTTCACGCTAGGTTGGAACTAAGCAGACCTGATCTCCCCTCATTAATGGGAGTACGTAGGCAACTATGTACGGTGCGGTCTAACCACTACAAAAATTGAAAAACCCCTTCAACTAAGCTCAAACTCCCATAAATATTTTCAGCATTTCAAACCACAGTTTGAACTACGAAAGACCTGATCTCCCCTCATCAATGGGAGTACATAGGCAACCATTTATGGTGCGGTCAAACTAAACAAAAACCCAAAAAAAAAACTCAAACAAACACTTCTCAAACCATTTAGCCTATCAAGTAGGAACTACGCAGACCTGATCTCCCCTCATCAATGGGACTACGTAGGCAACCATCAGTGGTGCGGTCGAACCCTCAAAAGAAATATCCAAATCCAAACATCAATCCCAAGACACCAAAGAATAACCCTCCAAGTCAGCGACCCATGTTGAGAAGACCCAATAACACTTCAATGTCATTCCATCAAATCTGGCACAAATCCCAGAAAGGAAGAAACAACGATACACTAAGATAACCAGCAGCAAGGACCTTCAAAGAGTCGACTCCCTCAATCACAAGGCTTCATCAAATTAAAAGAAAACCATCAATGTCGATTGCGAGAACAAGTCAGGAACAATGATTGAGGGCATCAAAGACCATATCCACTACATGTTCACCATCTGGAACAGAAGTAAAAGCCTCTTCCGATCTCGGCGTCTTATCAGCTCATCTGTCAAAAGCAACTATCCCAGACAACAAGCAAGACTGGGGAAATCTCAGGAATAATGACAACTCAATACTCGGGTATTTATCAACCATCCTAAAGAGGAAAATGTGCTAGTCAGCACCATCATCATGGTACATCATCATCAGAGCTTCCCTCACATCATCTCACTGGCGATTTGGATATTACTCACTTGCGACTTCATCAACAAAGATAGTTTCTCATGTGAATCCTCGGCATCAACATGCGAAAGGATTGGGGCATTGTCCAATTCCAAAAAATGGAAGGTGCTTAAGGCAGGATCATGTCTCTCATCAAAAGATAGGGGAGAACTCCTGAAAAAAATTATGGCGACTTTAGCTTGCCCCTACAAAAGAAGGGAAAATTCTCAAGAAAGTCCTTTACTCAAAAGCAGAAGCCCAATGATAAAAGGTCTAGTGAATGAAATCCTCATCATCAAATGTGCCAACCGGCGTCTAGTCTTAACGAGTTGAGGCCTCTACACCGAAGTTTAAATCTGGGCAGCGAAAGAATGAGCTGCACCCTCCAGGGATGTCAGCAGCATTAAGGTCATCAGTTCAGCAGGGTTGCGAATCAAACGCTCAAGGAAATGGGGCACAAGCACCCAACAGCGAAAGGAAACTCCAAATCACCTCAAAAAAGGGTGAGCGTAACATCAGGCAGAGTCTAGCAAAGTAAACCTTGGAATATTACTTCAGCGAAGGTATCAGATGATCCGGTATTCTAAACCACTGGCATCAATTCAGCGCAACATCAAAATAGTTCTGCGATGAAAGCTTCGTATACCACCATTCGAGTGAGAACCGAAATAGTTTGGCGATCAACATGGTAGGCACCGTTGTAAACTACCCGCATATACATCGGGAAGGTCCGATGATTTCAGAACGTCATCCCCAGTAGAGATGTAGAAAATATCTCAACTTATCTTCATCAAACAAACATCAAAAATACCTACAAAAAGCCAAACCATTGGAGTCAACACCAGTATAGGCATCAATAATGATAGGTAAAGGTAAAGCGATTTGAAAAAATATTTTAATATTCATCATAACATTCATTACATTACGATTTGCGATATGCGAAATGCGATGTGCGGGTTACGATGTGCGAGTTACAAAGTGCGATTGGCCAAATGCGAAAAGCGAAGTGCGAAATGCGATGTGCAATTTACGAACTGCAATTTACGAAAACATTTTAACATTCAGTATAACATGCATTACATTACGATTTGCATCATTAGAAATACCTTGTCATATTTCAAGTGTCTAGCAATATTTATGATGTCCATTCGATTGCATTACATGAACATGATAAAGAGGGGAATCTATAGACACTCAAAATTTCATTTTCCTGTTACTAACTATGCAGGAGGACAAAAGTATCTTTTTCACACTCCAGAGATAACCTTGGAGGACCACAATATCAATTCCAACCCCAGAGATAGCCCCGGGAGATCCAGTTTCTAACCCCAGAGATAACCCCGAGAAATCAGTTTCTAACCCCAGAAATAACCCCGGGAAAGTCAGTTCCAACCCTGGAGATAACCCCGGGAGATCAAGTCTAATGCCCAGAGTCAACCTCGAGAGGTCAAGCCAACCTCAGAGATAACCCTGAGGATAGTCAAAGTTAACATCAGGTCAACCTTATAGATAATCTTGAGAAAAGACTACTACAACTGCGTGAAAATCGGAGATAATCCCGGGAGGGGCAAAATGGTTATTTTACCAACTCAACTTCAACTCAAATCAAATACACTCATTTTAACTCAAATTACTTCAAAAGAAGTCCCACAAGAACCATATCTTAACTTTCGAGTGCAAACTACGCAAAACGGCTCAACGGACTGCCTGACGAAAACCCAAAAATACCATTTTGGTCATGGATCCATCTTCCTGAAATCAAAAAAGAGAAAATCATATGTCATTATGTAGCTCTCGAAAAGAGCTTTTCGAAATGGTATGGCACGCTTCCATCGGACCCCCGGATTGAAAGTTATAAAGGTTCAAGCGAATAACGCATTGTCCAAGTGCACGTACGTCGAGACAGCGGGACCCATAATGCCTGGGGCACCCCGGGTAGCCGTAGGTACATCTGTTGCCACTGTAGGTACACCTGTGGCTCCTCCCTCTATAAATACAGGGCTTGGGGTGGCCATATTTGTAAGAGAAAAGGCAAGGAAGTCCTGTCCAGTTTGCTCTGTACACACTATAAACTGAATGCTTTCTCATTTTAAACACTAGTGAGCTTCTATATTGTTATATTTTTACCAACGGGAGCTGAGTGTTTATCCATTTAAAGTCATTAAAGTCTTCTTTGACAGTTCACTGTAAGCCTTCTTACACTTTCTAAAGCCTTTCTCCACTACTTTGCACACACAGTTCTGCACGTTGAGAGTTGTGTTGCGTGTGTATGCTCGGACTTTAGTTCGTGACTTCGGATCTCGATTGAGCCTAGATTTTACATCCAGAGCGTTTATTGCTTTTGTAGATATATACTTATATGTAAACTGTTGTCGGACTCTGTTCGATGAGCTTGGATTTACATCCGGAGCGTTTACTGCTTATATATATATATATAAATATTTATATATATGTTGTTGCTATCAAACTCTATTTGATTGAGTCTGGATTTCACATCCGGTGCGTTTATTGCTTTTATATATATATATATATATATATATATATATATATATATATATATATATATATATATATATATATATATATATATACATTTCAGTCTGGCCTGGAGTTTACTTCGTGGCCTTTTATAGCTTTATTTACATTTCTGTCAGGTTACTTCGTGGCCTTTTACAGATTTATTTATGTTTTGTCCCGCGTGGAGTTTACTTCGAGGCGGTTGATCATTTTATTGCTTTATTTATATTTTCTAATCCCCCATGGAGGTGTTTTGTGGTGGTTGATTGGTTTTTTATTGGTTTATTTATATTTTCCAATTCCCCATGGAGGTGCTTCGTGGTGGTTGATTGGTTTTTACTACTTTATCTACATTTCTAATCCCCCATGGAGGTGCTTCGTGGTGGTTAATTGGTTTTTACTGCTTTATTTACATTTGCAATCCCCCATGGAGGTGCTTCGTGGTGGTTGATTTCCTGGACACACACACACACACACACACACACACACACACACACACACACACACACACACACACACACACATATATATATATATATATATATATATATATATATATATATATATACAACTTTTATATATATAACTGTTTACAGCTTTCATACAATTTGCTACTTCATGTGAGCCTATGAATCATGTAATCATAGATTCAGTCTACTGGATCTAGATTCGGTTCCTGTGATGGATATTTTCAGCTGTACATGATGATTGGGTAATATACCTATGAATCAGATATATTTGGGCTTAAATTATTGTATTCTCAAGGCATTTAGATTCATTTTTATTGTGTTTAGTTGTTATTTTGTAGATTCGGGAGCTGCATGGACAAATTGGGGAATTTTGAGCTAACAGTGGTAATGTGGTAAATTTTATGAAGTTCAGCGCCGGGGCACTGGGAACAATACTGCAGACAGCGCTGGGGCGTGATCTCGGTTGACCAGGAACGCGTTTGACTATCCGTTTGACTTGCTAAAGGGAGGTTAAATGAGAGGTTGCTTTGGAAAAGGATTGTGGTACAGAATGAGAAGTATATAAGGGATATTTGCATTGAAGTAGGGGACTGATCAACCACAATTAGAGGCTAAGCGAGGGATTACTGGAAGATTGAAGGATTGGCTCTAGAGTTTTTCTCCTTCTCCTTATTTTCAATTTGTGTAATTCCTTAAGGATGTTTTGCAAAAGATTGTTGGTTTTAATTTCTGCTATGAACTAATATCTTTAATTAAGATTTCCATTGAACCTTTTATGGCTATAAATTAGTATTCAATTTATTCCAATTACTTATGTCAAAGTGAATTGTTTATCTCGCCTTGTATTTATTGATTAATTATTTGGCCAGTAATTACCTTGATACTCTAGAAGGAATTGAGAAAGGAATTCTAGGGTTAGAACTGGGCATGATAACATGTGACTTAGTTATTTGCATAGTGAATAATTAGGTTTATGAATTGAATGGAAATATATGTTCACCGCATGTAACACATAAGGAATTGGGATTGAAGGAGATTAATTCAATTGTTTTGGATAGGAATATCGCAAAATTAATCTGGATTAAATAGAAGTCAATTGATCACTTGGTAAAGGGCTTTTGGCATTTGAGAATTTCTGTTAACAATTCAGTAGGCATAATAATTGGGATAATTGGATAATTGATTTATAGTTCATAATTGGGGATATTGAAGTCTTAATCTTTATTTATTTGAATTCATTCGTTAAAATCTTAGTTTTATTTATTTGATTTATTTTAGAATAATCTCTTGTTAATTGGTTAATTTAGTTTTTTTAATTTGAAAAATCACACTTTATGGTTGTTTAAATAAAATTGGATTGATATAGTGCTAGTAGTTGGAATTTGTTGATTAGAATTCTTTGTGGGATCGACACTTTATCTTATCACTTTATTACTTGTTGACTGTGTACACTTGCACAAATTCATTGATTGCGAAATCTACCAACAGTACACGGCTTGTAAATTGTTCACAGTTTTCGAATTTCCTTAGATGGCTCTCATGCACACAAGGGGTTCAGCACTGCTAGGCATATTATTTTCTCGAAGATGCTTCGCATCTCAAAAATAAAAGCAATCAAGCCGAACACATAATAAAATAGAAGTATCAAAGGCCTCAATTACTATTGAGCACAAGGGTTTGAAAAATCTCTTTTTACAAAACATCACTGCTATATCTTGTTAAAACTGAATTTTTATACAGAAATTCAAACCCTTTGTATATAGGTGCGAACGAGGCATAACACTACTTCCAAATAATTGCACATTAATCCACACACACACACACACACACACATATTCATATAACAATTTAAATGAAAAGTGGCGGTCACCGTGGCAACACGGATGTCGGGGGGTGCCTAACACCTTCCCTCCGCATAACCAAGTCCCCAGACCTTAACGAATCTCAGTTTCACAGACCCATTAAGCAGTGTCACATCACTGGGTCAATGTGCAAATCTTTTCTCGGTTGTGTTGGTACAACCATTTAAAAAACCAACTGGCGACTCTTACAGTCCAATCGTCTACATATACATGTCGGACCTTTTCGTAACTTATTTTTTTCAAACAAATCTCACCTAACATGAGAACCCCAAAAGACATGAACAGAAAAAGGGACAAATAAAAATCCTGACGTCGATAAGGATCCTAGCTGGAATAGGAAAGCCTTTTTTAGAGATGGTCAAGCACGGCGAAATGGCAGAGATGGGCCTAAAGGCAGGCAAGATTAAAGACTTCACTTCCTTGCAAGCAGTCGCCGAGCATATACAGACTGGCAAGTATGCGAGCGATCCCAAGAGGGTACCAAATAAAGGCAATGAAGATGTATCCCTCATCTTACAGGGGCAAGCTAGGAGACCAACATACAATCCCCCCATTTGGAAAAAGCAAGACAATCTGCCATTTCAACAACAGGCTGCATTCAACCAATGCCAGGATAGAAAGAGAAAATTTGAGAGAATAGAAAATCGAGTCTTCACTCCACTGAGAGATTCCCTTGAAAATGTATTGGCAATATTAATTGATCACAAGAAAATTACAGAATTGGCTCCACCTCTGGAACCCGGGAGCAAAAGATACAATCCAAGCCAAATATGTGCTTACCACTCAAGGTCTCCAGGACCCGATACATAAGATTGTTGGTCCTTAAAGCATAAAATTCAAAATTTGATCGAAAGTGGAAGTATTGTGGCCCAACAATCTGACCAACAAAATGTCAACACCAACCTTCTGCTGCAGCATGATACGGAGGGAGTAAACATGATCGGGTCAGGAAGCGCTGAAATATATCCAAATCGTAAGTACATACAAAGGATGGAGGGCTACCCCCAAAGGCACAAAACAAATGTCCTAGAGTGGGAAAACTCAGAGGAGGGTATAACAGTAATGCAAAAATTAGAGATGATCCAGAATCAAATAAATCTGCTAGCTAAGCTGATAGTACGCCAACATCAGGATACGTGGCAGTTTTTCACTCAACTATCAGAAAGCCAAGAGAAAAAAGGTGTTAACCATAATGCAAGCCCATATCTCTCCAGGATGAGACAACTAAATGAAGAAGATCAAAGCATGCTAAAAGGACAAGAAAAGGGGGATGATACAATTGCTAGAAGATATCGCTCGCGAAAAAATCGCTCGGGGGAATGCGAATTCTCAAAGAAGAAAGATCAAACAACCTCTAAAAGAGCCCGAAAATTAACCCCTCTGAGCAAATCAAATGAAGAAATGTTACACTTTCTGATAAGTGAAGGAAGGATTGCTGAGTTGTTGTCTCCTATAAATCCCAAGATAAAGAGTTATGATTCCACCAAGATATGTCTCTACCATTCTAACTCACCTGGACATGCTACTGAGGAATGCTGGTCTTTGCAACATAAAACCCAGGATCTCATTAAAAATGAAGAGCTGAAGATAGAATTCCTTATGACCAAAAAAGGCAAAAAGGAAATAAAAAGGTTAAGATGTCCACTCGATACATGCAGTTCAAAGGAGGTGAAGGCCACCAATCCTGTCAGAACACAAGGTGGACTGATCCTAATGTAGGGAATGGCAGAGGAGACAAGGGAATCCCCAAAGGAGATTCCTCCGCCAACATCAAACATCTTATGGTCCAAAGATAGCAACCACATTCCTGATCTTATCACCTTAGATGATGAGGAGGAAATACTAATTCTTTCCAAGGAAGAAAAAGCCAAGAAGGAAAGTTCCTTGCAAGAAATGTAACAAAAGTTCGAGGGAGATTTCATGGTCGAATCCTCTCAAGCCCAAGAAAAAGGTGAAGGAATAGATGAAGAAAAAGGTGGTGAGGTTATTGGGGAAACCAACCCATCGAAGAATCAGGAGTTCATACCTTTTTGCGATGGGTCCAGTTCAAGCGTCTCTGAGGAATGTACTAAATCAGGAAGCGATAAAGTTGTGGCTATAAGTGAAGATATTCAGAACCAAGAGGTAACCTCAATCGTGAGCCTTGAAGGCAACATAACCACTAATAACTGGACTATCAGGCCTCAGCTAGCCAAGAAGATGTAGATCCAGGGCATAAAGTTGTGAGTTCCAGGAGATGTTGGGATGGTATCACTTTTTTCGCAGTATGCCTTTTATTTTCCATGCATGTAAATATTTAAAAAATCAAAAAACTCAAAAATCCAAAAATTAAAAATTAAAAAATCAAAATAATTAAACCAGTCAGGTTTCAGCTCATCAAGCCTGAACTATGAAAGACCTGATCTCCCCGCATCAATGGGAGTACGTAGGCAGCCATTTATGGTGTGGTCAAACCAAATAAAAACCCAAACAAACACTTCCCAAATCGTTCAGCTCATCAAGTAGGAACTACGTAGACCTGATCTCCCTTCATCAACGGGAGTACGTAGGCAGCCAACAGTGGTCCTCAAAAGAAACATCCAAACCCAAACATCAATCCCAAGACACCAAAATCAAACCTGAAAGGTCTACGCCCAAGAAAAACCCTTAAAGTCAGCGACCCATGTTCAGAAGACCCAACAAGCACTTCAATGTCATTCCATCCAATCTGGCACAAGTCCTGAAAAGGAAGAAACAACGATAAACCAAGACAACCAGCAACAAGGACCTTCAAAGAGCCGACACCCTCAATCACAAGTCTTCATCAAATCAGAAGAAAATTATCAATTTCGATTGCATAAATAAGTCAGGAACAATGATTGAAGGTATCAAAGCCTAAGTCTACTACCTGTTCACCATCTGGTATAGAGGTAAAAGTCTCTTGCGATCTTGGCATCTTATCAGCCCATCTGTCAAAGCAACTATCCCAGACAACAAGCAAGTCTGGGGTAATTTTAAAATCAGTGACAACCTAATATTGGGACCCTTACAATAAGACTGGGGCAATCTCAGAAACAGCGACAACTCAACACTGGGCATTTATAAAACATCCTAAAGTGGAAAATGCACTAGTTAACACCATCAGCATGGTCCATCATCATCTCACTGGCGATTCAGTATGATCATTTGGTCTTTTCCAATCATACTGTTCTCAGAATGAATAATCCACATCTGGGGTATGACTCTTTCATCTTTTTGTGAGCTTTCAGTTTCTATTTACATGCATTAGCGATAACATACATGTTAAGTTTTTTCTTAACTTGTTATGAATGGGATTAATTCTGATAAGCGTCCGTGGGGCAAGAATTACAGGAACGATTAGAGAATTAAAACTATTCAACCCTTTTGATTAGGCACAACATCCTAGTTCAAAGTGCTTTTTAGAACAGACTTGACCTCATATGCATGTATGTACTTTACGACTGCCCTGACTCTTAGTTGTGGGGTATAAAGTTATGGCAAAAATAATGGCAAAAATAATGGCAATTAATGAAAATATAAGTCACCAGCCTAATGTCTCGAATCGTGGCCTAGGTTGCTTGAGTTATTAAGCCTGAGGGGTGTGTTTACACCTAGTACCCTAAAGCCATCTGGTTTGGGAGTCATCGGCCCAACACTTGTTACATTGGGTAACTTAGCGCCTAAGAAAATGAGCATTAAAAAAAGAAAAGGCAAAACCTGAGCAGATCCAAATCGTGGCCTAGGTTATTCGAGTAATTAAGCGCGATGGGTGTCTTTACACCTGGTGCCCTAAAGCCACCTGGTTTGGGAGTCACTGGCCCAACGCTCTTTACATGGGTGACTTAGAGCCTAATAAAATGGACCTGTCAAACTCAGGCAAAGAAGAGAATAGAGTGATCGCCTAATTTATCTTGAAGTGTGGCCTTTATTACTCAAGTCAGTAAACCCGAAGGGGTGTCTTAACACCTAGTGCCCTAAAGCCCTTTGGTTTGGGAGTCATTTGTCTAAAACTCGTTATATAGGTATTTCTGAATATCCTAAGAAAATGAGACAAGTTAGGCGAGAGTAAAAAAGAGCAAGAATCAAGAAAATTTGCGAAGGCATAAAAATGAATCCCCTTCTAAGAGTTGTGTCACTCATAGTACATGTGTCATATGAAATCAAGTCTGCGAAGAAGAACGTTTAGAGCAAAGATGAAGTATCTCTGATATAGGGATATAAGTCTTTTAAAATATAATCCTACCCATGAATAATAACCATGGATATTTCCAAATTTCCTTGCGATTTCATAACTCATTCAATTTCATAAACTTTTACTTCAAATGCCTTATTCACAAGAGTATACTAATCCTGACGGCCAAGCCGTCAAGCTTTTGGTGCATTTTGCTTTTTTGGATGTGCAGGATATTTCTCACTCACGATTTGGTCAACAAAGAGAGTTTCTCATATGAATCTCCGGCATCAACATGCGAAAGGACTAGTGTAAGACCCCGAATTTTATGAAATAAAAGTATTCAATTTTTCTTATAATTATTATTCAGTAAATGGCTAAATTGATAAAAAGTTAAAATTAAGGGTGATATATGTAAAGTTTACAAAATAAGTAAGTGGCTATAAAATATTTATTTTTGTCGGGGATTATTCGTTTGGTCGTGAAATATTCTTGCTGTCAGGGAATATTCGTACGACGGCGCAGCCTTTTGTGGGCCCCATAATGGAAAGCGATTAGATGAAGAAAACGATAAGTATGAGTTTTTTTTATAAATAACGGCGTAGTTGTTACCATTAACACTGTTGGAATACTCGGTGGCTAAAACATAGTAATACGCGGTGTTGCACAGTAGCACACGATATTGCACCAATTATTGATTCTTACGTAAGAGGTCACTACTCAATAATTGTTACAGTAATTATTGTTCAATATTTTATTTTATTGATTCAATAATTATTGCGTTGATATTTAATTATTGCGTTGATATTTTATATTGTTGATTCAATAATTGTCATTGCACAGTATTTTAAATTATCAAATTAATAGTTATATTATTTGAATAATATTATTAGATAGCATTATTGGCAATGTCTAAGGAAGTTCTTTCTAGGAGAGGTTATTTAATTACGCGCCAGTAAGAAGAAATCTTTATCGGAAGGCCCCCTCTTTCCTGAGAACGACCTGGTTGTCATTATTGTGATTCTGTAATATTATTTGTGAATAGTTAATTATTGATATATATGATAAAAAAATATTTATTTTATGTAGATATAAATGGAGAAATTTTTAGAAAAGTGACAATTGTTGAAAATTGATATTTTATCTTTTTTGATAAAAATAATTCATTCAAATATATTATTATATTACATTATAAATGTATAATGCGATACTATAATAATATAATAATGATGATATTTTTACAATGAATGTGTGATTTATGAATAAATGAGGAGGAAGAGTATTTTTGTTACAATAAATACTAAAAACATGTTAAACATGTTGGTGGACCTCATTTTTGACTGAAATTTGATTATAGTTTGTAAAATCGTCCGTATGTGGATTTCGGTTAATTTTTATTTAGAATTTGGAAAAACTTAAATCTACAAAGTTGTAGAGAATTGAATTTTCTATAAAATGAACATAAAATTTGAATTTTTCTGATAAAAGGGCTATTTATTATGAATTATTAAAGTTCTAGAATATTGGGTATGAATTGATTTGTTACAAAAAATATTTAAAACATGTTTTACATGTTGGTGGGCACCACTTACATGTGTAAAATTCTGAAATCTGATTTCAAGTGTGCGTAGGAAATTTTTTATAAATAATACTATTTTATTAAATTTTCTGCTTTGGTATTCTATGCATTTTCTTATAAATAGGATGCTTAGGTTAGAATTGAAAATCACACCAGAAACTGAAGTTTTCTCTCTCTATAATATCGAGCGTATTTTTATAAGTATTTAGATATCTTGAGTGTTGCTATACAATGCAAGTTTTTTTCAATGTTATATCCGATATTCCAATCAGAAGTACTGTTCTTTTGAGGTAATGGATTGTAAGGGATGGTAAGGGATGTTATTTTTTTCGTAAATGATATTATTTCTTTCAATATCATTATACCAAAATATTGGTAAGAATTTTATTATGAAATTTTTTCCTTTTCATGTCGAGGTTATTATTCACGTATATAGCACTATTCACGTGTATGACATTATTCATGTATATTGCACTATTTACGTATAAAGCACTATTTACGTATACGATACTATGTACGAATACGGGTTACTATTCATGAGTTTCTATTCACGAGTTACTATTCACAAGTTACTATTCACGAGTTACTATTCATGAGTTACTATTCACGGGGTACTATTCACGATAAAATTGGTTTCTTTTTCTGACCAAATTAACGTTGATTTATGAATCTTACTCTTGAAATTAAATCTATATTTTGATTATATTATTTTTATTATCATATATAATATTTTTATAATCCTAGTAATGAAATTTCTCTTTCACTTGAGTGTAACGATGGGTAGATTATTGGTATGATCGTGACTATGGGTTCTCTTTGGCCAGTAGTGCAAAGATAAATTGTTGACTGGTATGATCATGACCATTGAATTTATAATTGAATATCTTTAACTTAAGTACAAAGGTGAATTGGTCAACATGGTTATAGTTATTGTTTATATAAATTCTGAAATGATTATATATTTTTTGAGATATTAATATCTATGGCCCGTAATGCAAAGATGACCTGTTGTTGAATATCTTTGGCTTGTAGTACAAAGATGAACTGTTAATGAATATCTTTGGCTCGTAGTGCAAAGATAAATTTATTAGTATGATTATGAATAGGAACTGTGATTTGGTATAACCATGATCTTTGATGTTTTAGGTTAAGACAGGAGATGAAAATTATTTTCGTCCCGGGTGCGAAGAGGAATTTAGAACCACAATTAGGATTATGAGTTATTCATATGATTGTGGACATGTTTTGTTGATTGATGTTACAGGGATAAAACATTGTTGGTGAACTATAACATGGAGAAGATAATAGATTTTATGGTCTATTTAACTCTTCTAATGGATTGCTCGTTCCGCTGTAACTATGGTTGAAAAGTTTTATCATCTACCATATGTTCTAAATCTCTGATTTATTATTGACGAAGGCTATTGATAATTTAATTATCTTTTATTATGATATTCTTTACTTGGCTAGTTGTGCTCACCCTTTTATTTCATAATTCCTTTCAGGTGATAAAAGTGTAGTTGAGTCGAGTGGGGGTAACATGGGAATAGAACGGTGGTCGATAGCTGTTGAGGTTTCCCCTAAAACAGTATGAAAATAATTTTATTGAGAATTTTAGATAAATGTGTCGTATTTTATACGTCATTTAACCATTGTTTTGGTGAATCGAATAGGGTGATGTGACGCCCCCAAATTCAGGTACTTGAAACCCAAACTCGGTGCTTTACGATACCATTTCAATGAACGGAATAATACTAATAATAATAACAATAATTTAAATACTAAACTTAATTTACATATCAGAGTCTAAATCCCAGGTACGAGACCTTTAAACATTCATTACATGATAATTAATAGTTATCATTGTCTTAATAAAGTCTAATTATTACATAAAATAGCATAGAACTTATTCTGCAACCTTTCCTTTTTCTTTGTTCCTAGCAGAGCTTTCTGGTTGATCACACTTAGTTGAAAATATTTAAATTAAGTAGGAATGAGCATTTGATTTCCCAGCAAGTAATAGCAACAATAAATATTAGTTGAAGGGATTAAATATTTTCTTTGAACGATACTTCTACAACGAATCAATAGTTGTGAAGTAAGTTGAACCAATAATAACAACATATCAATTTTATATCAAAATTTTGAAACTACATATTGACCATAAATGGTGAGCAGTCGACAGACTATGAACATTATTTTCTATTTTCGAAAAGGTTAAACAGAACTTCATCTGTAAACCGTCATAACATACAGGCACGGGGGTGATCAGCCCGTTATGCCCTGTATTGATCAATACTACATGCAAGAATGATATTATCATTCATCTTATCTGCCTTTGGTGCACAAAAGTTTTCCCATGTAAATGTTTATACTTAGTCGGGAATCCGAACCAAAACAATTTAGTTGGATACAATAAAGTTCTATCTTGTTCAACAATATTTTAAATTTGTGTCTAGCCGAATCATATAGCCTAGACAGCGTTTAAGTCAACATATACATACTGGAAACCAATAAGTATGTATCAACATGTGATTAAATACAATGATTATCCAAGTGAGGACATTTGTCTAACCATACGTAAAAATTAACAAACAGAATAAATATCTGGATTATACAATAATACTGTGTTGATAAACAATGATCGGATAATTTAAGAACTTGTATTAATACAAATGACTGGATACAAAATTGATAATAATAGAGTTAATAATCTGGCACAATGATAATATAATTCGGAAATTTTCTTACTCTTGTCCATTGCATAAAGTAAATGCAAAGTTAGGATACTTTCCTGAGTTGCTGCTTACAATAATGTAACTTAGTTTTATCTTTTATATCGAAACCTATAATTAATAAGATCATTTTATCGATTAGAAATACATATCATAACACATAGTACTACTAATTGCAGTCAGCACATAACCTAATCATATTATCACACATGTTTAACAGTCATTGAATTACATACAGACATGTTTTTAGTCAAATTATCTAAGTCTAGATCAATTTTTGAAATATTTCGGTGTACCGACGACTTTATCGGGTAATTATCGAGTCTAAAACTATATTCTATAGTTCAATATTCGATTAGATAATTTAAATAGCAGTCATATTATTTTTCCATAGCTTATAATAATTTTTAATTAATTATTATAATTTATAATAATTTTTCAAATACTGGAATCATTTTTAAATGATTTAAATATTAAATAATTCTATTATCATTAATATTTAATTAATATTAAATTATTAATGAAACCATTGCCAAAATATTAAAGTTATTTATAATAGCCCAAAATATTTTTAAAACATTTTTATTACCCTTAAATGATTTTTAAAACCTTTAAAATCATTTCTAAATATTTACTATTAATATTTGCATTATTTATCAAAATAGTAAAAGTCATTAATTATAACTTAAAATATTTTTAAACCATTTATATCCTTTTTAAGTGATTTTTAAATTATTAAAATCATTTTTAAACTATTTATTTAATATTATTATTAAATAACTCTAATATCATTTAATATTAAACTATTAATGAAATTTACCTTTAAATATTAAAAGTTATATTTTATAACTTAAAGTATTTTTAAACTATTTATTTTTATTTAAAATGATTTTTATAATATTAAAATCATTTTTAATCTAATTTATTTAATATAATTATTAAATAAATCCAATATCATTAATATTAAATAATTAATGAAATTTATCTTAAAATATTAAAAGTTATATTTTATAACTTAAAATATTATTAAAAACTTTTTTATCATTTAAAATGATTTTTAATATAAAAAAATTATTTTTAATTAATTTATTTAATGCATTTATTAAATAAATTAAATATCAATAATATCCAAATAATTATTAATATTTATGAAAAATATGTCAAATTATTAAAAGTTAATTTTTATAACTTAAAATAATTTTTAAAATATTTTTTGTAATTTTTAATAATTAATTTATATTTTTAAATGATTTTTGGAAATTAAAATAAATAAAATTAATAAAACTGTCGCTATAGCCTTTAGCGACAGAGTCTGTCGCCTTAGGTGTTCTTGAGGCTCAAGAACATTCATACGCCAGTATCTAGGTATCATGTTTGACCAACATTAATTTTTTATCTGTGATGTTTCTGGGCAAGCTAATGGTTATAGATTGTAGTACTAATGTAATACTATACAATCTAACAACAAACATGGCCAAATAGCATAACACCATCGAGATCTAAGCCTTCAAAGTGACTGTCAGAGCTGTTCTTCAATTCTGGGGTTATCCAGAAATGAAGAACAGTTCGACTGTCCACCTTTGGGCTTCCACAACTTGTAATCCTTGTATCCAATTTGTGATTTAATGGATTC
Source organism: Panax notoginseng (assembly GCA_016801055.1). Classification (NCBI taxonomy): domain Eukaryota; kingdom Viridiplantae; phylum Streptophyta; class Magnoliopsida; order Apiales; family Araliaceae; genus Panax; species Panax notoginseng. Next base: position 63,092,869 of record CM029023.1, on the reverse strand, counting down.
AGTGTGTAAATAACATGTTAAGGTACATATCTATTACATAAAACCATCATAACAGTAACGAAATCTCCAGATATTATCCGGTCAACCCATGTCAGAAATCACGATCATACGTTTTCTGGGTTACCCAGAAAACGGAAATCGTGATCATCTTACATGGTTTGACCGTACACTACTTGAAGCCTGATAATCATTTAGGTGTTCTAAAAGCTTAAATCAACAGACCATATACCAAACTACAACCTAGATACAACAAACAGAACCAAACAACAAAAACATGAAAGATCTAGGCCCATGAACTTGCTGTCGGAGCTTTCTGGGCAAGTTCATGGCTGCCCAGATTCACTTGGTCATGGTCGGTCAACCGACTTTGACCATGAATAACTTTCAATCCATGCATGATTTGGTCCTTATTCAAGCTTCAGAACACAGATCTTATGACATACTACAACTTTAAACCTTTAAACAACAAAAACACATAACATATTGAGATCTATGGGACCTGACATTTGGTTGTCAGACCATATTTCTCAGTTTTTCCAGATTTTTGAAATCTTCAAATCCGAGCCTATAGATGTTATGGATCTAACATCTATCAACCCAGATCACTTATATAGACTACAAACAACATGTTTTAACATTAAAACACAAGATCTAACACATCAATCAAGATCAGATTTGGTTTAGGTTTTATACCTCACTATGAACAAATCTTAATTCTATGCTTATGATCTGATAGAAGAGATAGTGGGGCTTGATTTTGGGACTGATCTAGCAGTAGAATTCGTGGGTTTTAGAGAGAGAGGGTCTTGGATGAGTGTTTGTGTATGAATGAGCAAAAATGTGCACTTTTTTCTCTCTTAATCTATTTATATAACTTAGATGCATTGAATCTAAACTTGCAAGGTGTCAAAGGGGATAAGATTGGTTGAGATTTAGAGCACATGGTTGATCTTAACATGGTGAGTCACTAGATTTGCCAACTCATTTACTTAAAACATAAGAAAAGGGTAGTTTAGTCATTTGCTAGCAAATTTAATGGCACTTTAGTAATCTTGGCAAACCCTTAGGGTTTAACCCTAATGTTTTCCAAAAAATGGATTTCTAGAATTTGGCAATTAGAGCTAAAATAAAAAAAATTAGTTTCCTAAAAATATAATTTAGATTTCCTAATTACAATTAGTTTTCTAATTACATTATACTTAAACATTAGGGTTTAAGATCCAATAATTAGCATTAGGGTTTACAATTAACAATTAGGGTTTTTAGTTAATTAGGGTTTCTAAATATTAAAAAATTTAGGATTTCAAATAATTAGGGTTTTCCCTAATTAAATATAATACCTGACATTATTAACATTAACACGACTACATAACGACTTAACCAATTCTTAAAGTCATATTTGACCTTTTGAATTAGGGTTTATCAGTAAAGCTAGGGTTTTATCATGTACACAATAAATGACCAATTATTATCAATATACACATACAATATATATTTATAGCACTGAAATAAAAATAATATTATATTCTTATTCTCATTCCTTGTTCCAAATCCAGAATTAGGGTTTAGATTTCATATCGGATTTATCTTGCACAAATAACATTATTAATTAAGTTAAAATTATTAACTTAGCAATCTTGACTAAATTTACATAATAAAATAATTCTAATAATCATTTCATATATTATTTAAATAATATAATAATCATATTTTCATAGAAAAGAAATAATAAAAATATTTCTACTACAAAATTAATTATAACAATATAATTTATAATGATCAATAATTCTTTTTTTTTTAAAATTATTCACGTAATAAATAAATTTTATTTATCACATAAATACATATGCATTGTCTTATACATATTCCCACCTTTAAAATAAAATAACATAAAAATAAATATGCAAAATTATTTATTTATTTATATAGAAAATATCGGGTTATTACAGATGAGGTGAACCCAACTTTAGAAGGGTGTTTTGCCACTATCATACAAGATGTCTAATGACCTACGACTTTGTGTTATCATAAGATAGGATTGTGCACATCCACTTGCTGATTATATCTATGAGCACTACCTATATAATCTTGGAGTTTGGTTGAAATATAATTCTCAATTGGAGACAATGGAGATAATTATATGTCAAGAGAAGACTCACCATTGGAAAGAACATGATAGCAATCTTCTCATTTTTCTTTGGGGTCTATTGGGTTAACCAAGGATAATTCTCGAGTCATATGATATTTATTATAACTTAGATGCATGGCCTCCCATGTACAAAGGTTTCCCTGAACATTTTCTAAAGATTTTAATTTCTAAAACATTTAGTGACTGTACCTTTATGTAAGGTACCATTGTAAGGTATCAATGTGAGATGCTATCCAAGTAAAGGGATGAGAGTCATAGTTGGTATCCACATCATATGTGTTGTCGTATTTTGCACGACAGTTGTATAAATGAAGTTGTCAGTTGTAGTTATTTTCTGTACCATGTATTTGGCGACCCAGAATGGGTTGGGTGGAATGGACCTATTTTGGGGGCATCACAGTTAGTATCAGAGCTTAGGGATATGATCTCTAACAGAGATCCGGGATTAGAACTAGGAGGGGAGAGATGAGTAATATCCTTCACTAGTGTGTGTCCTACTTAACCTGAATTTTCTTACTTAAGTTGACAAATTGTGATATATCAATTAATCTTTATTTTGAAGCTGTATTCTATAATGATATTTGAAATACAGGAGATGAGCAATGGAGAAATCATGATGTAAAAGAGATGACTGGGGAGATAGAATCTGAAATGAAAGTAAGGTATTCTCAACTCTTTGAAATATCAGGTACGTAAATTTCGGGGACGAAATTTTATAAGGAGGGGAGATTATAAGACCCCGAATTTTATGAAATAAAAGTATTCAATTTTTCTTATAATTATTATTCAGTAAATTTCTAAATTGATAAAAAGTTAAAATTAAGGGTGATATATGTAAAGTTTACAAAATAAGCAAGTTGTTATAAAATTTTCATTTTTGTCGGGGATTATTCGTTTGGTCGTGCAATATTCTTGCTGTCGGAGAATATTCGTATGACGGCGCAGCCTTTTGTGGGCCCCATAACGGAAAGCGATTGGATGAAGAAAACGACAAGTATGAGTTTTTTTTATAAATAACGTCATAGTTGCTACCGTTAACACTGTTGTAATACCCGGTGGTTAAAACATAGTAATATGCGGTGTTGCATAGTAGCACACGGTATTGCACTAATTATTGATTCTTACGTAAGAAGTCATTACTCAATAATTGTTACAGTAATTACTGTTCAATATTTTATTTTATTGATTCAATAATTGTCGTTGCACAGTATTTTAAATTATCAGATCAATAGTTATATTATTTAAATAATATTATTAGATAGCATTATTGGCAATGTCTAAGGAAGTTCTTTTTAGGAGAGGTTATTTAATTGCGCGCTAGTAAGGAGAAATCTTTACCGGAAGGCCCCCTCTTTCCTGGGAACGACCTGGTTGTCATTATTGTGATTCTGTAATATTATTTATGAATAATTAATTATTGATATTTATGATAAGAAAAATATTTATTTTATGTGGATATAAATGGAGGAATTTTTAGAAAAGTGACAATTGTTAAAAATTAATATTTTATCTTTTCTGATAAAATAATTCATTCAAATATATTATTATATTATATTATAAATGTATAATGCGATACTATAATAATATAATAATGGTGATATTTTTACAATGAATGTGTGATTTATGAATAAATGAGGAGGAAGAGTATTTTTGTTACAATAAATGCTAAAAATATGTTAAACATGTTGGTGGACCCCATTTTTGATTGAAATTTAATTATAGCCTGCAAAATCGTCCGTATGTAGATTTTGGTCAATTTCTGTTTGGAATTTGGAAAAACTTAAATCTACAAAGTTGTAGAGAATTGAATTTTTTATGGAATAGACATAAGATTTGAATGTTTCTGATAAAAGGGCTATTTATTATGAATTATTGAAGTTCCGAATATTGGGTCTGAATTGATTTGTTACAAAAAATGTTTAAAATATGTTTTTCATGTTGGTGGGCCTCACTTGCATGTGTAAAATTTTGAAATCTGATTTCAAGTGTGTGTAGGAAATTTTTAATAAATAATATTATTTTATTAATTTTTCTGCTTTGATGTTCTAAGTATTTTCCTATAAATAGGATGCTTAGGTTAGAATTAAAAATTACACTAGAAACTGAAGTTTTCTCTCTCTATAATATCGAGTGTATTTTTGTGAGTATTTAAATATCTTGAGTGTTGCTATACAGTGCAAGTTTTCTTCAGCGTTATTGTAAGACCCCGAATTTTTTTAAATGAAAGTATTCAATTTTCTTATAATTATTATTCTATTTAATAGTTAAACTGATAAAGGGTTAAAGTTAAGGGTGATATGTGAAAATTTTTCAAAGTAAGCAAGTTGATATAAAATATTCGTTGTGTCGGGGAATATTCGTTTGGTCGGAGAATATTCTTTTTGTCAAGGAATATCCGTACGACGACACCATCATTAGTGGACCCCACAACGGAATAACTGTCGAAGTTAAAAAATGACAAAAATATATTGTTATAAAAATAATGGCAAAAATTTACCGTTAAACTGTTGAAATACCTGGTGGTAAAAGAACAGTAATACGCGTGGTTGCATAGTAGCACACGGTATTGATTATTGATGCTTACGTATAAAGCCACTCAGTTTATTCAATTATTGCTATAGTAATTGCTGCATAATATCTCTTATATTATTGATTTAGTTATTGCCACAGTATCATCTGCATAATATTTTATATTAGTAAATTAATAAACGAGACGACAAAGTTATTCATATTATTATTTGTAATATTGACAATGTCTAGAAAGTTTTGTCGAGGATAGGTTTGGTCACCTAATTGCTCGCCAATAGGGAGAAATCCTTACCGAAAAGCTCCCTCTTTCCTTGAAATAATTTTGTTGTTAAATATTGTGAGTTATAATATTAATGATGAATAATTGTTAATAGATTAAAAATGTGTTTATTAAAGATAAATGATTTGTAGTAAATATTTATTCAATTTTTTGATATAAATAGAGGGGTTTGGTATGAGGTGTTTGTTATAAGTTTGACTTATTATTCTATGAGGAGATATGCTAATTTTTCAGACCATTGATTGAAGATATAATAGTAAATTAATATGGACCGAGTTATAATAGTAAATCAATATGGATCGTTTGTTTCAATTAAATCAGTATGGACAGTTTCTTTAAGTTTTAATAGTAAATCAATATGGGTCGTCCGTTTAAAAGTAAATTAATCTGGGCCGTTCATGAATTAGTTACTATTCAGTCCTTTTTCCTATAAATAGGAGCTCATTCCTTTATTATTTCTTACGAATTCACTGAAACTCTAAAGAGAGAAACTATAGAGATCAAGAAGAAGAATATTCTACTACTACCTGTAACGACCCCAAAATTTATACAATTAAATTCTCGATTTCAGTCGTTAATAATACATTCAACCTCAAATTTTACATCATTAAATGATAATACAACCATTGAAAATTTGCGAAATAATTAAAATTTTCTATTACAAACTATCCTTGTTCCCAAAACCTTCAACCTTTACATCTAAATATCTCAGAATCAATTTACTACTACAATAGTTTACATCGCGAAACGATATTACAATTCAACATTAATACATCATTCGGAACATTAAACCTGGCTCAAATAATACTAACACAACTAAAGTGTATAAATCTTCAAGTATAACATCTGATTCATGTCTTTCAAGTAACACATAACTTTACCTCGAAATCTTGACCTGCAAAAATGATTATTTGCAAGGTTGAGCTCGACAGCCCCAGCAAAATCTAACAATTTTCATGCAACACGTAGCATATAATAACATGCTCAAAATATATCTCTTAAACATTGTACTATCATAACATACAAGCTACAGTTCATATAACAAGTATAAAGATTGAGTTCCTTACTCAATCAGCATGCTTTACTCAATCAACGTAGTCATAAGTTGACTTTAACATTTCATGCTTTCAACATAAATATAACACATCATGTTATTTGGAATAAAGACTTAAAACAGTTAATCATCAAGTTCACGTAGCAAATAAAACAGTTAATCATCAAGTTCACGTAGCAAATAGGAACTGAAAGACTTGCCTGATTCGTAGTTTATGAACTACGACTAAACTGCTTATCGCTTATCTGCACTTCGTGTATTCCTACACAGTTATATCATTATTCACATTAACTATTAGTTCCATAGTAACACATAGTAGCTATAATATAAACTTTACTCTACATCTCATAACCTTTCTTATTAATCAATACACAATGTACTAACATACTTTTTCCAACATAACACTCATTTCTAGTTATTTCGGTACAAGTCTTACATTACCATTTACATTTAAGAAATTCCAAGTGTTGACTTCATAACACTTGTCTAACATTCATTGTGTATACTAAGTTATCACATAGCGCGTTTGTAACTTACTAATCATTCTCATAACTTTGAATTTATCAATTACATATCACGGTTCTGTTTTAACCTTCATACTACATGTGTGACACATTAACATAACTTTAGAACAAGTGGCCATGCTACTCAAAATCTGCAGCAACAACATAAGTCTCTGCCTCAGATCAGTGTATGGCGCAGCTGCGCCATACACAGACTTGGAACTGGCGCAGCTGCGCCGGCGCAGCTGCGCAGTTTTAAGCCTTGGCACCAACGTAGCTGCGCTGGTGCACAGATAGAGGCAGAGTCGGCTATGAACAGTAGCCGACTTTAGCCCAATAAACACGAATTTTACCCACAAAACAGTGAAATTAACATATACAATAAATATAAAACTATCATAAATATGATTGCTAACATATTCATCAGCATAGAACAATTTAACAACACTTTTAACTATTTTAATTTCTCAAATTTCTCATTTTCATATAAAACTCAATTTTTGACATCCTTCCCAAAAATCAACATTGTAATCTCTATACTTGACCAAATCACTTCATTCAAATTACGTTATACTCGTTTCTTAACGAACTAGTATGAACAAGACCCAATTTACAGTTTATCATGCTAATTGACCACTACCATTGGTACTTTCATAAGGTATAAAAAAAATATTCACTGTAATGCTTTTCTTCCTATTTTTGAACGAAACTAGCATACAATTCATGCCTAACTACAAACTCTAACATCATAACTATATATAATCACCATAACTGGTTTTATAACAACAATTTTTAGAAAAACTTTAATTCACAGAATATAAACAAAAATTTTACCGTAAACTCATATATATATATATATATATATATATATATATATATATATATATATATATATATATATAATACTAAAGTTATGAAAATACCTTCAATTAGCTTGTAATCCCTGCTTAAATCGCTGAAAATTGCTTTGAAAATCTTTAGGTTTTCTCTCAATTCTCTCAAGTTCTTTGTATTTTCTTCTCTTACTCAGTATCACGTAAAGCCAACTAATTCTCATGCGCCAACATAAAAAAAACTGATAGGCGTATACTTATTATAACATCAGTTACAAATATAACGCTTAGGTTATAATTATATTTTATTTATTATTTATTTTATTTAAAATTCAAAAATCCAAAAGCCACAAGGCTTTGTTTGGCAAAACCCTTTAAATGTTAAAGACTTAATATTTTAAACCTCGTTTGGCAAAAACTAAATTAAACTCCATTAATTTATTTTAATAAACAATTTAGTTTATAATTTATAATCACATATTACTTATTTGGATTTCCATATCCAATAATAATTAAATAAATTAATTATACATACTACATTTAAAATAAATATTCTACTTAAACAAATATCACAAACTTATAATCTCATTATAATTTTTTATTAAATAACTTATCATACCATCTTGAATTATTAAATTAAAACAACAATATAACATCTCATGTTATATTACAACTCTCTCAATTATAAATTAATTTAATTTAGAATATTTTCTAGTCATAAATATTTACTAATAATAACCACATCAATAAAATATTTATTTCTTTTAATAAATATTTTAAATTAAAATTACTAAAATCTTGGATTGTCACAAACATTCCATCGTTCATCATCTAGTCGGTGTTGTTGTTTACCTGAGGATTATTACCTTCCTGATGCACATTATCCTGGGTATTGATCGTTGGTGACTCAACGGTCTCATGTGCTTCATTGCTTATCTCAATATTTTCATATGCCATTTTCAAACATTGCCACAAAACAAAGGTTAATTGACATACCACATATTATCTCTATACTCTGACCGACCAAATAAATATCAAATAAACTTAGGTAGGTCATACTAGCGAATGAATTTCTCGTCTCTCCCCTCCTAATTCTAGTCTCACATCTTAGCCAGTGATCATATCCCTAAGCTTTGATACCAACTGTGACACCCCCAAAATAGGTATACATCACCCATTCTTTGTCATCAAATACATGGTACAAAATATTTAAATTGTCAACATGATACTGCTTTGTGGAATAAAATTTAAGAATAATATTCATGTTTCAAAAATAATCTTTAACAGAAAAGAAATTAATTTTTGTCATGAATAGTATCCCATAAATAGTACTTCGGGAATAGTACCCCGACATGCAAAATGCCCCGAATACCCGAGTGATTAATACCCGAGTGAATAGTACCTGAGTGAATAGTAACTCGTGAATAGTAACTCAATATGCAAAGTACCCTGAATCATCGGGTGAATAATATTCAGGTGAATAGTAATCGAGTGAATAGTAACCCGTGAATAGTACCCCGGGTGAAAATATTGATATTTAATAAGAAAGTTCAGATCAATATTCCAATGAAGCGATACTGAATGAAGCGCAAAACTCAAGAATATTCCACTAATTTCAGGAATTATAGAAGCAATACTTACCACAGTAAGTTTAGATGAAAGGAAATAATATACGAAATTGCAAATAGATTTTCATCTGTCATGCAGTAGTCCGCGTAGACAAATTATTTCTACAATTTAATAACAATTGAATATGAAGGGTTATTCACTAGGCATGTGGTAGTCCGCGTAGACAAGTTATTCCCACAGAATAATAAATAATGGAATAATAAAAGATTTCACCATGCATGCGGTAGTCCGCGTAGACAGGTTATTCTAACAGAATAATAAAGAATAGGATTACCAAATATTTCACCACGCATGCGGTAGTTCGCGTAGATAGGTTATTCCCACAGAATAATAAAGAATGGAATAATAACCCTTACGAGTATTGAAAGAAAATAGCTCTCTTCATGAATACGAAAGAAATAATACCCCTTACCTTAATAGAAGAGTGAATACTGAAGTAAGGTAGTGTGACAACCTGAATTTTTAGAAGTTATTTGTAAGACCCCAACTTTTATAAATAAAGATGAATTTTCTATAAATATCATTTTTGAATATTATGGAGTTAATTTGATATAATGTTATAGTTGTGAGTAATATTTATAAATTTTGCAAAGTACGCAAGTTGTTATATAATATTCGATTGGTTGGAGAATATTCGTTTTAACAGAAAATATTCATACAACGACACAATCATTGGTGGACCCCACAACGGAATTATTGTCGGATTGAGAAAATGACAAAAATATTTTATTAAAAATAACGGCAGAAGTTTTACCATTGATACTGTTGAACTACTCGGTAGTAAAAGTACAATAATACGTGTGGTTGCATAGTAGCATACGGTATTGATTATAAATACTTATGTGAGAAGTCACTCAGTTTGATTCAATTATTGTCAGTTAATAATATGAATTATTTAGCGATAATGAAGTTTTGTTTTATTCGTATTATTAACGTAATAAAACAGAAACATCTTTTTATATAAAACAGAATACTTTATTAAAGTTATTCTATAAATAGAATATATTATATTTTATTTAAAAGATTTTTCTTTAAATATGGACCGTCAGATTAAAGTAATCAATCTGGACCGTTCATGGATTAGTTACTATGCATTCTATTTTTCTATAAATAGCATCTCATTCCTTCATTATTTCTTACGAATTCACTAAACTCTAGAGAGAGAAACTATAGAGAGAAACTATAGAGAGAGAGAAAAAAAGTATTCTGCTACTTAACTACTTTGTTATTTCAGTTCTTCTTTAAAATGGTAAGGGGTGTTATTCTTTCTTATTCATGAAGAGAACTGTTATTATTCTATTTCTTATTATTCTGTTGGAATAACCTGTATACGCGGTCTACCCTATACTTGGTGACATTCTTCTATTATTCTGTTGGAACATTCAGTCTGTGTGTTTTACACCGGACCTGATTCTGTCTTTATTATTATTCTGTTGGAACATCCTGTCTGTGTGTTTTACACCGGACCTGGTTCCGTCTTTATTATTATTTTGTTGGAACATCCTGTCTGTGTGTTTTACACTGGACCTGGTTCCGTCTTTATTATTATTCTGTTGGAATATCCTGTCTGTGCCTTTTACGCCGGACCTGGTTCCATTATTTATTATTCTGTTGGAATAACATGTCTGTGCGGTCTATCGCATGCATGACGATTTCTTTTGTTATTCCATTCTTTATTATACTCAGTTGGTTAAGTTTTAACTTCTATACTCTATCAAATTTGTGGAATATCCTTGATAATTGCGTTTCATCCAGTATCTTTTCATGAAAATATTCTTCTAAGCATTCTTGAATTTTACTCCACAAAGCAGTATCATGTTGACAATTTGGACGTTGTTAATTCTTGGATAAATTAATTCTTGAACTTGTTTTATTGAATTCTTATATCGTTGTCATCATCCTCATGTTTATAAAATGTTGAAAGTCATCTGTGGCCTGTAGTGCATAGATGGACTGGTATGATTATGACCAGGGATTATTCGGTATAATCATGACCGTAATGTTACAAATGATGTGGAAAAAGTCCTCATTAGCCCGTAGTGCATTGATGGACAATTGTTGGCATGATCATGACCATTAATAAATACACGAATATCCTTGGTTGTAGTGCAGGGGTGATTCGATGATGTGGATTATTTTATTAAGCTGAGTCCCAGCGACAAAAGTGTTGAAAAACCTTTTAAATCATAGAAGATAGTAGATTTTTTTTTCTACTTGACTCTTTTAATGGATTGCTTGTTCCGCTGCAGCTAAACTTGATGTTCGTTATATTTTATCAGTTTAACACTGTTGAAGGCTAATGATAATTTATTCTGCATTATCTTAGTCATAATATTTCTTACTGGGCTAGTTGAGCTCACCCTTTCTTTCACTGTTCTTTTCAGGAAATGAGAATATAGCTGGGACGAGTCGGAGAACGGAGTGATGGACCAGATGATAGTATTAGTAGTCCTCACTATTCTGTTAAATAGTGTGACAATAATTATAATGAGGCCTCCTTTTGAGTTTGTATAGTCTCTAGTAGACAATAATTGTATTCAAACTCACAGTTATGTTTTGTCGTATTGTACACGACAGTTATATTAGTAAGTTATATTTGTATTATGTACCATATATCTGACGACCCAAGATGGGTGATGTATACCTAATTTTAGGGGCGTCACAGTTGGTATCAGAGCTTAGGGAAATGATCCCTGGCTAAGGTGTGAGAATAGAACTAGGAAGGGAGAAACGGGGAATTCCTTCGCTAGTATGACCTACCTAAGTTTATTTGCATGGTATTTAATTGGTCGGTCAGAATATAAGGATAATATATAACATATCAATTAACTTTTGTTTTGTGGCAGTATCTGAAAATGGCATCCGAGAATGTTGAGAATAGCAATAGAGGAGAGGCGACTGTTGATTCACCACATATCAATAATCGGGATAATGTGCATCAGGAAGGCGACAATCCTCATGCAAACAACAATACTGACCAAATGATGAATGATGGAATGTTCAGAAGCTTTATGCAGTTCACACAACAGCATGTGAGAGCGGTTCCTGTTCAAAATGTAGGTGAAAACACTGAAAACACTGAAAACTCTCGGACGGTCACCGCTAAATAGTTCAAGGAGCTGGGACCATCGGAGTTTAAGGGAGAGCCAAAACCACTTATAGCGGAAACATGGATAAAGCAGATCACCAAGATATTTGATGTCTTGGGATGCTCCGAGGAGCAAAAGGTTCCCTTTGCTGCCTTTATGTTGCGAGGAGAGGCAGATTACTGGTGGGAATCGATTAAGCGTACTCAACCTGCCGCACTGAAGTTGTCTTGGGAGAAGTTCCAAGAGCTGTTCAATGACAAATACTTTCTCGAAAGTGTTCGACACATGAAGGAGGTGGAGTTCATCAAATTGGAGCAGAATAATATGTCCGTTTCGCAGTATGAGGCTAAATTTGCTGAGTTGTCCCGGTTTGCGTCCCACTTGGTGGATAATGAAGAGCTAATGACGCGAATGTTTTTGGGAGGTTTGAAACCTGAGATACGTCAACATCTTATTTCTCATAAACTGTGTTTGTATTCAGATATTGTGAATAGGGCTCAGTTAGTGGAGCGCGATAACGAGTCAACGCAACCAAAAGAGAGCAGTCGGCAAAATGATAATACCAGTGAGAGCAGTCATCGAAGCGGTGACAACAAGCATGGTGGGAATCAACAGGCCAGAAATGGTAACCACTTCGGTGGTAATCAGGGCCAAAACAATAAGAATGGTGATTTCAAGAAGAGGAGATTCAACAATGATGGAAAGACATCAGCACCAGCACCCGTTGTTAAGAAAGGAGAACGACCACCTATCATATGTTTCAAATACGGAGGGGAGGGGCACATCAGTCCAAACTGCGTGATGCCATCTAAAGCATGTTATAATTATGGAAGAGAAGGTCATTTAGCTCGATTTTGTCATTTACCAAAATCAAGTTCAGCCAGGACGGAGACACCAAAGGCCGTTCCAGAAAAGTCAAAATCGGTAGTGCAAGGGAGAGCATTTATTGTGACCTCCCAAAAAGTAAGGAACCCGAATGAGGTCATCACGGGTAAGCTTATCATAAACTCTAACGAAGTTTATACTTTATTTGATACCGGTTCTACCCATTCTTTTATTTTTCCTACTTGCGCTCATCGATTAAATTTGACTCCGGAGAAATTAGACTTTGACTTATCTGTTGAAACTCCATTGGGAGAAACCTTCATTACATCAACAGTTTATAAGTCTTGTTTGGTTCAAGTTGGTACCCACACATTACCTGTCGATCTGATTTCATTAAAAATACTTACATTTGACGTGATTCTAGGGATTGATTGGTTAATTACTCATCATGTAAAAATTGATTATTTTCGTAAGGTTGCTAGCTTTCATATTCCTAATCGACCTATTATGCGAATTCAAACAACCAAACCATTAAAATCAATCGCTGTCATCTCAAGCCATAAAGCTATTCGTTTATTGAAAAATGGATGTCAAGCTTTCTTAGCTCATGTCACGGATCTAAACAAAAATACGTCAGTTTTGAATGATATTTCTATTGTTAATAAATTCCCTGACGTATTCCCTGAAGAACTTCCTGGCCTACCCCCAGAGCGTGAAATTAAATTTTGTATCGACCTTGAACCCGGTACAAAACCCATTTCCAAAGCCCCATATCGAATGGCTCCTATTGAACTTCAGGAGTTAAAGATCCAACTGCAGGAATTGTTAGACATTGTCTTTATTTGTCCTAGTACTTCTCCTTGGGGTGCTCCTGTTCTATTCGTGAAGAAGAAAGATGGAAGTATGCGATTTTGTATTGATTATCGGGAGTTGAATCATGTCACCATCAAAAACAGGTACCCATTACCACGTATTGATGACCTGTTTGACCAGTTGCAAGGAGCACAATTCTTTTCAAAGATTGATCTTCGTTCTTGATATCATCAGCTGAAGGTTAGAACTGAGGATATTCCAAAGACGACTTTCATAACTCGGTACATGCATTATGAATTCCTTGTCACGTCCTTTGGGTTGACTAATGCTCCTACTGCCTTCATGGATATGATGAACCGGGTATTCAAGGAATGTTTGGATCACTTTGTGGTCGTCTTTATTGATGACATCCTTATTTATTCTAAAAGTCATGAAGTTCATGAGCAACACTTGAGGCTGGTACTCCAAAAGCTTCGTGAATACAAGCTTTATTCCAAGTTGAAGAAATGCGAGTTCTGGCTGGAGGAGGTAGCATTCTTTGGGCACGTAGTATCAAGTCATAGAATATCTGTTGACCCGACAAAGATTGAAGCTATTCAAAGCTGGGAGCAACCTAAATCAGTAACTAAAGTACGTAGCTTTCTCGGTTTAGCTGGTTATTAACGGAGATTCGTGGAAGGATTTTCTCGAATCACTACTCCACTAACTCAGCTGACTCGGAAAGATACAAAGTTCGGTTGGAGCGAAGAATGTGATAAGAGTTTTCAAGAACTCAAGAGGAGACTCATTTCAGTACCTGTTCTAACAATACTATCTGGCTCGGAGGGATTTGTCATCTACAGTGATGCTTTGAGCAAAGGGTTGGGTTACGTTCTCATGTACATGGAAAAGTCATAGCCTATGCATCAAGACAACTCTAGGAATATGAGAGGAATTATCCTACTCATGATCTAGAGTTGGCAGCTATTGTCTTTGCACTTAAAATTTAGAGGCATTACTTGTATGTGGAGAAGGTTGAGATCTTTACGGATCATAAAAGCCTCAAATATTTTTTCACTCAAAAGGAACTCAACATGCGACAACGACGTTGGCTTGAACTGTTGAAAGATTATGATCATACCATTTAATACCATCCTGGAAAGGCGAACGTGGTAGCTGACGCATTGAGTAGAAGATCATATGCAAGTACGAGTGCGATATTATCAACACAAAGGCCCATTTTGTGTGACTTGCAAAGGATGGAGATAGAGTTAAAGACTCTAGGGACCCATGTGATGATGGCGAATATACAAGTAGAACCGACTTTAATCGATAAAGTTAAAGCTGCTCAAGCTATAAACTTGGAGCTGATGCGTATAAGGAAGAAAGTGTAAGAAGGTGCTATGCCAGAAGCAAGAATCGATAAAGAAGGAATACTTCGAGTCAACTCCAGACTTTGTGTTCCTAACGACCCTGATTTAAAGTATGAAATCATGATGGAGGCGCACAACACACCGTTTGCAATCCATCCTGGGAGTACCAAAATGTATCATGATCTTCGTCATACATTTTGGTGGAGCAATATGAACCGAGAGATAGCGCTGTTTATCTCAAGGTGTCTAACTTGTCAATGAGTCAAGGCGGAGCATCAAGTACCAAAAGGTCCATTGCAACCACTTAAAATTCCAAAATAGAAGTGGGAGCACATTACCATGGATTTCGTTACCAGTCTTCCTAAGGTTTCTCAAGGTATTGATGCGATTTGGGTCATTGTTGATAGATTGACCAAGTCTGCTCGTTTTTTTACCGATACGAGAAACTTATACACTTGAACGTCTTGCTCGTATGCACATAAATGAGATTGTAAGACTGCATGGTATGCCAGTATCCATAGTTTCTGACCGAGACCCAAGATTCACTTCACAATTTTGGGTTAGCTTACAAAAAGCTATGGGCCTACGATTTAGTTCGGCATATCATCCTCAGACGGACAGACAATCAGAGAGGACTATTCAAACTCTGGAATATTTATTAAGACTCTGTGTCCTTGACTTCAAGGAAAGTTGGGACAAGTTCTTATCATTGGTGGAGTTTTTCTATAACAAAAGTTATCAACCAAGTATTGGCATGGCTCCATTCAAAGCGTTGTATGGAAGAAAGTGTTGTTCTCCAGTTTGCTGGTATGAGGTGGGCGAAGCAACGTTGTTGGGATCGGAGTTGGTACGTATGACAACAGAAAAGATTCAAACGATCAGACAACGTATAAAAACCTCACAAGATCGACAAAAGAGTTATGCTGATCTTCATCGAAAGGAGGAATTTGATATAGGAGATCATGTGTTCTTACGTGTTGCTCCATAGAAAGGAGTTACGAGATTTGGAAAGAGAGAAAAGCTCAATCCTCGATTCATCGATCCATTTTTAATCCTCGATCGAGTAGGAACTGTGACTTATAGACTCGCTTTACCGCCAAGTATGTCTCGTGTTCATAACGTTTTTCACATATCCATGTTACATAAATATGTGAAAGACCCGAACCACAATATTGAGTTAGAATCGGACGAAATAGCGGAGGATTTGACGTATGAAGAAGTTTCTGTTCAAATCTTGGATAAGAAGGAACATATTCTACGCTCCAAGGTTATACCTCAACTCAAAGTTTTGTGGAGAAATCACGATGTTGAGGAAATGACTTGGGAGTTAGAATCTGAAATGAAGTCAAGGTATCCCTACCTCTTCGACATACCAAGTACGTACCCTAATTTTGAGGGCGAAATTTCATAAGAAGGGGAGGTTGTAAGACCCCAACTTTTATAAATAAAGATGAATTTTCTATAAATATCATTTTTGAATATTATGGAGTTAATTTGATATAATGTTATAGTTGTGGGTAATATTTATAAATTTTGCAAAGTACGCAAGTTGTTATATAATATTCGATTGGTCGGTGAATATTCGTTTTAACAGGAAATATTCGTACAACGGCACAATCATTGGTGGACCCCACAACGAAATTATTGTCAGATTGAGAAAACGACAAAAATATTTTATTAAAAATAATGGCGGAAGTTTTACCATTGATACTGTTGAACTACTCGGTAGTAAAAGTACAGTAATACGTGTGATTGCATAGTAGCACACAGTATTGATTATTAATACTTATGTGAGAAGTCACTCAATTTGATTCAATTATTGTCAGTTAATAATATGAATTATTTAGCGATAATGAAGTTTTGTTTTATTCGTATTATTAACGTAATAAAACAGAAACATCTTTTTATATAAAATAGAATACTTTATTAAAGTTCTTCTATAAATAGAATATATTATATTTTATTTAAAAGATTTTTCTTTAAATATGGACCTTCAGATTAAAGTAATCAATCTGGACCGTTCATGGATTAGTTACTAGGCATTCCATTTTTCTATAAATAGCAACTCATTCCTTCATTATTTCTTACGAATTCACTGAACTCTAGAGAGAGAAACTATAGAGAGAGAGAAGAAAAGTATTCTGCTACTTAACTACTTCCTTGTTTCAGTTCTTCTTTAAAACGGTAAATGGTGTTTTTCTTTCTTATTCATGAAGAGAACTGTTGTTATTCCATTTCTTATTATTCTGTTGGAATAACCTGTATACGCGATCTACCCTATACTTAGTGACATTCTTCTATTATTCTGTTGGAACATTCTGTCTGTGTGTTTTACACCGGACCTGGTTCCGTCTTTATTATTATTCTGTTGGAACATCCTGTCTGTGTGTTTTACACCAGACCTGGTTCCGTCTTTATTATTATTCTGTTGGAACATCCTGTCTGTGTGTTTTACACCGGACCTGGTTCCGTTTTTATTATTATTCTATTGGAACATCATGTCTGTGTGTTTTACACCGGACCTGGTTCCGTCTTTATTATTATTCTGTTGGAATATCCTGTCTGTGCATTTTACGCCGGACCTGGTTCCATTATTTATTATTCTGTTAGAATAACCTGTCTGTGCGGTCTATCGCATGCATTGTGATTTTTTTTGTTATTCCATTCTTTATTATACTCAGTTGGTTAAGTTTTGACTTCTATACTCCATAAAATTTGTGGAATATCCTTGATAATTGCGTTTCATCCAGTATCTTTTCATGAAAATATTCTTCTAAGCACTCTTGAATTTTACTCCACAAAGCAGTATCATGTTGACAATTTGGACGTTGTTAATTTTTGGATAAATTAATTCTTGAACTTGTTTTATTGAATTCTTATATCATTGTCATCATCCTCATGTTTATAAAATGTTGAAAGTCATCCGTGGCCTGTAGTGCATAGATGGACTTGGTATGATTATGACCAGGGATTATTCGGTATAATCATGACCGTAATGTTACAAATGATGTGGTAAAAGTCCTCATTGGCCCGTAGTGCATTGATGGACAGTTGCTGGCATGATCATGACCATTAATAAATACACGAATATCCTTGGCCGTAGTGCAGGGGTGATTCGATGATGTGAATTATTTTATTATGCTGAGTCCCAGCGATAACAGTGTTGAAAAACCTTTTAAATCATATAAGATAGTAGATTTTTTTTCTACTTGACACTTTTAATGGATTGCTTGTTCCGCTGCAGTTAAACTTGATGTTCGTTATATTTTATTAGTTTAACACTGTTGAAGGCTAATGATAATTTATTCTGCATTATCTTAGTCATAATATTTCTTACTGGGCTAGTTTAGCTCACCCATTCTTTCACTGTTCTCTTCAGGATATGAGAATATAGCTGGGACGAGTCAGGGAACGGAGTGATGTACCAGATGATAGTATTAGTAGTCCTCACTATTCTGTTAAATAGTGTGACAATAATTGTAATGAGGACTCCTTTTGAGTTTGTTTAGTCTCTAGTAGACAATAATTGTATTCAAACTCACATTTATGTTTTGTCGTATTGTACACGACAGTTGTATTAGTAAGTTTTATTTGTATTCTATACCATGTATCTGACGACCCAAGATGGGTGATGTATACCTAATTTTGGGGGCGTCACATTATTAAAATAGAAATTTAATAATTAAAATTCTTATTATGAGATGTTTTGAATTTGAGTATGTACGTGTATATGTTGTATATTTTGAAATATGTAATTTGGTGTGAAAAGAAATAAATATTCATATATTGGGAAAGTGAGGTTTAATAGTACCCCGAGTTATTTGTTTAATCTATAATTTCGATTCTGGGGACAGAATCTTTGTAAGGAGGGAAGAATGTGACAATCCAAGATTTTAGTAATTATAATTTAAAATATTTATTAAATGAAATAAATATTTTATTGATGTGGTTATTATTAGTAAATATTTATGACTAGAAAATATTCTAAATTAAATTAATTTATAACTGAGAGAGTTGTAATATAACATGAGATGTTATATTGTTATTTTAATTTAATAGTTCAAAATGGTATGATAAGTTATTTAATAAAAAATTATAATGAGATTATAATTTTGTGATATTTATTTAAGTAGAATATTTATTTTAAATATAGTATGTATAATTAATTTATTTGATTATTATTGGATACAGAAATGCAAATAAGTAATATGTGATTATAAATTATAAATTAAATTATTTATTAAAATAAATTAATGGAGTTTAATTTAGTTTTTGCCAAACAAGGTTTAAAATATTAAGTCTTTAACATTTAAAGGGTTTTTCCAAACAAAGCCTTATGTCTTTTGGATTTTTGATTTTTTTGAATTTTAAATAAAATAAATAATAACTAAAATGTAATTATAACCTAAATGTTATATTTGTAACTGATGTTATAATAAGTATACGCCTATCAGTTTTTTTTATGTTGGCGCTTGAGAATTAGTTGGCTTTACGTGATACTGAGTAAGAGAAGAAAATACAGAGAACTTGAGAGAATTGAGAGAAAAGCTAAAGATTTTCAAAGCAATTTCAAACGATTTAAGTAGGGATTACAAGTTAATTGAAGGTATTTTTATAACTTTAGTATTATATATATATATATATATATATATATATATATATATATATGAGTTTGCGGCAAAACTTTTGTTTATATTCTGTGAATTATAGTTTTTCTGAAAATTGTTGTTATGAAACCTGTTATGGTGATTGTATATAGTTATGATGTTAGAGTTTGTAGTTAGGAATGAATTGTATGCTAGTTTCGTTCAAAAATAGGAAGAAAAGCGTTACAGTGAATATTTTGCTTATACCTTATGAAAGTACCAATGGTAGTGGTCAATTAGCATGATAAACTGTAAATTGGGTCTTGTTCATACTAGTTCGTTAAGAAACGAGTATAACGTAATTTGAATGAAGTGATTTGGTCAAGTATAGAGATTAAAGTGTTGATTTTTGGGAAGGATGTCAAAAATTGAGTTTTATATGAAAATGAAAAATTTGAGAAATTAAAATAGTTAAAAGTGTTGTTAAATTGTTCTATGTTGATGAATATGTTATCAATCATGTTTATGATAGTTTTATATTTATTGTATATGTTAATTTCACTGTTTTGTGGGTGAAATTCGTGTTTGTTAGGCTAAAGTCGGCTACTGTTCATAGCCGACTCTACCTCTGTCTGTGCACCAGTGCAACTGCGCTGGTGCCAAGGCTAAAAATTACGCAGCTATGCCGCGCAGCTGCGCCAGTTCCAAGTCTGTGCATGGCGCAGCTGCGCCATACACTGATCTGAGGCAGAGACTTATGCTGTTACTGCAGATTTTGAGTAGAATGGCCACTTGGTCTAAAGTTATGTTAATGTGTCACACATGTAGTATGAAGGTTAAAACAGGACCGTGATATGTAATTGATAAATTCAAAGTTATGAGAATGATTAGTAAGTTACAAACGCACTATGTGATAACTTATTATACACAATGAATGTTAGACAAGTGTTGTGAAGTCAACACTTGGAATTTCTTAAATGTAAATGGTAATGTAAGACTTGTACTGAAATAACTAGAAATGAGTGTTATGTTGGAAAAAGGATGTTAGTACATTATGTATTGATTAATAAGAAAGGTTATGAGATGTAGAGTAAAGTTTACATTATAGCTACTATGCGTTACTATGGAACTAATAGTTAATGTAAATAATGATATAACTGTGTAGGAATACATGAAGAGCAGATAAGCGATAAGCAGTTAAGTCGTAGCTCATAAACTACGAATCAGACAAGTCTTTCAGTTCCTATTTGCTGCGTGAACTTGATGATTAACTGTTTTAAGTCTTTATTGCAAATAACATGATGTGTTATATTTATGTTGAAAGCATGAAACGTTAAAGTCAACTTATGACTACGTTGATTGAGTAAAGCATGCTGATTGAGTAAGGAACTCAACCTTTATACTTGGTATATGAACTGTAGCCTGTATGTTATGATAGTCAAATGTTTAAGAGTTATATGTTGAGCATGCTATTATATGCTACGTGTTGCATGAAAACTGTTTGATTTTGTAGGGGCTGTCGAGCTCAACCTTGCAAATAACCATTTTTGCAGGTCAAGATTTTGAGGTAAAGTTATGTGTTACTTGAAAGACATGAATCAGATGTGATACTTGAAGATTTATACACTTTGGTTGTGTTAGTATTATTTGAGCCAGGTTTAATGTTTCGAATGATGTATTAATGTTGAATTGTAATATCGTTTCGCGATGTAAACAATTGTAGTAATAAATTGATTCTGAGATATTTAGATGTAAAGGTTGAAGGTTTTGGGAACAAGGATAGTTTGTAATAGAAAATTTTAATTATTTCTCAAATTTTCAATAGTTGTATTATCATTTAATGATGTAAAATGTGAGGTTTAATGTATTATTAGCGACTGAAATCGAGAATTTAATTGTATAAATTTTGGGGTCGTTACAGTTGGTATCAAAGCTGTAGGTTATAAACCTTATGTAGGAGTACCGTAGGCTATAACCTTAGAGAAGAGATGTGAAGATAATGAAAGAATAAGCTCAGATAGAGTTTGAACAATAAGAAGTAATTTAAGAAACATGTAGAGAAGGGATTAAAACATGCGTGAGAGGATTCAAAGAAGAATCTCGCGGAGTTATGGGGTTACCCAACTCCAATAATAAGGATGTAAGGTGATAACAAATAGATAATGTCTATAAGAAGATATTGGTAAAGAAGTTAAGAATAGAAAGTTATAGTTAAGTATGGTACAGTTGTACTCTTTAATAGTTGATGTATGGTATCTGGGCTAAACGATTCCTTCATAGAGCGGAGGTATATACGAACTAGCAACTCGGAACCTAGTTTGTTGGTTATTTATGGGAAACCACTCAGCGTACCATATTGAAACTGTTAGAGACTCGATATGTACCAAGTATAGAAAGTGGTTACATATGATGAAAATGTGAAACTCAAATGAAATGTTGAACGATATAAATGAAGTTAGAAATCCTTAAAAGAGGAATTGTTATATAAACAAGAAAATTTAGAGAAGAATCTTGAAGTGATATAAAGATAAGAAATGGGAGTTACCCTAACTCCAATAGCTAAGATAACAAATAATGTCGTAAATGAAAGGAAAGAAAGGGGATCATAAAACAAAACGATCACGAGTTAAGAAAAGAATTTTAAGGGAGATGATTATAGAATAAGATCACGACGTGATCTGTTTAAGTTATAGAAGAAAGATGGTCTGTAATGTTTGAATAATTATAGCTTAATGCTATGAAGATGGTGTACTATGATATAGTACGAGGTAAACTCACGAGGAGTTATAGATGATGTGATACGAGGAATTCATATCAAGCAAAGAGCAAGTTAAGGGTAAGATAGAGTTAGGTGGAATTTTAATTGAGGACTCATGTGATGGCTGAGTTATAAAAATCTTTGTATGGGCGAGGGTTTTGTGCTTGCACTCAGTTTATCACATTGATAATCATTGGAATGTTGGTGTCGCGCTATCAATGTATATGTGGCGAAAAGGTGATTCTTTTCTCATGTGTATATTTGATAGTTAGAAACTATTAAGATTAGTCAGGTAATATTAGGATTAGGTACGGTTCTTAAAACTAATGCATATGGTATGTTTGTGACTCATAATAATATGGTATGTTTTGAACCCCTCAACGAATGGACGCCTATGGTCTGACTAGGATAAGTTCTTAAACTCATATTATTATGGCAAGTTCCTGAATTTCCGATGTGTAGTAAGTTTGATGAACTGTGGTATAATTAAGTGTTAATGGAATATTGAGGATTATGGGAATAGATGGAATTATTAAGCAATGGATCAGTATAGAAAGTGGAGACATAGGTTTTTCCAAATCTTCTAGCTTTGCTAGATTTTTTGAAATTTATTGACTTCGTGCCGATGGTTGTACTTTTAATTTTTGAAACATATTGGATCACACTAGTGAACCAAAGAATTTTTAAAACAGTGCTATTATTCGCGTATCTATACTGTTTGTTTAGGCTAGAAAAAAAATGCTTTTAAAATTTTCAAAATATATTTTAATTATATATATTAGGTGATATGATAAACGATGGAGTCATCAATGCAATGGAAGCTGGTGTTAGATGTGATTATATGATCGTCAACCCACTATAGTGAGATGTAGTATGACAATGCCATAATTATGACGCCATAAAAAGATTTTTGAGGCTTCTTTAAGATATGAGAATATATATATATATATATATATATATATATATATATATATATATATATATATATGTATATGTATATTTCGATTGATGTTCAAATTGTTGTAAAAGTCTATGCTATTTGATTCAGCTAGACGATTATTGAAAGATGTTCATGAAATTCAAGCGTTTATTGAAAAATTATGTCAAACCAAATTGTTTTGGTGCGAATTCAGATGTTGAAAAGCTGAGGTGAACAAACCTATAAGGGGGACATGTTTTCAGGGATAATTGTTCCGAGCATAACACATATAGTCATTACAAAACACTACGTTGCGGCCCAACGTAATGGTATAATAGGCTGGCCACCTAGTGTACGTGTGGAGGGTGTTTTCAGTCTTTGTGATTGATAAACACTCTGGTTTGCAGTGTGAAGGATTGAGTTGAAGCACTAGTAAACCGAGAATAGAGCTCACGGTCTTGTGAGCCCTTAGCATGATTTGAAATCTTTTAAATTCCGGAGTTATTCATACTGCTTCCCAATTATTAAACAATTGTGAAAGATTCTTGCTATTCTAAAAGGCGAATATGGTAAAGATGATATTCCTTAGAAAGAAGTAAGTTGTAGAATGCGACACGGAGTGATAAATATATTGAATAAGTGAGAAAAGAAATTTTGAAATAAGAAGGAGACGAGTTATCAAAGAATAACATAAAACTTTTAATAGAAAAGTTTAATAATCGTAGAAAGATCTTTGTGGGAAGAAGTGGTTATAGAAATCAAGGAATGAATAAAGTATTAACGTAAAATTTATTTTGATAGATTGAATGAATGAGGATTAATAAATAAAATTTCGAGGACGAAATTCTTAGAAGAATGGGTGAATGTAATATCACGAGTGTTTGTGATATCAATCCTTAGAAAAGGAAATTAATGGGTTAAAAAATAAAATTGAGTCTAAATAAAAGGTTATGAAATAAAAATCACTTGAATTTTTATCAAGAATGGTGGGGGTAGGAAATATAAAACTTATATTAAGGTAAAGTGTTGAAGTTATTCAACGAAGAGATTTGATGAAAACCTGAGTAAGATAGAGTTTCGGAGATTCCGAGGACGAAATCCTTATAAGGAGGGAAGGATGTGACAACCCGAATTTTTAGAAGTTATTAAAATAGGAATTTAATAATTAAAATTCTTATTATGAGATGTTTTAAATTTGAGTATGTATGTGTATGTGCTGTATATTTTGAAATATGTGATTTGATATGAAGAGAAATATATATTCATATATTAGAAAAGTGAGGTTTAATAGTACCCCGAGTTATTTGTTTAATCTGTATTTCGATTCTAGGGACAGAATCTTTGTAAGGAGGGAAGAATGTGACAATCCAAGATTTTAGTAATTGTAATTTAAAATATTTATTAAATAATATAAATATTTTATTGATATGGTTATTATTAATAAATATTTATGACTAGAAAATATTCTAAATTAAATTAATTTATAATTGAGAGAGTTGTAATATAACATAAGATGTTATATTGTTGTTTAAGTTTAATAATTCAAGATGGTATGATAAGTTATTTAATAAAAAATTATATTGAGATTATAATTTTGTGATATTTGTTTAAGTAGAATATTTATTTTAAATATAGTATGTATAATTAATTTATTTGATTATTATTGTATATGAAAATCCAAATAAGTAATATGTGATTATAAAGTATAAACTAAATTGTTTATTAAAATAAATTAATGGAGTTTAATTTAGTTTTGCCAAACAAGGTTTAAAATATTAAGTCTTTAACATTTAAAGGGTTTTGCCAAACAAAGCCTTATGACTTTTGGATTTTTAATTTTTTTTAATTTTAAATAAAATAAATAATAAATAAAATGTAATTATAACCTAAGCGTTATATTTGTAACTGATGTTATAATAAGTATACGCCTATCAGTTTTTTTTATATTGGCGCTTGAGAATTAGTTGGCTTTACGTGATACTGAGTAAAAGAAGAAAATACAGAGAACTTGAGAGAATTGAGAGAAAACCTAAATATTTTCAAAGCAATTTCCAGCGATTTAAGCAGGGATTACAAGCTAATTGAAGGTATTTTCATAACTTTAGTATTATATATATATATATATATATATATATATATATATATATATATATATATATATATATATATATATGAGTTTACGGAAAATTTCTGTTTATATTATGTGAATTACAGTTTTTCTAAAAATTGTTGTTATGAAACCTATTATGGTGATTGTATATAGTTATGATGTTAGAGTTTGTAGTTAGGCATGAATTGTATGCTAGTTTTGTTCAAAAATAGGAAGAAAAGCATTACGGTAAATATTTTGCTTATACCTTATGAAAGTACCAATGGTAGTGGTCAATTAGCATGATAAACTGTAAATTGGGTCTTGTTCATACTATTTTGTTAAGAAACGAGTATAACGTAATTTGAATGAAGTGATTTGGTCAAGTATAGAGATTTCAGTGTTGATTTTTGGGAAGGATGTCAAAAATTGAGTTTTATATGAAAATGAGAAATTTGAGAAATTAAAATAGTTAAAAGTGTTGTTAAATTGTTCTATGTTGATGAATATGTTAGCAATCATGTTTATAATAGTTTTATATTGATTGTATATGTTAATTTCACTGTTTTGTGGGTGAAATTCGTGTTTGTTGGGCTAAAGTCGGCTACTATTCATAGCCGACTCAGCCTCTGTCTGTGCACCAGCGCAGCTGCGCTGGTGCCAAGGCTAAAAACTGCGTAGCTGTGCCGGCGCAGTTGCGCCAGTTCCAAGTCTGTGTATGGCGCAGCTGCGCCATACACTGATCTGAGGCAGAGACTTCTACTGTTGCTGCAGATTTTGAGTAGCATGGCCACTTGGTCTAAAGTTGTGTTAATGTGTCACACATGTAGTATGAAGGTTAAAACAGAACCGTGATATGTAATTGCTAAATTCAAAGTTATGAGAATGATTAGTAAGTTACAAACGCGTTACGTGATAACTTAGTATACACAATGAATATTAGACAAGTGTTGTGAAGTCAACACTTGAAATTTCTAAAATGTAAATAGTAATGTAAGACTTGTACCGAAATAACTAGAAATGAGTGTAATGTTGAAAAAATGATATTAGTACATTGTGTATTGATTAATAAGAAAGGTTATGAGATGTAGAGTAAAGTTTACATTATAGCTACTATGCGTTACTATGGAACTAATAGTTAATGTAAATAATGATATAACTGTGTAGGAATACATGAAGAGCAGATAAGCGATAAGCAGTTAAGTCGTAGCTCATAAACTACGAATCAGACAAGTCTTTCAGTTCCTATTTGCTGCGTGAACCTGATGATTAACTGTTTTAAGTCTTAATTGCAAATAACATGATGTGTTATATTTATGTTGAAAGCATGAAACGTTAAAGTCAACTTATGACTACGTTGATTGAGTAAAGCATGCTGATTGAGTAAGGAACTCAATCTTTATACTTATTATATGAACTGTAGCCTGTATGTTATAATAGTCCAATGTTTAAGAGATATATGTTGAGCATGTTATTATATGCTACGGGTTGAATGAAAACTGTTAGATTTTACTGGGGTTGTCGAGCTCAACCTTACAAATAACCATTTTTGCAGGTTAAGATTTTGAGGTAAAGTTATGTGTTACTTGAA
Organism: Panax notoginseng; assembly: GCA_016801055.1. NCBI lineage: Eukaryota > Viridiplantae > Streptophyta > Magnoliopsida > Apiales > Araliaceae > Panax > Panax notoginseng. The sequence continues at coordinate 63,065,870 of CM029023.1, read as the reverse complement.
AGACATGAATCAGATGTGATACTAGAAGATTTATACACTTTGGTTGTGTTAGTATTATTTGAGCCAGGTTTAATGTTCCGAATGATGTATTAATGTTGAATTGTAATATCGTTTTGCGATGTAAACTATTATAGTAGTAAATTGATTTTGAGATATTTAGATATAAAGGTTGAAGGTTTTGGGAACAAGGATAGTTTGTAATAGAAAATTTAATTATTTCGCAAATTTTCAATGGTTATATTATCATTTAATGATGAAAAATTTAAGGTTGAATGTATTATTAACGACTGAAATTGAGAATTTAATTGTATAAATTTTGAGGTCGTTATAATGTTCATAGGCTTTCTACAATTCATGCAACATCAGGCAAGAGAGACTCCTGTCCAAAATACAGGTGGAAACACTGGTAACTCTCGGATGGTCACCGGTAAGCAGTTCAAGGAGCTGCGACCACTGGAGTTTGTGGGAAAGCCAGAACTACTTAAGGCGGAGACGTGGATAAAGTAGATCACCAAGATATTTGATGTCTTGGGATGGTCCGAGGAGCAAAAGGTTCCCTTTCCCACCTCCATGTTGCGAGGAGAGGCAAATTACTGGTGGGAATCAGTAGAACATACTCAGCCTACCGTACTAAAGATGTCTTGGGAGAAGTTTCAAGAACTGTTCAACGACAAGTACTTTCCCGAAAGTATTCGTCACATGAAGGAAGTAGAGTTCATCAAACTCTAGCAAAACAATATGACTATGTCGCAGTACGAAGTTAAGTTTGCCGAGTTGTTCCGGTTTACGTCCCACTTGGTTGATAATGAGGAGAGAATGACACGAATGTTTCTAAGAGGTTTGAAACTCGAAATACGTCAATACCTCATTTCTCACAAACTTTGTTTATATTCAGATGTTGTGAATAGGGCTCAGTTATTGTAGTGCGATAATGAACCAGCCCAACCAAAAGGTAATGACCAAGAACACGATAATAATCGTACCGGTGGCAATGACCATCGGAACAATGATAACCATCGTGGAGGAAATTATCATGCTAGAAATGGTAACCACTTCGGTGGTAATAATGGCCAAGATAATAGAAGAAATGATTCAAGTGAAAAATTTTAGAAGATAAGATTTAACGATGATGGGAAGACGTCGACAGCAGCACCAGCAACAAATTTTAGGGGAGGAGAACGACCGCCAGTTAGATGCTACAGATAAAAAGAGGAGGGACACATAAGTCCAAACTGTTCACTGCCTTCCAAAGTATGTTTTAGTTGTGGAAAAGACGGTCACTGTAAGACCCCGAATTTTTTTTTTAATAAAATGGAATTTCCTTTATTTATTATTTTGAAATAGTAATGGTTTATTTGATTACCGTAGTTAGTTATGGGTAAAATGCGCAAATATTTTTAAATAAGTAAGTGGTTATAAAATATTCATTGTTGTCGGAGAATATTCATTTGGTCATGGAATATTCTTGCTGTCGGGAAATATTCGTACGACGGTGCAGCCTTGTGTGGGCCCTATAATGGAAAGCAATTGGATGAAGAAAACGACAAGTATAAGTTATTTATAAATAACGGCTTAGTTGTTACCGTTAATACTGTTGGAATACCAGGTGGTTAAAACACAGTAATACGCGTTGTTGCACAGTAGCACACGGTATTGCACCAATTATTGATTCTTATGTAAGAAGGCACTACTCAATAATTGTTACAGTAGTTACTGTTCAATATTTTATTTTATTGATTCAATAATTGCTACGTTGATATTTTATATTATTGTTGTTTCAATAATTATCACTGCACATTATTTTCCATTATCGGAGCAATAATTCATATTATCTGAATAATATTATTAGATAACATTATTGGCAATGTCTAGAAAGTTCTGTCTAAGGAGAGATTTGGTCACCCAATTGCGCGCCAGTAAGGAGAGATCCTTATTGGAAAGCCCCCTCTTTCCTAGGAACTGCCTGGTTGTCAGTATTGTGATTCTGTAATATTATTTGGGAATAATTAATTATTGATTTATATGATGAGAAAAATATTCATTGCATGTGGATATAGATGAATTTTTTTTTAATATGACAATTGTTACAAATTGATATTTTATCTTTTCTGATAAAATAATTCATTTAAATATATTATTATATTTTAATAATATAATAATAGTGATATTTTTACAATGAATGTGTAATATATGAATAAATGAGGAAGAGTATTTTTGTTACAAAAAATGTTTAACACATGTTTTGTGTGTTGATGAACCCTATTTTTGACTGAAATTTGATTATAGCCTATAAAATCGCCCGTTTGTGGATTTCGGTCAATTTTTGTTTGGAATTTGGAAAAACTTTCTTCTGCAAAGTTGTAGATAATGAAATTTCCTATGAAAAAGACATATGATTCGAATTTTTCTGATAAAAGGGATATTTATTATGAATTATTAAAGTTCCGTAGTTCCGAAATAATTGGTTTTTGAAAGTTTTAATTATTTTTAATTACAAAAACATTTTTTTTGGTTTTTGTTATTATTTGGTGGCTGAATTCAGATGGTCAAGGTGGGCTAAGGAAAATTTTATAAATATATTAATATTTTATTAAATTTTCTGCTTTGGTGTTCTAAGCATTTTCCTATAAATAGGGTGCTTAGGTTAGAATTAAAAATCACACCAGAAACTGAAGTTTTCTCTCTCTTTCTCTCTCTATATTATCGAGCGTATTCTTGTGAGTATTTTGATATTTTGAGTGTTGCTATACGGTGCAAGTTCCCTTCAGCACTATATCAAGTATTCTAGTCAGAAGTACTGCCTTTTCGAGGAAAGAGATGTTATTTTTTTTTATAAATGATATTATTTCTTTCAATATCATTATACCGGAATATTGGTAAGATTTTTCTTATAAAATTCTCATCTTTTCATGTCGGGGTCACTATTCACGAGTTACTTTTCACGAGTACTATTCACAAAGCATGATGATTTTTCTTATAAAATTTCTACCTTTTGGTGTCGGAGTTACTATTCATGTATACGACACTATTCACATATACGACACTATTCATGAATACGGTACTATTCACAAAAAAATTAAATTTTCTTTTCTGGGTCTAAGATTGTCTGTTATGGTTCCTATCTTTGATTAGATCTGTGTTTTGATCTTCATTTTTGAATTCTGTTGCACAATAGTTTATTATGGAATATTTTTGAACATGGATAAACGGAAGTACGAATCCTTACTATTTATTCTTTTGTCTCACTGGATTCGTTTTCTTTAAAATATATTTTTCATCATCCTCAGTCCTAAATGATGATATTACTGAATATATTTGACCTGTGGTGCAAAGATGAATGATTTCTTGACGAATATCTTTGGCCCGTATTGTAAAGATGAACATGTGTTGAGATGAACATGACCGACTGATGAATATCTTTGGCCTGTAGTGCAAAGATGACTGTTTGATTCAAGATGTATATTGATTGATGTTACAGGGATAAAATATCAATGATGGACTTTTAAATTCATAGTTGATAGTAGATTTGATTCTCTACTTAACTCTTCTAATGAATTGTTGTTTCCGCTGCAGTTGTTGATCTAAAACTTGTTGTCTATTGTATTCTATCAGATTTTTCCCTATTAAAGACTAAGGATAATTTGTTGTACATTATCTTAGTCATAATTTTATTTATTGGCTTAGTTGAGCTCACCCTTTACCTTTTTATTCCATTTTTCTTCTCAAGAAGCGAGAATATAGCGAAAACTAGTCGGGATATGGAATGATGGTTCAAGATAGTTGTTTTAGTAGTCCTCACTATTTTGTAAAATAGTGTATCAATAATTGTAATGAGGACTCCATTTGAGTTTTAATATTGTCTAGATGATAATATTTGTATTTAAACTCACAGTATATATGTTGTCGTATTTTGCACGACTATAATAATAAAGTTGTAGTTATTTTCTGTACCATGTATTTGGCGACTCAGAATGAGTTGGATGGAATTGACCTATTTTGGGGGCGTCACAGTTGGTATCAGAGCTTAGGGATATGATCTCTGGCGGAGATCGGGGAATAGAACTAGGAGGGGAGAGACGAGTAAATCCTTCGCTAGTGTATCCTACCTAAGCTTATTTGTTGGTCGCTCATAATATAGGGGTATTATGTGATATGTTAATTTGTTAAATTAACCCTTATTTTATGGAAGTATTTGAGAATGTCGACTGAGAATGTTAACAGTGGAGTAAATGAGACTGTGGAGACACCTTTACTCACCAATGAGGAGAACGTGCAACAGGCCGATAATGTTCCACTTGTGAACAACACCACTGATCAGACGATAAACGATGGGATATTTAGAAGCTTTTTGCAGTTCATACAAAATCAGATGAGGGAGACTCATGTACAAAATACAGGTGGAAATGATAGTAACGCACGGTTTGTTACAGCCAAACAGTTTAAAGAGTTGGGACCACCAAAATTCTGGGGAAAGCCGGATCCGATTAAGGCGGAGATGTGGGTCAAACAAATTACCAAGATATTCGATGTCTTGGGATGAACGGAGGAACAGAAGGTTCCATTCGCCACTTTTATGTTCCGTAATGAGGCAGACTACTGGTGGAAATCTGTGAAGCGTACCCAGCTAGCCGCACTCAATATGTCTTGGAAAACATTTCAGAAACTATTCAATGACAAGTACTTTCCTGAAAGTATTCGTCATATGAAGAAGGTAGAGTTTATTAGACTAGAACAGAACAACATGACGGTGTTCCAGTACGAGGTGAAGTTCGCGGAGTTATCCAGGTTTGTACCTCATTTGGTAGGGGTGCTCAAAAAATTCAATTTTTTGATTTTTTTACCGAACCGGTTGGAACCAGTACCGGCGGTACCGATTTTTTTCGGTTTCAGTTTTTTCGGTACCGGTTTTTCGATTTTTTTAAATTTTTCGGTAACGGTAATAGCAAATTCGAATTTGGTAAAACCGAAAGTCTAATAAATACTTACAGTACTCCATTTACTCTCTCTCTTCACATGGTTATCACTGTTTTGTTGGTTTCTCAATTCTCACCTTGACCATGTTGCATTGTTGCTTGCACAAGATGACAAACCAACTCACTTTGCTCAGTTCACTTTGCATTCTTACTGATTATTTATATATTTAGTAGTACTAGATTAGCATCAAATCCATGTAATTAACAAAATTAATATACAAACTAAAAATGTGAAAATGACAAATAAAACCCGGTATACTTACTTTAATTGCTTTTTATAATATCTATTTATCTATCTATCATGGCACGGATGAGTGTAGTTTCTAATTCTAAATTGGAGGGTTTTTTTTTGTAATCTTAAAAAATTCATTAGGTAATATTTTTAAAATAATAAATTGATGTAAATTATTTAAGTTTTGATGACAACAGATGTATTAATTATTTTTAGTACTCTTGGGCACTTTACAAAATTATAAAAAATCAAATAAATTCTAACAATTGAAATTTGAAAATTTTGCAAATTAATCTTGAAAAGTTAAAATGAGACTGTAATTTTGATACTGCCATAGCTGAATTAAATTTCTGAATCCGTCCCTATCAATATCAATCAATTATAATTAATTAATCATAAAAGCAAATAAATAAATAAAACAATACATGCATGATGGCAACTGCATTTCTTTTATTCAAGGAAATTGATTGTTCTACATTTTTGTCAATCAATCTATTAAGAATCTAAACAAATCTGTTATCCTATTATTTAAAACAAAACAAAATAAATATTATTTTCTTATGCTCGTAAACATGTACTGGTATGAGTATAATATCCATCTAATATAATAGTAAAATTTTTTATTTTTTCTCAATATATATCAACTCACTTTGCTCGGTTCTCTTTTTTTTATTCACCATGGAAATCCAAGTTTAACAAAACAACTGTCCACATTTATTAAATCAAAACAACAACTCAACATTCAACAAGCACAAAGCCAGTACCGATTAAAAAAAATTATTTTAAAACTCAACATTCAACAAGCAACTCAAAATATTTAACAAGCAGCAGTACAGCACAAAGCACCATAGCTTATTTAAAAAAATTATTTAATTATTATTATTTATTAATAATTATATATGTCACCACGCATACGGTATAAACCGAAAACCGAACCGAAAAAATCGGTACCGATTATGTACCGAACCGGTACTAAAATCGGTAATTCGGTACCGATTTCGGTTCTTGGTTTTTCGGTATTTTCGGATCGGTACCGGTTTGGTTTTTTCGGTACCGGTTCGGTTTTTTACCGATGAGCACCCCTATCATTTTGTGGAGAATGAGGAACGTATGACGCGGATATTTTTGAGAGGTTTGAAACCTGACATACGTCAATATCTTATTTCTCATAAATTTTCTCTATATTCAGATGTTGTGAATAGGACTCAGTTATTGAAGCGCGATAATGAGTCAGCTCAATCGAAGAATAACGACCTATAACTCGATGATAATCGTACCGATGGCAACGGTCATCAGAACAAGGATAACCATCGTGGAGGAAATTATCGTGCCAGAAATGGTAACCACTTCGGTGGTAATCATGGCCAAGATAATAGAAGAAATAACTCAAGTGGAAATTTCAAGAAGAGAAGATTTAACGATGACAGGAAGATGTCGGCAGCAGCATCAGCACCAGCAACAAATTCTAGGGGAGGAGAACAACCGCTAGTTAGATGCTACAAATGTGGAGAGGAGGGACATATAAGTCTAAACTGTTCAGAGCCTTCCAAGGTATATTATAATTATGGAAAAGAAGGTCATATCGCTCGAGATTGTACGGTAGCGAAACCCAGTCCAGCGGGGATGGTGACTCAAAAGGCTGTCCCAGAAAAGTCAAAGTCAACGGTTTTTAGAACAGCGTTTGTCGTGACTGGTCAGAATGCGAGGAACCCGAACGAAGTTAGCACGGGTTAGTTAATTATAAATTCTTACGAAGTTTATACCTTATTAGATACCGGTTCTATCCATTCATTTATCTCTCCTGCTTATACTCAACGTTTAAACTTAACTCCGGAGAAAATTAAACTTTGACTTATCTGTTGAAACTCCGTTAGGAGAAACTTTCGTTACATCCACTGTTTATAAATCTTATTTGATCCAAGTTGGCACCATCACATTACTTGTTGACCTTATTTCTTTAAAGATACTTTTTTTTGATGTGATTTTAGGGATTGATTGACTAACTACTCATCATGCCAAAATTGATTGCTTTCGTAAGGTTGTTAGTTTATATATTCCTAAGCAACCTGCTATTCGAATTCAAGCAACAAAACCATTGAAGTCAAACACTTTCATATCAAGCCATAAAGTCATTCGTTTATTAAAAAACGGATGTCAAGTTTTCTTAGCCCATGTTATGGACTTGAGCAAAAAATACGTCAGATTTGAATGATATTTCTATTGTTAGTAAATTTTCTGATGTATTTCCTGAAGAATTTCTTGGCTTACTCCCAAAGTGTGATATTGAATTTTGTATCGACTTTAAACCCAGTACAAAACCCATTTCTAAAATCTCATATCGAATGGCTCCTATTGAACTTTAGGAGTTAAAAATTCAACTATAGAATTTGGTACCCGAGCCTCTATCTGGTGACTTCCTTTGTGGAATGCACCGAAGTCAGACTCTCTGTAGGGGACACCATATTCGTGTGGTAGTAAACTGTTAGGTACCATTGTGACGTACTATCCAAGATTGGGATATGAGTTATAGTTGAGAGCAACCTAAGTCAGTAATCGAAATACGTAGCTTTCTAGGCTTAGTTGGTTATTATCAGAGATTCGTGGAAAGATTTTCTCGAATCGTTACTCCATTAACTCAGCTGACTCGTAGAGATATAAAATTCGAATGGAGCAAGGAATGTGGGAAGTGCTTTGAAGAACTCAAGAGTAAACTCATTTTGGCACCTGTTCTGACCATACCATCCAGGAAAAATGAACGTGGTAGCTGACGTGTTGAGTAGAAAATCGTATATGGTTATGAGTGCGATGTTTTTAACAAAAAGACCCATTTCGTATGACTTACAAATGATAGAGATAGAGTTAAAGACTCTATGGATCACGTGATGATATACGAGTAAAATCGACTTTAATCGATAAAGTTAAAACCGCTCAAGCTACACACCGGAGCTGATGAATATGAAGAAGGAGGTGCAAGAAGTTGTTATTCCAAAAGCGAGAATTGGCGATGTGAGGAAAGCTCAAACCTTCTATTTATTAGTCCATTTGAAATCCTCGATCGAATAGGAACTGTGGCCTATAGACTCGTTTTACCGCCAAGTATGTCGCGTATTCATAACGTTTTTCACGTATCGAAGTTACGAAATTATATGGACGACCCGAACCACGTTATTGAGTTAGAATCAGACGAAATAGCCGAAGATTTAACGTACGAGGAGGTACCTTTCAAGATCATGGATATGAAGGAACATGTCCTACGTACAAAGGTCATACCGCAAGTTAAGGTTTTGTGGAGGAACCATGCTATTAAAGAAAATGACCTGGGAGTTGGAAATGAAAATGAAAATGAAAATGAAAGCGAGGTACCCTCACTTTTTCAAAACATCAGGTACGTATGTCAATTTCGAGGACGAAATTTCACAAGGAGGGGCGGTTGTAAGACCCCGAATTTTTTATTTTAATAAAATGGAATTTCCTTTATTTATTATTTTGAAATAGTAAGGGTTTATTTGATTAATGTGGTTAGTTATGGGTAAAATGCGCAAATATTTTTTAATAAGCAAGTGGTTATAAAATATTCATTATTGTCGGGAAATATTCGTTTGGTCGTGGAATATTCTTACTGTCGGGGAATATTCGTACGACGGCGCAGCCTTGTGTGGGTCCCATAACGAAAAGCGATTGGATGAAGAAAACGACAAGTATAAGTTGTTTATAAATAACGGAGTAGTTGTTACCGTTAATACTGTTGGAATACCCGGTGGTTAAAACACAGTAATACGCGTTATTGCACAGTAGCACACGGTATTGCACAAATTATTGATTTTTACGTAAGAAGACACTACTCAATAATTTTACAGTAGTTACTGTTCAATATTTTATTTTATTAATTCAATAATTGCTACGTTGATATTTTATATTATTGTTATTTCAATAATTATCACTGCACATTATTTTCTATTATCGGAGCAATAATTCATATTATCTGAATAATATTATTAGATAACATTATTGACAATGTCTAGAATGTTCTGTCTAAGGAGAGGTTTGGTCACCTAATTACGCGCCAGTAAGGAGAGATCCTTATTGGAAAGCCCCCTCTTTCCTAGGAACTACCTGGTTGTCAGTATTGTGATTCTATAATATTATTTGGGAATAATTAATTATTAATTTATATGATGAGGAAAATATTCATTGCATGTGGATATAGATGGAGAAAATTTTTAATGTGACAATTGTTAAAAATTGATATTTTATCTTTTCTGATAAAATAATTCATTTAAATATATTATTATATTTTAATAATATAATAATAGTGATATTTTTACAATGAATATGTGATATATGAATAAATGAGGAGGAAGAGTATTTTCGTTACAAAAAATATTTAACACATATTTTGTGTGTTGATGGACCCTATTTTTGACTGAAATTTAATTATAGCTTGTAAAATCGTCCGTTTGTGGATTTCGGTTAATTTTTGTTTGGAATTTGGAAAAACTTTCTTCTGCAAAGTTGTAGATAATAAAATTTCGTATGAAAAAGGCACGTGGTTTGAATTTTTTTGATAAAAGGGCTATTTATTATGAATTATTGAAGTTCCATATTTCCGAAATAATTGGTTTTTGAAAGTTTTAATTATTTTTAATTACAAAAAATGTTTTTTTGGTTTTTGTCATTATTTGGTGGTTGAATTCAGATGGTCAAGGTGGGCTAAGGAAAATTTTATAAATATATTAATATTTTATTAAATTTTCTGCTTTGGTGTTCTAAGTATTTTTCTATAAATAGTGTGCTTAGGTTAGAATTGAAAATCACACCAAAAACTGAAGTTTTCTCTCTCTATATTATCGAGCGTATTCTTGTGAGTATTTTGATACTTTGAGTGTTGCTATACGGTGCAAGTTCTCTTCACCACTATATCCAGTATTCCAGTCAGAAGTACTGTCTTTTTCAGGTAAGGGATGTTATTTTTTTTATAAATGATATTTTTTTTTAATATCATTATACCGGAATATTGGTAAGATTTTTCTTGTAAAATTCTTATCTTTTCATGTCGGGGTTACTATTCACGAGTTACTATTCACGAGTACTATTCACAAAGCATGATGATTTTTCTTGTAAAATTTCTACCTTTTGGTGTCGGAGTTACTATTCACCTATACGGCACTATTCATGAATATGACACTATTCACAGAAAAATTAAATTTTCTTTTTTGTGTCCAAGATTGTCTGTTATGGTTCTTATCTTTGATTGGATCTATGTTTTGATCTTCAATTTCGAATTCTGCTCCACAATAGTTTATTATGGAGTATTTTTGAACATGGATAAACCGAAGTACGAATCCTTACTATTTGTTCTTTTGTCTCACTGGATTCGTTTTCTTTAAAATATATTTTTCATCATCCTCAGTCCTAAATGATGATATTACTGAATATCTTTAGCTTGTAGTGCAAAGATGAATGATTTCTTGATGAATATCTTTGGCCCATAGTGTAAAGATGAACAGGTGTTGAGATGAACATGACTGACTGATAAATATCTTTGGCCTGTAGTGCAAAGATGACTGTTTGATTCAAGATGTATATTGATTGATGTTACAGGGATAAAATATCGATGATGGACTTTTAGATTCATAGTTGATAGTAGATTTGATTCTCTACTTAACTCTTCTAATGAATTGTTGTTTCCGCTGCAGTTGTTGATCTAAAACTTGTTGTCTATTGTATTCTATCAGATTTTTCCCTGTTGAAGATAAAGGATAATTTGTTGTACATTTTCTTAGTCATAATATTCTTTACTGGGCTAGTTGAGCTCACCCTTTACCTTTTTGTTCCATTTTTCTTCTCAGGAGGCGAGAATATAGCGGGAACTAGTCGGGGTATGGAATGATAGTTCAAGATAGTTATTTTAGTAGTCCTCACTATTTTGTAAAATAGTGTATCAATAATTGTAATGAGGACACCATTTGAGTTTGAATATTGTCTAGATGATAATATTTGTATTTAAACTCACAGTATAGCTTTCTTAGCCTATGTCACAGATTTAAATAAAAATACGTCAGATTTGAATGATATTTTTATTGTTAATAAATTTCCTGACGTATTCCCCGAAGAACTTCCTAGCCTGCCCTAGAGCGTGAAATCGAATTTTGTATTTGACCCCAGTACAAAATCCATTCTAAAACCCTCAAATATTTTGTAAGACCCCAACTTTTATGAATAAAGATTAATTTTTTTTTCAAATTATATTTTTGAATATTATGGTGTGAATTTGATATAATGTTATAGTTGTGGGTAATATTTACAAATTTTGCAAAGTAAGCAAGTGGTTACAAAATATTCGATTGGCAGGGGAATATTCATTTTAATAGGGAATATTCGTACGACGATACCATCATTGGCGGACCCCACAGCAGAATAACTGTCGGAGTTAGAAAATGACAAAAATATCTTTTTATAAAATAACGGCGAAAATTTTACCGTTAAACTGTTGAAATATACGGTGGTAAAATAACAGTAATACGTGTGGTTGCATAGTACCACATGGTATTGATTATTGATGCTTACGTGAGAAGTCATTCAGTTATACTCAATTATTGCTACAGTAATTGCTGCATAGTATCTCACGTTATTTGATTCAATTATTGTCACAGTATCATCATCATAATATTTTATATTACTAAATCAATAATTGAGATGACAAAGTTATTCATATTATTATTTACAATATCGACGATGTCTAGAAAGTTCTGTCGAGGAGAGGTTTGGTCACCTAATTGCGCGCCAATAGAGAGAAATCCTTATTGAAAAGCCCCCTCTTTCCTGGAAATGATCTGGTTGTTAAATACTGTGAGTTATAATATTAATGATGAATAATTGTTAATAGATTATAAATGTGGTTATAAGTGATTTGTGGAAATTATTTATTTAATTTTTGATATAAATAGAGGGGTTTGTTATGAGGTGTTTGTTATAAGTTTGGCTTATTATTCCATGAGGAGATGTGCTAATTTTTCAGACCGTTGGTTGAAGTTATAATAGTAAATTAATATGAATCACTAGTTTAAAGTTTTAGTAGTAAATCAGTGCTTTAAGTTTTAATATTAAATCAATATAGACCATCCATTTAAAAGTGAATTAATCTGAACCGTTCATGAATTAGTTACTATTTAATCTTTTTTCCTATAAATAGAAGCTCATTCCTTCATTATTTTTTACGAATTCACTGAAACTCTAGAGAGAAAAACTATAGAGAGCAAGAAGAAGAGTATTCTACTACTACTCTACTTCAGTATTCACTTTTCTATTAAGGTAAGGGGTATTATTTCTTTTGTATTCATGAAGAGAGTTATTTTCTTTCAATACCCATAAGGGTTGTTATTCCATTCTTTATTATTCTGTTAGAATAACCTGTCTACGCGGACTACCGCATGCATGGTGAAATATTTTGTTATTCCATTCTTTATTATTCTGTGGGAATAACCTGTCTACGCGGACTACTGCATGCATGATGAAATCTTTTGTTATTCCATTCTTTATTATTCTATGGGAATAACCTGTCTACGCGGACTATCGTATGCCTGGTGAATAACCCTTTGTATTCAATTGTTATTAAATTGTGGAAATAATATGTCTACGCGGACTACCGCATGACGGGAGAAAATCTATTTGTAGTTTCGTATATTATTTCTTTTCATATTCTTAAATCTAAACTTACTATGATAAGTATTGCTTTTATAATTCTTGAAATTAGTGAAATATCATTGAGTTTTGCGCTTCATCCAGTATCGTTTCATTGGAATATTTATCTGAACTTTCTTATTAAATATCAATATTTTCACCCGGGGTACTATTCACGAGTTACTGTTCACTCAGTTACTATTCACTCGAATATTATTCACCCGAGAATTTGGGGTACTTTTCTCACCGAGTTACTATTCATGGGTTGCTATTCACCCGGAGTACTATTCATGACAAAAATTGATTTCTTTTCAATCCAAATCACTTTTGATATAGTATTATTCTTGAATTTTACTCTACAAAGCAGTATCATATTGACAATTTGGACATTATTGAATCCTGGATAAATTAAATTATAAATATTTAAAAATTTATCCTTTGCTTTCTTTCAATTGAATTCTTATATCATTGTCATCATCCTCATGCTTATAGTGTGATAAAAGTCATCTGTGGCTTACATGCATAGATGTACTATTGATTGGTATGATTATGACCAGGGATTATTCGGTATAATCATGACCGTAATGTTACAAATGATGTGGTAAAAGTCCTCATTGGCCCGTAGTGCATTGATGTACAGTTATTGGCATGATCATGACCATTGATGAAAACACGAATATCCTTGGCTCGTACTGCATTGATAATTCGTGGTCGTGATACTAATGAATATCCTTAGTCATAGTGCAGGAATGATTCGATGATGTGGATTAATTATTAAGCTTAGTCTCAGCGATAAAATTGATGATAAACTTTTAAAATTATTGAAGGTAGTAGATATCATACTCTACTTGACTCTTCTAATGGATTGCTTGTTCCGTTGTAGTTAAACTTGATGTTTAATATATTTTTATCAGTTTAACGCTGTTGAAGGCTAATGATAATTTGTTCTGCATTATCTTAGTCATAATATTTCTTACTGGGCTAGTTGAGCTCACCCTTTGCTTTCATTGTTCTCTTCAGGAAATGAGAATATAGCTGGGACTAGTCGGGGAACGGAGTGACGATCCAGATATTTGCATTAGTAGTCCTCACTATTCTGTGAAATAGTGTGATAATAAATGATGACTTATTTTGAGTTTGAATACTGTCTAGAAGACAATAATTATATTAAAACTCACAGCTCATGTTGTATAGTTAAGTTTGTATTTGTATTCTGTACCATGTATTTGGTGACTCAGAATAGGTGATGTATACCTATTTTGGGGGCGTCACATATTTCTTCACCCAGAACGAAAGTAACATGTACCAAAGACGTTGGCTCGAGCTGTTGAAGATTACGACTATACCATTCAATACCATCCTAGAAAAACGAACGTGGTAGTTGACGCGTTGAGTAGAAGATCATATACGATTACGTGTGCGATATTGTTAACACAAAGACCCATTTCGTACGACTTACAAAAGATCGAGATAGAGTTAAAGACTCCAAGAACCTACGTGAAGATAGCGAATATACGATTAGAATTGACTTTAATCGATAAAGTTAAAGCCGCTCAAGCTACAGATTCTGAGCTGATGAATGTGAAGAAAAAGGTTCAAGAAGGCTTTATTCTAAAAGCAAGAATCGACGAAGAGAAGAAATCTCAACCCTCAATTCTATTGGCCCATTTGAAATCCTCGATCGAGTAGGAACTGTGGCCTATAGACTCGCTTTACTGCCAAGTATGTCGCGTGCTCATAATATTTTTCACGTATCGATGTCACGTAAACATGTGGACGACCCGAACCACATTATTGAATTAGAACTAGACGAGATAGCAGAAAATTTAACGTGTGAGGAGATACATGTTAAAATTTTGGATAAGAAGAATCATATTCGACACTCAAAGGTTATACCTCAAGAGTTATAATCTAAACAAGGTATCCTCACCTCTTCGGTATACAAGGTATGTACGTAAATTTCGTGGGCGAAATTTCATAAGGAGTGGAGATTGTAGGACCCCGAATTTTATGAAATGAAATGATTTAATTTTCTTATGATTATTATTCTCTTTAATGGTTAAATTGATAAAAGGGAATATTCGTTTGGTCAGGGAATATTCATTTTGTCAGGAAATATCCGTACGACGACACCATTATTAGTGGACCCCACAACGAAATAACTTTCAGAGTTAGAAAAATGATAGAAATATTTTTTATAAAAATAACGGCGAAAGTTAACCGTTAAACTGTTGAAATACCCGGTGGTAAAAGAACAGTAATACTCGTGGTTGCATAGTAACACACGATATTGATTATTGATGCTTACGTAAGAAGCCACTCAGTTTATTCAATTATTGCCACAATAATTACTGCACAATATCTCTCATATTATTGATTTAATTATTGTCACAATATCATCTGCATAATATTTTATATTAGTAAATCAATAATTGAGACGACAAAGTTATTCATATTATTATTTGCAATATTGACGATGTCTAGAAAGTTCTATCGTGAAGAGGTTTGGTCACCTAATTGCGCGCCAATAGGGAGAAATCCTTACCGAAAAGCCCCCTCTTTCCTGGAAATGATCTGGTTGTTAAATATTATGAGTTATAATATTAATGATAAATAATTGTTAATAAATTAAAAATGTGTTTATTAAAGATAAATGATTTGTGGTAAATATTTATTTAATTTTTTGATATAAATAGAGGGGTTTGGTATGAGGTGTTTGTTATAAGTTTGACTTATTATTCCATGAGGAGATATGCTAATTTTTCAGACCGTTGGTTAAAGATATAATAGTAAATCAATATGGACCACTGATGGAAAGTTATAATAGTAAATCAATATGGATCGCTTGTTCAAAGTAAATCAGTATGGACCGTTGCTTTAAGTTTTAATAGTAAATCAATATGGACCGTCCGTTTAAAAGTAAATTAATCTGGGCCATTCATGAATTAGTTACTATTCAGTCCTTTTCCCTATAAATAGAAGCTCATTCCTTCATTATTTTTTATAAATTGGCTGAAACTCTAGATAGAGAAACTATAGAGAGCAAGAAGAAGAGTATTCTGCTACTACCCTACTTCAGTATTCACTCTTCTATTAAGGTAAGAGGTATTATTTCTTTCGTATTCATGAAGATAGTTATTTTCTTTCAATACTCGTAAGGGTTATTATTCCATTTTTTATTATTCTGTGGGAATAACCTGTCTACGCGGACTAATGCATGCATGGTAAAATCTTTTGTTATTCTATTCTTTATTATTCTATGGGAATAACCTGTCTACGCGAACTACCGCATGCATGGTGAAATCTTTTGTTATTCCAATCTTTATTATTTTGTAGAAATAACCTATCTACGCGGACTACCGCATGCCTAGTGAATAACCCTTCGTATTCAATTGTTATTAAATTGTACAAATGATCTGACTACGCGGACTACAACATGACAGGTGAAAATCTATTTGTAGTTTTGTATATTATTTCTTTTCATCTAAACTTACCGTGGTAAGTATTGCTTCTATAATTCCTGAAATTAATGGAATATCCTTGAGTTTTGCGCTTCATTCAGTATCGTTTCATTAAAATATTGATATGAACTTTCTTATTAAATATCAATATTTTCACCCGGGATACTATTCACGGGTTACTATTTACTCGATTACTATTCACTCGAATATTATTCACCCGAAAATTCGGGATACTTTTCATACCGAGTTACTATTCATGAGTTACTATTCACTCAGGTACTATTCACTTGGGTATTAATCACTCGGGTATTCGGGGCATTTTTCATGCCGAGGTACTATTCCCGGGATACTATTCCCCAAGTACTATTCACGGGGTACTATTCATGATAAAAATTAATTTCTTTTCTGTCCAAGATTATTTTTGATACATGAATATTATTCTTGAATTTTACTCCACAAAGCAGTATCATGTTGACAATTTGGATATTTTTAAACTCTGGATAAATTTAAAGTCTTTAATATTTATCCTTGATCTTGTTTGATTGAATTCTTATATCATTGTCATCATTCTCATGCTTATATTGTGATAAAAGTCATTTGTGACTTACTTGTATAGATGTACTTTTGATTGGTATGATTATAACCATGGATTATTTAGAATAATCATGACCGTGATGTTATAAATGATAGGGTAAAAGTCCTCATTGGCCCATAGTGCATTGATGGACAGTTGTTGATTTGATCATGACCATTGATGACTACATGAATATCCTTGGCCCGTAGTGCAGGGATGATTCGATGATGTTGTTTATTTATTAAGCCGAGTCTCAGCGATAAAGTTGATGAAAAACTTTTTAAATCATAGAAGATAGTAGATATCATGCTCTACTTGACTCTTTGAATGAATTGCTTGTTTCGCTGCAGTTAAACTTGATGTTTATTATATTTTATCAGTTTAACACTGTTGAAGGCTAATAATAATTTATTCTGCATTATCTTAGTCATAATATTTCTTACTAGACTAGTTGAGCTCACCCTTTTACTTTCATTGTTCTCTTCAAGAAATAAGAATATAGCTGGGACTAGTCAGGAAACAGAGTGATGGTCCGAGATGGTGCATTAGTAGTCCTCACTATTCTGTGAAATAGTGTGATAATAATTATAATACAGACTCCATTGAGTGTGGATATTGTCTAGAAGACAATATTCTTGTTTAAACTCTCAGCTATGTTTTTTCGTATTTTACACGACAGTTGTATAATTAAGTTTGTAGTTGTATTCTGTACCATGTATTTGGTGACTCAGAATGGGTGATGTATACCTATTTTGTGTGTGTCATAGTTATATCTGATATTCAAGTCAGAAGTACTGTTCTTTTGAGGTAAGGGATTGTAAGGGATGTTATTTTTTTCGTAAATGATATTATTTCTTTCAATATCATTATATCGAATTATTGGTAAGAATTTTATTATGAAAATTTTACCTTTTCATGTCGAGGTTACTATTCACGTATACGGCACTATTCGCGTATACGGCACTATTCATGTATATGACACTATTTATGTATATGGCACTATTTACGTATACGATACTATATACGAATACAGGTTAGTATTCACGAGTTACTATTCACGAGTACTATTCATGAGTTACTATTCATGAGTTACTATTCACGAGTTACTATTCACGGGTTACTATTTACGGGATACTATTCACGATAAAATTGGTTTCTTTTTCTGACCAAATTAACATTGATTTATGAATCTTACTTTTGAAATTAAATCCATGTTTTGATTATATTGTTTTTATTATCATATATAACATTTTTATAATCCTGGTGATGAAATTTCTTTTTCACTTGAGTGTAAAGATGGGTAGATTATTGGTATGATCGTGACTATGGGTTCTCTTTGGCCAATAGTGTAAAGATGAATTGTTGACTGGTATGATCATGACCATTGAATTTATAATTGAATATCTTTAACTTAAGTGCAAAGGTGAATTGGTCAACATGGTTATAGTTATTGTTTATATAAATTTCGAAATGATTATATATTTCTTTGAGATATTAATATCTTTAGCCCGTAGTGCAAAGATGACCTGTTGTTGAATATCTTTGGCCTGTAGTGCAAAGATGAACTGTTAATGAATATCTTTGGCCCGTAGTGCAAAGATGAATTTATTAGTATGATTATGAATATGAACTGTGATTTGGTATAACCATGATCTTTGATGTTTTAGGTAAATACATGAGATGAAAATTATCTCCGTTCCGGGTACAAAGAGGAATTTAGAACCACAATTAGGATGATGAGTGATTCACATGATTGTGGACAGGTTCTGTTGATTGATATTACAGGGATAAAACATTGTTGGTGGACTTTAACATGGAAAAGATAATAGATTTTATGGTCTATTTGACTCTTCTAATGGATTGCTCGTTCCGCTGTAACTATGGTTGAAAAGTTTTATCATCTACCATATGTTCTAAATCTCTAATTTATTACTGACGAAGTCTATTGATAATTTAATTATCTTTAGTTATGATATTCTTTACTAGGCTAGTTGTGCTCACCCTTTAATTTCACAATTCCTTTCAGGTGATAAGAGTGTAGCTGAGTCTAGAGGGGGTAACAGGGGAATAGAATGGTGGTCGATAGCTGTTGAGGTTTCCCCTAAAACAGTATGAAAATAATTTTGTTGAGAATTTTAGATAAATGTGTCGTATTTTATACGTCATTTAACTATTGATTTTGGTGAACCGAATAGGGTGAGGTGAACCCAACTTTAGAAGGGTGTTTTGCCACTATCATACAAGATGTCTAATGACCTACGACTTTGTGTTATCATAAGACATGATTGTGCACATCCACTTGCTGATTATATCTATGAGCACTACCTATATAATCTTGGAGTTTGGTTAAAATATAAATATCAATTGGAGACATTGGAGATAATTATATGTCAAGAGAAGACTCACCATTGGAAAAAATACGATAGCAATCTTCTCATTTTTTTTGGGGTCTATTGGGTCAACTAAGGATAATTATCGAGTTATATGATATCTATTATAACTTAGATGCATGGCCTCCCATGTACGAATGTTTCCTTGAATATTTTCCAAAGATTTTAATTTCTAAAACAGTTAGTGACTGTACCTTTATGTAAGGTACCATTGTAAGGTATCAATGTGAGATGCTATCCAAGTAAAGGGATGAGAGTCACAGTTGGTATCCACAGTGTATGTGTTATCGTATTTTACACGACAGTTGTATAAATGAAGTTGTCAATTGTAGTTGTTTTCTGTACCATGTATTTGGCGACCCAGAATTGGTTGGGTGGAATGGACCTATTTTGGGGGCGTCACAACTAGGGCATTTTGTAATTCCAAGAAATAGATGGAGTTTAAGGCGGGTTCAAGCCTCTCATCAAAGGAAAGGGGTGAACTCTTGAAAGAAATTATGGCAACATAAGCTTGCCCCTACAGAAGAAGGGGAAAATTCTCAAAAAAGTTCTTAACTCAAGAGCATAAGGCTAACGACAAAAGGTCTAGCGAATGAAATCTACACCATTACACATGTTAACCTACGTCAAGTCCTCATAAGTTGAGGCCTCTACACCGAAGATCAAAGTTGGGCAATGAAAGAATGAGCCGCACCCTCCTGGGATGTCAGCGGTACTCAGGTCATCAGTCCCACCGGGTTGCGAATTAAAAACACAAGGAAATGGGGCACAAGCACCCAACATCAAAAAGAAACTCAAAATCGCCTCAGAAAGGGTGAGCGTAACATCAGGCAGAGTCTGGTGAAGTAATACGTTGAATATTACTTCAGTAAAGGTATCAGAAGATCCAGTATTCTAAACCATTGGCATCAATCCTACGTAACATCAAGACAGTTCAGGGATACCACCATTCGAGTGGGAACCGAAACAGTTTGGCGATGTCAGCGTAGTCAACTCCCAGTAGGGTATGATCCGTTGTTAAAATACTAGCAGGGTAGGCACTGTTGTCAAACTACCAGCAGGGTAGGCACCATTGTACACTACCAGCGTATGCATCGGGAAAGTTTGGTGATTTCAGAACTTCATCCCCAACAGAGATGTAGAAAACATATCAACTTATCTTCATCAATCAAGCATCAGTAACACCGATAAAAAGCCAAATCGTTGGAGTCAACACCAGCATAGGCATCAATAGCAACCAGTAATGGTAAAGCAATTTGCGATGTGAGAAGTGCGATTTGCAATATGCGAAATGCGATGTGCGAGTTGGGAAGTGCGATTGGCCAAAAACGAAGTGCAAAGTGCAAAACGCGATGTGCGATTTGCGAACTGCGATTTTTGAAAATATTTTAACTTTCATTACATTGTGATTTGAATAATTAAAAATACCTTGTCATATTTCAAGTGTCTAGTAATCTGTATCATGTTCATTCCATTGCATTGCATGAACATGATAAAGAGGCGCATCTATAGACACTCGAAATTTTGTTTTCCTATTACTTACTATGTAGAAGGACAAAAGCATCTTTTTCACAATCCAGAGATAACCCTGGAGGACCACAACATCAGTTCCAACCCCAGAGATAACCCTAGGAGGTCCAGTTTCCAACCCCGGATATAACCCCGGGAAAGTCAGTTCCAACCCCAGAGATAACCTTGAAAGATCATGTTCAATGCCCAGAGTCAACCCCGGGAGGTCAAGCCAACCTTAGAGATAACCCTAAGGATAGTCAGAGTCAACAGTAGTCCAATCTCTGAGATAACCCTGGGAAAAGACTACTACAACTGCGCCAAATCTGGAGACAACTCTGGGATGGGCAAAATAGTCATTTTGCCAACTTAACTTCAACTCAAATTAAATCAACCCATTTCAACTCAAAATTCTTCAAAAGAAGTCCCACAAGAACCATATCGTAACTTCCGAGTGCAAACTATGCAAAACAGCTCAAACGGACTGCCTGCAAAGACTTGGAGATGCCATTTTGGTCATGGATCCATCTTCCTGGATTCAAAAAAGGGCAAGCCCTATGTCATTGCGTAGCTATCGGAAAGAGCTTTCTGGAATGGTATGGCACGCTTCCATCGAACTCTCGGATTAAAAGTTATGAAGGTTCGAGCGGACAGCGCATTGTCCGAGTGCATGTACTTCGAGACGACTGGTCCCACCATGCCCAGGGTAGCTCGGGCAGCCGCGAGTAGACCCACTACTGCCGCGAGTAGACCTGCGGCACTTTTGGTCTATAAATTGGCCCCCATCAGCCATAAAATGGAAGAAAAAAAAGGAAGAAAAGAAAGAAAACTCTACTCATTTCATCTTGTAACCTTTTCTAGAGTGCTCCAAACTGCGTGATTCTTTTTTGTAAACACTTATAAGCTCGTGTTTTGTAACATACTGAAGTTTAACTGGTGGAAACCGAGTTTTCAGGCGTCAAAAGCTATCTGAAGTATTCTTGGTAGCCCACTGTAAGAAATTTCAGATTTTCAAGCTTTTTATCATATATATATATATATATATATATATATATATATATATATATATATATATATATATAAGCAGTAAATGCTCCGAATATTATATATGGACTCAATCGAAGCAAAGTTCGATTATATATATATATATATATATATATATATATATATATATATATATATATATATATATATATATATATATAGTTGTTTTATCTGCATTCATAATATAGATATTTAATCTTTCAGCCTGCAGCCTAGATTTGCCTAAATATGGCTATTTCTCACTTTAACTGGTTCATGGTGACTAAACTTGAACTGTTGAAGCTGGAATAGTTTAGATTTACTCAAATCTAGTTCTTTTTCTAGCTTTTGTATATATTGCCTTTTCATGTGAGCCTAGGAATTATGTCATCACAGATTCAGTTTCTGAATATAGATTCGGTTCCCGTGATGGACATTTTCAGCTGCAGCCAGCTTGTAAATTATCTATGGTGCCCGAATATCCTTAGATGGCTCTCATGCCCACAAGGAGTTTGGCACTGCTATGTATCTTATTTTCTCGAAGATGCTTCTCATCTCGAAAATAAAATCAATCAAGCCGAACACATAATAAAATGGAAGTATCAAAGGCCTCAATTACTATTGAGCACAAGGGTTTGAAAAACCTATTTTACAATACATCACTGCCATATCTTGTTAAAATTGAACTTTTATACAAAAGTCAAACCCTTTATATATATATATATATGTGAAAATGAGGCATATCACTACTTCCAAACAACTGCACATAGACCTAATTCAAACACACAAATGTCGACGTCAGGATTTTTAATTGTCCCTTTCCGTTACTTGTTCTTTGGTGTTCTCATTTTAGGTGAGATTTGTTTGAAAAAACAAGTAAAAAAGGTCTGACATGTATAATGTCGATGATGGACTGTTAAGAGTTGCCAGTTGGTTCTTTAAATGGTTGTACCAACACAACCGAGAAAAGGTTTGCACATTGACCCAGTGATGTGACACTGCTAAACGGGTCGGTGAAACCGAGATTCATTAGGGTCTGGGGACTTGGTTATACGGGGGGAAGGTGTTAGGCACCCCCCGACATCCGTGTTACCATGGTGACCGCCTCTTTTCAAGAAACTATTATCTGAATGTGTGTGTGTGTGGGTCAATGTGCTGTTATTTGGAAGTAGTGCGAGGCTTCATTCGCACCTATATACACAGGGTTTGAATTTATGTAAAAATTCAATTTTAGCAAGATATGGCAGTGATGCTTTATAAAAGAGATTTTTCAAACCCTGATGCTCAATAGTAATTGAGACCTTTTACACTCCCATTTTATTCCGTATTCGGCTGGATTGATTTTATTTGACAGATGCGAGGCATCTGTACGAAAATACTTTACAAAAAGGTGCTGAATCCCTCGTGGGTCTGTAAACCATCTGAGGGAATCCAAACATCACAGATAATTTAGAAGCTGCTTACAGCTGGAAATGTCCATCACGGGAACCGAATCTAGATCCAATGGGATGAATCTGTGATCACATGATTCCTAGGCTCACATGATGCCGCAATTGATATAAATGCGGTAAGCAGGTATATATATAAAAGCTGTAAATATATATATATACAGACATGATCACCAACCACGAAATACCTCCATGGGGGATCAGAAATGTAAATAAAGCTGTAAAAGCTATCAACCGCCACGGAGGAAACTCCAAGTGGGACAAAATGTACAGAAAGCTGTAAAAACGATAAACTACCACGAAGTAAACTCCACGTGGGAAGAAATGTACAGAAAGCTGTACAAACGGTCAACCACCATGAAGTAAACTCCAGGTGGGACGAAATGTAAATAAATATATATATATATATATATATATATATATATATATATATATATATATATATATATATATATATATATATATATATATATATATATATACGCACCGGATGCAAAATCCAGGCTCATCGAACAGAGTTCGACACACAGTTAATATATATAAGTATATATATATATATATATATATATATATATATATATATATATGTATATACAAACTAAAAATAAACCACGGACCGAAGTCCGGGCAAAATATGCAACACGACTCTCAATGTGTGGAAGGGTGTGTACAAGGATGAAGAGAAAAAACTCTAAAGTGTGTGAGAAGGCTTACAGTGGACTGCCAAAGAAGACTTCTATATCTTTAGAGTTGAGTAAACACAGACTTTTGTAGGTACAAAAGGGTTATATATGAGCTCACATGTGTTTAAAAGGGGAAAGTACACTGCCTGGGATGAGTGCAGAGCAAATTGGGCAGGGCTTCCTCGCCATTTTCTCTTGCAAAATAGCCACCCCAAGCCCTCTATTTATAGAGGGTGGAGCCGCAGGTGTACCTGCGGCTGAGCCGCAGGTGTACCAAAGGTAACCCGGGTGGGCCTGAGTTTTTTGGCTCGGGTCGTCTCGAAGTACGTGCACTCAAGCACTGTAATGTCCACTCGAACTTTCAGAAGTGCAATCCGGGCATCCGTTTGAGGTACACAAGACCTATTTCGAACCGCCGTTGTCGAGAGTTGTACGATGGCATGGGATTAGAGCTTGTACGAAGTCATTGAAGATGGGACGGTGCCCTCCGGTCTTCAAGCTTCAACTTTCATCCGTTACCCCGCACAATAGTCACTCGAGATTGGTTAGTCTTGTGGGACAGTGTTGCGTAGCTATATTGAGATGATGTGGCGTGACATCGTGTGGTCAGATGACGATGTTGCCCCTCACCGGTGTTATCGCTGGATTGGGCTGATAAAGCAGGCGTTGCTCAGATTTACTGAGATTGGACTGCTGTAATTTGTTGAAGGTCCTCATTGTCATCTTTGAGGTGTGTCTGTCTTCCCGATGTTATCGCCTGGCTGGTACAGTGTATCTCGTTGTGAGCACCGAGATTGAAGCTGGTTGCATTTGTAACAAGCATTTCCGGGATTATCGCCGAAATTACCTTCCTTGGGGTTATCACCAAAGTTGGTGGCTATTCCCATGGTTGGGACTGAGACTGAATACCTCGGGGTTATCTTCAAGATTAATCGGTCTTCTCTATTGTGTGTTCTGGTATTGTATCTGCATTCCTCGGGGTTATCGCCGAGATTATTACTCCCAGATTGCGATCCGGAGTTGATGTTGAACTTTTAGTAGTATCCGGCATGGATATGTATTGTCGTTCAGGGTTCCCTCTTAAAAGATGAATCTGCTCTCCTGTAATGTTAATGATGGGTGTACATAAAATTTCGAGTGTCTATAGATGCCCCTCTTTATCATACTCATGCATGGCGATGCATGGGTAGGATAAAGAATCCTAGACACTTAAAATGCAACAAGATAAACATGATACTATAGATAACAACATGATGCAAATGCACTGATGCATGTGTACGGGATTGTAGCCCAACACGATGGGGGTAATTGCTGGTTCCCTGTTGCTTTAATTGGGGATTGGCAACGATGACCAGATTTGATGTGTAATCTGAATTTGTTAGGACGTTGATGTTGGAGTTATCACCAAATTCCTGGATAATGACTTGATCATGCAGATGTACCTCTTTTGTGTAAGAGATCTCTGGGGATAAAGCTTGGTCTGTTTGAGGATGTGTATAACATATTACATCATCTATCCTCTTTGATGACATTGACCTCTCCTGGTTAGTATCGCCAGAATATGCCAAGATTCTGTTGGGTTTACTTCCAACAACAAATGTTGTCAGGGATGCCTGACCTTCGTTGACGTGTATTTCACCAACATGTGCATCAACGGCTGAAAAATCCTGTAGGATATGCTGTCAAGGCTGCTTGACCTCCGCTATCGTGTAGATCACCGGAACATTGCGTTGTGACCCCAGCCGGGGATCTGAGCGGTCGGGTGTGAAAACCTTGAATAGCTCCAGAGCTCTGATAGGTTTAAATCGCTATCGAATGTAATAATGCCAAGGCTACTTGACCTTCATTGATTAGTGTGTCAACGGATGAGCATGCGTTATAACTCCTGTCGGGGATCCACTGGGGAGTGATGAATGCAAACGTACGCAATGATTGGACAACTTTCCATGCTTCGATGGGTTTACTTGCCATCAGCTAAAACAACATCAAGGTTGCTTGACCTTTGTTGATTTGTGTGTTAACGGATGAGCATGCGTTGTAACCCCCACCGGGGATTTCACGTTGTAACCCCCGTCAGGGATTAGCTTGTGTGAAAAGATTGGGGTGACAACCTTACACTGACGGCATCGGACCTCTATAAGGTATTGCCGCATGTGGTATGCAAAAACTTGAATCATCGGTATAGTAAACCCCGTGTTCGGTCGAATACCAATTGATGAAAAGAAAACCACAATTGGATCCAGAAAAACCAAGGTTTCAGGCTATTCTGCTCAATCGTGTAGCGTTTTTATCCCGGGTTTGGCCTTTTCAGCTTGTAAGAACTCCTTTGCAACTCGAACTGGATCGAGCCGGAGGGATGGGACCCACATGGAGGTGCCATAGGTGCACCTGCTGCAGCTGCAGATGGGCCTGTGGCCAACCGTGGATGATAAATTCCAGCATGTTGGTCTCATAAGTCACTTTCAACTTGTCACGCGAAGGAAAATACGTGAGCCTCTTTCAGATCTGCTGAGTTCGGGCTGCTTTCTGAAAATTCTGTCACCGTATGAGTGTTCTACACTATCTTGGTAATATATGCCTGTATTTTCTCTCATTTCTGTCCGTTGGATCTTGAGTTATCGCATGATATGCATCTAAACACATAGTAGTGATTATGTATGCACAAACGACTAGATAAAAAATATTCAACATAGTAAATGTTAGTATTAAACTATGCTGAACATAATAATGTGAAAAAATCTAACTTTTGAGACAGTTAAATTGGCACATTTTTCTACTATTTTTTGTCCTATTTGAGGTCTAATGAACATAAGGTAGCAAGGCAAAATACTCCTGATATTGAGGTTGGCCTGATGTATGATGATTTTAATTTTTTTAATGCATATATTATGTATATAACTTTGGGGCAGATGTGCTACTGAATGGCCACCTAGACATGCCTGTATGCATGTGGATAGTCCTATTTTCAAAGGGGACTGTGGCAAAAAATTTTCAAATGTAGGCATTGGGTAGTCATGCATTTTAACTCTATTGTACGATAAAGTAAATGCATGCATGCATATAGTCATAAAATGCATTCTAGAAAGCTCCAGGTAAGGAAATACCACACCCTTTCTGAGGTGATTTGGTTACTTGTTGTCCAGATACTATGGATCCGGATCAGCCGAGCAGTTCCTATAGGACCACTTCTAGTGTATGGCGGAGGGCTTCTGAAGTACCTCGTCCCCGTTCTGTCAGACAGCCTCGACGGTTGGTGGAGGCCGTGATACGTCCTGTCCAGGTAGATGTTCCCGACGTTGAGGATGAGGAGGCGGATGTTCCTATACAGGATCCCGCTCCTGCTGCACATATCCCTCGCAGGGAGCTTCCGAGCATTCAGGTGGTGAACCTAGAATTGCTGGGTGATTTGGGCAGACATCCATCGATGTATTTGCATGCTAACGAGGTATGGCGTTAGACTTTGATCTTCCTTCTTCCCTATTGATGAGGATTGAAGGGTTTTGATGTTGATCTGCATTTCATGCAGGTTCCTGGTTTTACACAGCCTCGAGGGAACTGGTTCAACATTCACTCCATGTATCAGGCGCTTCATCCTGACTATAGAGCGGTAGTGCATGAGTGGGGATTTGGGGCATTTTTCTCTATCCTTCCCCATAATTGTCCCTAGGGTTACCTCAGGGCATTGTCTAAGCGATGGTTCCATCATACTCAATCACTCCATCTGCTAGATTGCTAGGTGATGATGATGCCTATGGATTGGCGATTTATCACATGTATGGAGTTTGGAGGGGAGCCAGTGCCTTGCATGGCAAATATAACCCCTACTACCGTTAGATCCTTATTAGGAGTTCTGGCGGCGGCGCTCAAAGGCAGGACTGTTCGTTCAGGTCCTTTGAGCGTAGATGTTATGAGCGGGCTATTGAGTGAGTCTATGCCTGATGATGTCAGAATCAGTGATCGCGTTCTATGGTGATTGTTCCTGATGATCATTTGAGGCTGCTTCATAGCAGAAAACTCTTCTACGGTATCTTTCGCTTTGATCAGCGCTACACGTGATATGGACCGTATTGGAGAGTATGATTGGGCCACCTACACCTTTGCCTATTTCCTCCGGGGCATGCATATGCGTTCACAGGGTTTGACCGAGGCTTGGCTAAGATTTTATCCATTTCTGCTGGTGAGTATTTCTCTTGTCATTTACCATGTATAGGTTAAGAGTGTTAATTGATAGCAGATGTTTGCCTTTGTGTTAGCAGTTTTGGGCCTATGAGAGGCTTCCATGCTTGCGTCCCGTGAGTGTGTTAGGTTTGGACACCTATCCACGAGGACGACGATGGCATCACTCGATTCTGCCAGAGGTCCCTGTAGCTGAGGGATTCACTCATTGCCGTATGCAGTTGGAGTTGCTGACGGCTGATACCATCACATGGCTTCCCTATTCTGGGGAACACCTGACCGTGGTTTTGAGGATGGATACCCGACTGGAGTCGAGTATGTGATTTCCACCAGGAGAGTTCCTCTCTTCACAGATGGAGGCTGGGAGCTCTATTTAGGAGAGCGTGTTATTAGGAGCACCACAGGAGAGATTCGTATACCGATCTTGCCTTCTGCCAGGCGTTATTGGCCTGTATCACAGTCACCTGTCACTGATATCCCATTGTTAGGGGTTGACAATTTTGCATTGTCAGAGGGTCTATATACTCAGGAGACATTCCATCGGTGGTGGTCCCCTCGCACTATTGGAGCTCAGTCCCACGCCACACAGTTTATGGGGGATATGGTTCCAGGATCTTTGATGATGATGGATTGGATAGCTTGTGTCTGAGATCCGACTCATATGACCCAGATTGATAGTTTGGCCCGGCAGTTGGACCAGACACATATATTTATTCAGCATTTGGGCAGAGACCCAACAGAGGCGGCTTTATTTGATCCTTCCAGCTCAGGCGCTGGCCCCTCAGGTGACCCATTCGGTTTTGTCGGCGCAGATCCTCCTTTATATAGGCCTGAAATCCCTGTTGATAAAGATCCAATGACTCAAGAAGAGTTACATCAGGTGGACAGGATTGATGATGTGGACATCGACACCATTGTCTTCTTCTGATGTATATTCTCGTTATATCTTTTGATAGGCCTCTATTAGATATTAGGTGGTTGTGCCCCATTCTCGCTATATCTTTTGATAGGCCTCTGTTAGATATTGGGTGGTTGTGCCCCATTCTCGCTATATCTTTTGATAGGCCTTTGTTAGTAATTGGGTAGCTGTGCCCCATTTTACTGTATTTGTAGCTGTACAGAGATGATGTATTAGATGATGATATACTTAGGAATGTATGTACTATTTTTTCATTCCCTATATCATATTGCCATCTATTATCTGTTGTGCATGTATCATGTTATGCATATGTATGTATGTCCAGAGATACTTGGTATTGACCCCTAGATGGTCTTATGACACGGCCTGCACAGATGTCTTCTTCGACAGTTAGCCGCATAGATCATACCCCACCGTCAGTGGTGGCATCGGGTATGAGATCGTGGTATGATAGCATGTCACCACCAGACCGGGTGACTATAGATCAATTATTGCAGCATACCATGACCTTTTTGACTTTTCAGGTTCTCATTGGATTTGTGGACGGGATGATAGAGCATTGGCTATCGGATAGGCAGGTATTCCAATTCGGCACCCATGAGTTGACTCCTACTCTGGAGGAGTATGCACGTTTGACGATGCTGCCTCTAGACAGACCTTGCGTGCATCTGGCTTTGGGAGACATAAGCAGACGATTCATGACTCTCACAGGATTGAGGCGCAGAGTGGTACAAGATGAGTTGACATCTGGCCACGTGATATTCTAGCATTTTCTGTACGACAGATTTGGCTTGGAGGATAGATATTCATGACATTCTGGGGACTTCACCACACCAGAGGCTTATTGGCGCTTGGCCAGAGTTGACGTACTGATGCTATGTGTATTGTCATATGTGTATATGCCGCGATATATGGATGAGATAGATATAGGCGTTATCATGGCCGTGAGAGCTCTCAGGGAGGGTCGTACCATTGTACCTATGATTGTTGCAGAGACCCTGCGATCGACATCATATTGTTGCACGTATCCTACAAGAGTAATCACTGGGAGTTCAATCATGCTATATGTGTGGTTCATGTCACACTTGAGACCGATTGGCACTTTTAGACCGCATGGGTACTGCTTTACCCATGACGTAGCTATGTCATACTCTTTTCAACCATCAGAGTGTATAGATGCTCTATCCTGGTCCACATTCTTGGTAGATATCAGAGATCCATTCAGCATATTGCTGTGTTCAGGGCTTAGCTCACCATACAGCTTCATTACTCATGCTCCGGGCATGGACTATCTCCCTCTGGCTGGTTTGAGGGGAGTGACCACTTATCACCCATTGGCCGTGATGTCGTAGTTCGACCAGTTTTAGGATTTTCATCCTTTTGAGGGGGCGATAGGTCAGCGTTCAGCCTCTCGGTATCTCTCAGCAGAGGACCGATCTCGGGTATACGCCTGCTGGGTGAGATAGTGGCCTTTTCTGTCAATCATCCTGGTTATTCCGCAGAATACTCCGCGTGGATGGAGACAGAGATTTTATCGGCTGCAGTAGTATTTGCAGTACCGGAGAGCGAGTTAGATGATATAGAGCCCATGGAGGACATTGATACCTACATCGAGGAGGAGCCCAATGCTGGGTTGCCAGCATTTCTTCCGGATTCTCCTTGTACCAGTACTGTTGTGATTCAGCACTCGGCACAGTACTTAGAGCAGAGTCTTCATCTGATGACCTTTGAGAGAGATTAGATTCGATCTATGATGTCGACTTCTCTTGATGGGAGGGAGGCCGCTCTATTGGAGAGAGACGAGGCCTTGGCTCGTAGAGATGCCACCGTCGTTGAGCGGGATGAGGCTATATCAGCCAGAGATGCAGTGATAGTTGAGCGGGATATCGCCATATCTGCCCGAGATGTAGCCGTCACAGATAGTACTGCAGTGAGGTCCCTTACCACTGGCATGATCACAGAGATGAACACATATATTGATGATCATATGGTCACCATGCAGATGGCTACAGATCTGTTGAGTCGCATGGATATTATCATACAGGAGACCACAACTTTACCTCTATCTTCTGAGAGGGATGCCATGTTGGGCTTGTTAGCTCGTGTAAGACCCCAACTTTTATAAATAAAGATGAATTTTCTATAAATATTATTTTTGAATATTATGGAGTTAATTTGATATAATGTTATAGTTGTGGGTAATATTTATAAATTTTGTAAAGTACGCAAGTTGTTATATAATATTCGATTGGTCAGGGAATATTCGTTTTAACATGGAATATTCGTACAACGGCACAATCATTGGTGGACCCCACAACGGAATTATTGTCGGATTGAGAAAACGACAAAAATATTTTGTTAAAAATAACGGCGGAAGTTTTACCATTGATACTGTTGAACTACTCGGTAGTAAAAGTACAGTAATACATGTGGTTGCATAGTAACACACGGTATTGATTATTAATGCTTATGTGAGAAGTCACTCAGTTTGATTCAATTATTGTCAGTTAATAATATGAATTATTTAGCGATAATGAAGTTTTGTTTTATTCGTATTATTAACGTAATAATACAGAAACATCTTTTTATATAAAACAGAATACTTTATTAAAGTTATTCTATAAATAGAATATATTATACACTACAAGAAAAAGGTCTATCAGTGACCAACACTATCAGCGACCGCACCGTCGGTCGCTGATATTAGTCACAGCGACCATCATCTGCGACCGTAACGTAATCTAGTCGCTACTGTTTTAACAGCGACCGGATGCGGTCGCTGATCAGTCGCTAGTATAAATTTACCACCAAAATTTTGGCTGGAAATGTTGGCGCCAATGTTTTGTGCGACCACTTTAAATCAGCGACCGCATGCGGTCGCGGATAAGTCCATGTCATTAAAAATCAGCGACCGCATGTGGTCGCGGATAGCGGTCGCTGATCAAACTAAATGTTATCAGTACCCAGCATTCGCTCGACACAGAACGCAGAGAAAAGAAAAAGGGAGGTCCGAATAGAGAGAAGAGGGAGAAAGGGGGGAGAAGAGAAGAAGTTCGTGCCGCCGCCGCCGCCTCCTACCACCTGCCACCCACCTGCCACTGCCTCTACATAGGTAACCCACTTAAAATCTACTAGAAACCTTGTTAATTTGTTAATTGAATGTGGTTTAGACAAACCCTAAATCAAAAATGAATATGCCTTAATTAAGATTAAAAAGGCAACTATTGACAATGAACTAATTAAAGTTTATTTTAAAATTTATAAAATAAATTGTTATTAAAATAAAGTTTCTTCTTCTATTTTTAGTCAATTTGTATAGCCATTATATTACAGGTATTGATATATATAGCAATTATTTGATGTAATAATATTTATAATGGAAGGCTTGGGGACTATTAGTATAATTTAGTACTTAATCATGCCTAAAGTACCTTGTACGAACCGTTTTGGATGTGAAGAAGTTAGCTAACTGATACAAGCATGATAATGGATATATGGTAATTTTATTATCATGATTTTAAAATTGTTTGAATGCCTAAAGGTTTCTTTTGCCTACATGTGGATTGTTTATAAAATTATAGTCAAATCTATGCCTATATGAGAATTATTATAGCAAATTTTTGCAACTAAAGTTTTAAGACAGTATGGAGTCCCTATATTGTCTACACATATCATTTAAAAGGTGTTCCTTAACTTAGTTGTGGTCTGTGTT
This sequence comes from Panax notoginseng, assembly GCA_016801055.1. NCBI lineage: Eukaryota > Viridiplantae > Streptophyta > Magnoliopsida > Apiales > Araliaceae > Panax > Panax notoginseng. Next base: position 63,033,090 of record CM029023.1, on the reverse strand, counting down.
GTGTATTGACCAAATTTCATGTTTAAAAGTCATGAAAAGTAAGCTTTAAGTGGCAACTAAGACCTAAGTATAGAATTCCCATACCTGGACCATGTGGGCAAGTTTCAATAGTCATAATATGACATAAGTAAGCTACACAAGCTAAAGAAATCAAGCCTAAACTGTTTTGAGCATTAAACTTGTGAAAAGTCACATTTTTAGCCCAAAAGTGGACTGTTTTGGGTAACCTTTAGTGCCTGATCTTATAAGACTATAAGGAACTCATATAAAATTGCTAACTCATGCTTGATGATTCCTAATCATTGCAATGACCAAAGCTACTAAGAAAATCAAGTTAGGATCTATTATCGAGCCTAAAGTGAGCTTAATAGGTTAAAATTGGCTAGATGACCAAGTAAAGTGAGATGATGATAAAAGTATCCTTAGGAAACTAAAATACACATGCTTACAGACCGCCTACAGATTGGCAAGTTGTAATTCATACTCCTGCGTGTAGTCGTGTAGAATTAGTTGATGAGGAGATTTACCAAGAGCAGATGCTTCATAGTCAAACTATAATAAATGTGGAGGACGACAATGAAGTAATCCAGTTAGATGGTGGAGATGAACCACATGAATTAGATCCTGAGTCAATACTTGTGTCAGATGACATTGATACTGAGGAGGAAGAGTTATTGACTGAATCTGACACTGAATCTGAAGCAGATGATGGTTATGAATCTGCAACACGTATACAAATTGATTCTGAATCAGACACTGACACTTGAAATGTATGTTTAGCATTACACTTTTTTATATTCATATATATAAATGTTTATATCACTGTCATGTTTATTGTCATATATACATGTAATCAAACATGACTCATATATACATGTTTATTGTCAGATGGCTTCTGAAGTAGCGCAGAAAAAGTGCGGCTTGGGTAGGGGGCCTAATTATGTGCCCAAGGCCCCTAGTAATCCAGATGATCGGATTCTTATTCAGATTCGCCCTCCTCCGAATAGCACGTACGTCCCGCATATATCATTTAAGATTCCATTTATTGTATATAGGTAATGTTTTGATTGATATTATATTGGTAATGTATATGGGTTTGAATTTTTTACTGCTTTAATTTGCATTCAATCGTTATTGTTTTGGTCTTATATACTATATTGAAAGTTTGTATATTTCTCTTGGTTTGTGTATTGGGTACCTAGAAATGTCCATATATGCATGTCGTCGTGCATGTGGCTAGTCTATATTACAGGGGAGACTCTGGCGAATTTTTTTTAAGTATAAGTTTGAAAAATGTTCATAAGTATTATAACTTAGATATAATTTGCTTTAATATATGATAATTAATGTTGTATATTATAGTGATTTTTCTGATAATAAGATCGTCAAGTGTATATCACAGCTGTGTTTACAGAATTGGCCTACACCTATGATTACGTGGGTGAGCACACCTATCGCCCACAAGGATGCTGTTTGGGCAGAATTTCAGGTATGTTTTTTTAATTATGACAATGGATAATTATTTAGTATTCGAAGGATAATTATTTAGTAATGTTTTTATTGTTGTTTTATTTGCAGAAACGGTATAGATGGGAGGACGCGTAGGCTTCAGTGATACAGACATTATTTTGGCAGAAGTGCGCGGTCCGCACCAAAGACAATTTGAATAAAGAAAGACAAAAAGCCCTTTACAATGCAGAGATCGACCATCCAGGCCAGGGAGAAGATTACATGCACGAGTATAGTCCCTGGTGGTGCACCCAGGCCATATGGGCTGAGATGTGTGCTCAATGGAGGGCTGAGAGCTGGGTGAAAAGACGAAAGACTGCCGCCAGCAACAGATCCTCGGGTGTACCCGAAGGCGAAAATGCTAAAGGGACATACAAGGGCGGTAGTATTTCACAGTTGCAGCATATCACTGCCCGAGTACGTATTTAATTACAAGTTTTAATATGTTTAAAATCATGAAATGTAGAAAATATATCACATTTTTACGTAGTAATATTATGCTTTTTTTTTTGTATAGGAATCTCAGTCTCAAGGTACACCTATCCATTGGCTGGATGTGTACGTGGCCACCCGTGATGGTCTGCCTGAGGCTATCCAGATAGCGGTAATAAATTTTAACAACTTGATCTTGTTTATCAATGCTTACAGAATTAATTTATTTTTCACTATTTAATTGTTAACATGATGACAGGACACTTATAAGCGTTTATTGAATGAACGCTATCCTGAAGGCACTCCACGTCCGTCTATTGATCAAGAGTTGTGGGAGAGGGCGTCTGTTGTGAAGAAGAACTACATTAAAGGTCAAGGACAACGACGACGCCCATCCTTAAGTGGCTCAGGCTGCTCTTCTACCCAGTCTACACAGTCATCGAGCCATCCAGCTGTTCATACTCCGGTTGACTGTGTTAGAGCTATATGTCAAGATCGAAATCTTCTGACGATACTGGGCGGGCATCTAGGGGCTCTGGATCCTGAGGAGTTAGCTAAAGCAGTGGCGGCGGCAGCAACATCACAGCATGGGGATAGCGACGAGGTATAAAATCAATTTGTTGTATATATTGTCGTAATATACCAATATTAACATAGTTAGTATATATTTGTAATTTATTTTATTATTGTATGTTCATAACTTGTATATTCAGTTATGTTATTTAAACTAGTTTTGAAACTAGTTTGGTGTATGTGTTGGTGGGTACAATGGATGTTTATTTTATTGTGTATGCTGCTTATCTTGTTGTGTATGTGGGTTGGGATAAAGCAGATACAAAACAGGTACAGGTTTTTGGGAATTTTGCAAAATAACAAAAATCTGTTAATTTTTTTCATATCAGCGACCGCATGTGGTCGTTGATACTTATTAGCGACCGATCTAATATTTGAGACTATCAGCGACCGCATCCGGTCGCTGATACCGGTCGCTGACACGTGGACCACGTCAGCTATGTTCATAGTCCATGCTGACTCAGCTCAGCGATCGAATTTATCATTTCGGTCGCTCTTATCGGTCGCAGATATAGCGGTCGCTAATAGTGGTCGCTGATGCGCGCCTTAGTGACCAGATTTTGTGCGACGCCTATTAGCGACCGTATGCGGTCGGTGATATGTATCTGCGACTATATACGGTCGCTGATGAGCGGTCGCTGATAAACTTTCTTGTAGTGATATTTTATTTAAAAGATTTTTCTTTAAATATGGACCGTCAGATTAAAGTAATCAATCTGGACCGTTCATGGATTAGTTACTAGGCATTCCATTTTTCTATAAATAGCAGCTCATTCCTTCATTATTTCTTACGAATTCACTGAACTCTAGAGAGAGAAACTATAGAGAGAAACTATATAGAGAGAGAGAAGAAAAGTATTCTGCTACTTAACTACTTGCTTATTTCAGTTCTTCTTTAAAACGGTAAGGGGTGTTATTCTTTCTTATTTATGAAGAGAACTGTTGTTATTCCATTTCTTATTATTCTGTTGGAATAACCTGTATACGCGGTCTATCCTATACTTGGTGATATTCTTTTATTATTCTGTTGGAACATCCTGTCTGTTTATTTTACACCGGACCTGGTTCCGTCTTTATTATTATTCTGTTGGAACATCCTGTCTGTGTGTTTTACACCGGACCTGGTTCCGTCTTTATTATTATTCTGTTGGAACATCCTGTCTGTGTGTTTTACACCGGACCTGGTTTCGTCTTTATTATTATTCTGTTGGAACATCCTGTCTGTGTGTTTTACACCGGACCTGGTTCCGTCTTTATTATTATTCTGTTAGAATATCCTGTCTGTGCGTTTTACGCCGGACCTGGTTCCATTATTTATTATTCTGTTGGAATAACATGTCTGTGCGGTCTATCGCATGCATGACGATTTCTTTTGTTATTCCATTCTTTATTATACTCAGTTGGTTAAGTTTTAACTTCTATACTCTATCAAATTTTTGGAATATCCTTGATAATTGCGTTTCATCCAGTATCTTTTCATGAAAATATTCTTCTAAGCATTCTTGAATTTTACTCCACAAAGCAGTATCATGTTGACAATTTGGACGTTGTTAATTCTTGGATAAATTAATTCTTGAACTTATTTTATTGAATTCTTATATCGTTGTCATCATCCTCATGTTTATAAAATGTTGAAAGTCATCTGTGGCCTGTAGTGCATAGATGGACTGGTATGATTATGACCAGGGATTATTCGGTATAATCATGACCGTAATGTTACAAATGATGTGGTAAAAGTCCTCATTGGCCCGTAGTGCATTGATGGACAGTTGTTGGCATGATCATGACCATTAATGAATACACGAATATCCTTGGCCGTATTGCAGGGGTGATTCGATGATGTGGATTATTTTATTAAGCTGAGTCCCAGCGATAACAGTTTCATTTTCTACTTGTCTCTTTTAATGGATTGCTTGTTCCGCTGCAGTTAAACTTGATGTTCGTTATATTTTATCAGTTTAACACTGTTGAAGGCTAATGATAATTTATTCTGCATTATCTTAGTCATAATATTTCTTAATGGGCTAGTTGAGCTCTCCCTTTCTTTCACTGTTCTCTTTAGGAAATGAGAATATAGCTGGGACGAGTCGGGGAATGGAGTGATGGACCAGATGATAGTATTAGTAGTCCTCATTATTCTGTTAAATAGTGTGAGAATAATTGTAATGAGGACTCCTTTTGAGTTTGTATAGTCTCTAGTAGACAATAATTGTATTCAAACTCACAGTTTTGTTTTGTCGTATTGTACACGACATTTGTATTAGTAAGTTGTATTTGTATTCTGTACCATGTATCTGACAACCCAAGATGGGTGATGTATACCTAATTTTGGGGGCGTCACAGTTGGTATCAGAGCTTAGGGATATGATCCCTGGCTAAGATGTGAGAATAGAACTAGGAGGGGAGGGACGGAGAATTCCTTCGCTAGTATGACCTACCTACGTTTATTTGCATGGTATTTAATTGGTCTGTCAGAATATAAGGATAATATATGACATATCAATTAACTTTTGTTTTGTGGCAGTATCTGAAAATGGCATCCGAGAATGTTGAGAATAGCAATGGAGCACAGGCGACTGTTGATTCACCACATATCAATTATCAGGATAATGTGCATCAGGAAGGCGACAATCCTCATGCAAACAATAATACTGACCAAATGATGAATGATGGAATGTTCAGAAGCTTTATACAGGCGAGAGCGGTTCCTGTTCAAAATGTAGGTGGAAACACTGAAAACTCTCGAACGGTCACCGCTAAACAGTTCAAGGAGCTGGGACCACCGGAGTTTAAGGGAGAGCCAAAATCACTTATAGCGAAAACATGGATAAAGCAGATCACCAAGATATTTGATGTCTTGGGATGCTCCGAGGAGCAAAAGGTTCCCTTTGCCGCCTTTATATTGCGAGGAGAGGCAGATTACTGGTGGGAATCGATTAGGCGTACTCAACCTGCCGCACTGAAGATGTCTTGGGAGAAGTTCTAAGAGCTTTTCAATGACAAATACTTTTTCGAAAGTGTTCGACACATGAAGGAGGTGGAGTTCATCAAATTGGAGCAGAATAATATGACCATATCGCAGTATGAGGCTAAATTTGCTGAGTTGTCCCGGTTTGCGTCCCACTCGGTGGATAATGAAGAGCTAATGACGCGAATGTTTTTATGAGGTTTGAAACCTGAGATACGTCAACATCTTATTTCTCATAAACTATGTTTGTATTCAGATGTTGTGAATAGGGCTCAGTTAGTGGAGCGCGATAACGAGTCAACGCAACCAAAAGAGAGCAGTCGGCAAAATGATAATACCAGTGAGAGCAGTCATCGAAGTGGTGACAACAAGCGTGGTGGGAATCAACAGGCCAGAAATGGTTGGTAATCAGGGCCAAAACAATAAGAATGGTCATTTCAAGAAGAGGAGATTCAACAATGATGGAAAGACGTCAGCACCAGCATCCGTTGTTAAGGAAGGAGAACGACCACCTATCATATGTTTCAAATGCGGAGGGGAGGGGCACATCAGTCCAAACTGCATGATGCCATCTAAAGCATGTTATAATTGTGGAAGAGAAGGTCATTTAGCTCAATTTTATCGTTTATCAAAAACAAGTTCAGCCAGGACGGAGGCACCAAAGGCCATTCCAGAAAAGTCAAAACCGGTAGTGCAAGGGAGAGCGTTTATTGTGACCTCCCAAAAAATAAGGAACCCGAATGAGGTCATCACGGGTAAGCTTATCATAAACTCTAACGAAGTCTATACTTTATTTGATATCGGTTCTACCCATTCTTTTATTTCTCCTACTTGCGCTCATCGATTAAATTTGACTCCGGAGAAATTAGACTTTGACTTATCTGTTGAAACTCCATTGGGAGAAACCTTCATTACATCCACGGTTTATAAGTTTTGTTTGGTTCAAGTTGGTACCCACACATTACCTGTCGATCTGATTTCATTAAAAATACTTGCATTTGACGTGATTCTAGGGATTGATTGGTTAACTACTCATCATGCAAAAATTGATTATTTTAGTAAGGTTGTTAGCTTTCATATTCCTAATTGACCTATTATGCGAATTCAAACAACCAAACCATTAAAATCAATCGCTGTCATCTCAAGCCATAAAGCAATTCGTTTATTGAAAAACGAATGTCAAGCTTTCTTAGCTCATGTCACGGATCTAAACAAAAATACGTCAGTTTTGAATGATATTTCTATTGTTAATAAATTCCTTGATGTATTTCCTGAAGAACTTCCTGGCCTAACCCCAGAGCGTAAAATTGAATTTTGTATCGACCTTGAACCCGGTACAAAACCCATTTCTAAAGCCCCATATCGAATGGCTCTTATTGAACTTCAGGAGTTAAAGATCCAACTGCAGGAATTGTTAGACATTGGCTTTATTCGTCCTAGTACTTCTCCTTGGGGTGCTCCTGTTCTATTCGTGAAGAAGAAAGATGGAAGTATGCGACTTTGTATTGATTATCGGGAGTTGAATCATGTCACCATCAAAAACAGGTACCCATTGCCACGTATTGATGACCTGTTTGACCAGTTGCAAGGAGCACAATTCTTTTCAAAGATCGATCTTCGTTCTGGATATCATCAGCTGAAGGTTAGAACTGAGGATATTCCAAAGATGGCTTTCAGAAATCGGTATGGGCATTATGAATTCCTAGTCATGTCCTTTGGGTTGACTAATGCTCCTGCTGCCTTCATGGATATGATGAACCGGGTATTCAAGGAATATTTGGATCATTTTGTGGTCGTCTTTATTGATGACATCCTTCTTTATTCCAAAAGTCGTGAAGATCATGAGCAACACTTGAGGCTGGTACTCCAAAAGCTTCGTGAATACAAGCTTTATGCCAAGTTAAAGAAATACGAGTTTTGGCTAGAGGAAGTAGCATTCCTTGGGCACGTAGTATCAAGTCATGAAATATCTATTGACCTGGCAAAGATTGAAGCTATTCAAAGCTGGGAGCAACCTAAATCAGTAACCGTGTACGTAGCTTTCTCGGTTTAGCTGGTTATTATCGGAGATTCGTGGAAGGATTTTCTCGAATCGCTACTCCACTAACTCAGCTGACTCGAAAAGATACAAAGTTCGGTTGGAGCGAAGAATGTGATAAGAGTTTTCAAGAACTCAAGAGGAGACTCATTTCAGCACCTGTTCTAACAATACCATCTGGCTCGGAGGGATTTGTCATCTATAGTGATGCTTCGAGCAAAGGGTTGGGATGCGTTCTCATGCAACATGGAAAAGTCATAGCCTATGCATTAAGACAACTCAAGGAATATGAGAGGAATTATCCTACTCATGATCTAGAGTTGACAGTTGTTGTCTTTGCACTTAAAATTTAGAGGCATTACTTGTATGGGGAGAAGGTGGAGATCTTTACGGATCATAAAAGCCTCAAATATTTTTTCACTCAAAAGGAACTCAACATGTGACAACGACGTTGGCTTGAACAGTTGAAAGATTATGATCATACCATTTAATACCATCCTGGAAAAGCGAACGTGGTAGCTGACGCATTGAGTAGACGATCATATGCAAGTACGAGTGCGATATTATCAACACAAAGGCCCATTTTGTGTGACTTGCAAAGGATGGAGATAGAGTTAAAGACTCCAGGGACCCATGTGATGATGGCGAATATACGAGTAGAACCAACTTTAATCGATAAAGTTAAAGCCGCTCAAGCTACAGACCTGGAGCTGATGCGTATGAGGAAGAAAGTGCAAGAAGGTGCTATGCCGGAAGCAAGAATCGATGAAGAAGGAATACTTCGAGTTAACTCCAGACTTTGTGTTCCTAACGACCCTGATTTAAAGTATGAAATCATGATGGAGGCGCACAACACACCGTTGCAATCCATCCTAGAAGTACCAAAATGTATCATAATCTTCGTTATACATTTTGGTGGAGCAATATGAAGCGAGAGATAGCACTGTTTATCTCAAGGTGTCTAACTTGTCAACGAGTCAAGGTGAAGCATCAAGTATGAAAAGGTCCATTGCAACCACTTGAAATTCTAAAATGGAAGTGGGATCACATTACCATGGATTTCGTTACCGGTAGTCCTAAGGTTTCTCAAGGTATTGATGCGATTTGGGTCATTGTTGATAGATTGACCAAGTCTGCTCATTTTTTATCGATACGAGAAACTTATACACTTGAACGTCTTGCTCGTATGTACATAAACGAGATTGTAAGACTGCATGGTATGCCAGTATCCATAGTTTCTGACCGAGACCCAAGATTCACTTCACGATTTTGGGTTAGCTTACAAAAAGCTATGGGCACAGATTTACGATTTAGTTCAGCATATCATCCTCAGACGGACGGACAATCAGAGAGCACTATTCAAAATCTGGAAGATTTATTAAGACTCTGTGTCCTTGACTTCAAGGGAAGTTAGGACAAGTTCTTATCATTGGTGGAGTTTTCCTACAACAACAGTTATCAAGCAAATATTGACATGGCTCCATTCGAAGCGTTGTATGGAAGAAAGTGTCGTTCTCCAGTATGCTGGGATGAGGTAGGTGAAGCAACATAGTTGGGACCGGAGTTGGTATGTATGACTACAGAAAAGATTCAAACGATCCGACAACGTATAAAAACCTCACAAGATCGACAAAAGAGTTATGCTGATCTTCATCGAAAGGACGTGGAATTTGATATAGGAGATCATGTGTTCTTACGTGTTGCTCCATGGAAAGGAGTTACGAGATTTGGAAAGAGAGAAAAGCTCAATCCTTGATTCATCGGTCCATTTTTAATCCTCGATCGAGTAGAAACTGTGGCTTATAGACTCGTTTTACCTCCAAGTATGTCTCGTGTTCATAACGTTTTTTACATATCAATGTTACGTAAATATGTGGAAGACCCGAACCACATTATTGAGTTAGAATCAGACGAAATAGCGGAGGATTTGACGTATGAAGAAGTTTCTGTTCAAATCTTGGATAAGAAGGAACATATTCTACGCTCCAAAGTTATACCTCAAGTCAAAGTTTTGTGGAGAAATCACGATGTTGAGGAAATGACTTGGGAGTTAGAATCTGAAATGAAGTCAAGGTATCCCTACCTCTTCGACATACCAGGTACGTACCCTAATTTCGAGGGCGAAATTTCATAAGAAGGGGAGGTTGTAAGACCACAACTTTTATAAATAAAGATGAATTTTCTATAAATATCATTTTTGAATATTATGGAGTTAATTTGATATAATATTATAGTTGTGGATAATATTTATAAATTTTATAAAGTACGCAAGTTGTTATATAATATTCGATTGGTCGGAAAATATTCGTTTTAACAGGAAATATTCGTACAACGGCACAATCATTGGTGGACCCCACAACAGAATTATTATCGGATTGAGAAAACGACAAAAATATTTTATTAAAAATAACGACAGAAGTTTTACCATTGATACTGTTGAACTACTCGGTAGTAAAAGTACAGTAATACGTGTGGTTGCATAGTAGCACACGGTATTGATTATTAATGCTTATGTGAGAAGTTACTCAGTCTGATTCAATTATTATCAGTTAACAATATGAATTATTTAGCGATAATAAAGTTTTGTTTTATTCGTATTATTAACGTAATAAAATAGAAACATCTTTTTATATAAAACAGAATACTTTATTAAAATTATTCTATAAATAGAATATATTTTATTTTATTTAAAAGATTTTTCTTTAAATATGGACCGTCAGATTAAAGTAATCAATCTGGACCGTTCATGGATTAGTTACTAGGCATTCCATTTTTCTATAAATAGCAGCTCATTCCTTCATTATTTCTTACGAATTCACTGAACTCTAGGGAGAGAGAAGAAAAGTATTCTGCTACTTAACTACTTCCTTATTTCAGTTCTTCTTTAAAACGGTAAGGGGTGTTATTCTTTCTTATTCATGAAGAGAACTGTTGTTATTCCATTTCTTATTATTCTGTTGGAATAACCTGTATACGCGGTCTACCCTATACTTGGTGACATTCTTTTATTATTCTGTTGGAACATCATGTCTGTGTGTTTTACACCGGACCTGGTTCCATCTTTATTATTATTCTGTTGGAACATCCTGTCTGTGTGTTTTACACCAGACCTGGTTCCGTCTTTATTATTATTCTGTTGGAACATCCTGTCTGTGTGTTTTACACCGGACCTGGTTCCGTCTTTATTATTATTATGTTGGAACATCCTGTCTGTGTATTTTACACCGGACCTGGTTCCGTCTTTATTATTATTCTGTTGAAATATCCTGTCTGTGCGTTTTACGCCGGACCTGGTTCCATTATTTATTATTGTATTGGCATAACCTGTCTGTGCGGTCTATCGCATGCATGGTGATTTCTTTTGTTATTCCATTCTTTATTATACTCAGTTGGTTAATTTTTGACTTCTATACTCCATCAAATTTGTGGAATATCCGTGATAATTGCGTTTCATCCAGTATCTTTTCATGAAAATATTTTTCTAAGCATTCTTGAATTTTACTCCACAAAGCAGTATCATGTTGACAATTTGGACGTTGTTAATTCTTGGATAAATTAATTCTTGAACTTGTTTTATTGAATTCTTATATCATTATCATCATCCTCATGTTTATAAAATGTTGAAAGTCATCTGTGGCCTGTAGTGCATAGATGGACTTGGTATGATTATGACCAGGGATTATTCGGTATAATCATGACCGTAATGTTACAAATGATGTGGTAAAAGTCCTCATTGGTCCGTAGTGCACTAATGGACATTTGTTGCCATGATCATGACCATTAATGAATACACGAATATCCTTGGCCGTAGTGCAGGGGTGATTCGATGATGTGGATTATTTTATTAAGCTGAGTTCCAGCGATAACAGTGTTGAAAAACCTTTTAAATCATAGAAGATAGTAGATTTTATTTTCTACTTGACTCTTTTAATGGATTGCTTGTTCCGCTGTAGTTAAACTTGATGTTCGTTATATTTTATCAATTTAACACTGTTGAAGGCTAATGATAATTTATTCTGCATTATCTTAGTCATAATATTTCTTACTGGGCTAGTTGAGTTCACCCTTTTTTTCACTGTTCTCTTCAGGAAATGAGAATATAGCTGGGACGAGTCGGGGAACGGAGTGATGGACCAGATGATAGTATTAGTAGTCCTCACTATTCTGTTAAATAGTGTGAGAATAATTGTAATGAGGACTCCTTTTGAGTTTGTATAGTCTCTAGTAGACAATAATTGTATTCAAACTCACAGTTATGTTTTGTCGTATTGTACATGACAGTTGTATTAGTAAGTTGTATTTGTATTCTGTACCATGTATCTGACGACCCAAGATGGGTGATGTATACCTAATTTTGGGGGCGTCACAGCTCGCATATACCCTGACTTGTAGATAATCTTGTATTTTCCTACACAGACTAGCTTAGCCATTTTGTCATGTACAGTTTACATTGTGTATATCAAACAGCATTATATATATGACAGGAAAATATATATTTTTGATCACTTCCCTTTTAGATATGCCTTGCTACTTGCTTGATATTTTGCCTGCTGCTTCAGGACTTGCGATTGTGATGTATTCTGAATTCCTTCTCGATGGATGGACATTGAGTTGTCTCTGGATAATTCAGAATGAATCATTGATTTGTATGTATGCCTACCATATCTCGGTGTCTTGGGACTGGTTTCTGTATGGAAATGAGGAGAGGAGTGTGGCTTTCCTCTCTGAGATTGACCTCACCACAGATGGTCGCCATCACTTCTATTCAGGAGAAGCCTAGTTAATTCCATCTCTTATGGATTGGTGTTGCTCTTCGAGGTACAACCGCCGCTTAGATGGTCACCGAATCTCCTATTTAGGAAGAGTTCAGGTAATTTCATCCCTTTGGTCTGAAGCCGAATGAAATGTAGTGGATTGGAGGATGATCCCAGTACCAACTGATAAGGGTTTGTGTTTTGGTAGGGGGTGAGACCACACCATGAATGGCTGCCTACGTACTCCTATTGAAGAGGAGATTAGGTCTGCGTAGTTCGAACCTAGTGTAAGAGGTTCAACACTATATGTGGCAGGAATGGTGTAGGAATGTTTTTGTTGTTTTTTGTTTATTTCGATCGGGCCATATGAAATGGTTTCCTACGTACTCCTATTGAAGAGGAGATCAGGTCGACGTAGTTCGCCCCTCAGGGCGACATTAAAAGCGTAATCCCATGTGCAGGTCAGAGTGCGGGGAGGAGAGAGTTTAATCCTAGGTTGAGGATAAATTGCAGGTGAAAAGTTTGATCCCATGTATGGGCAGGCAAACTGTATACGCAAGAGGTTCAATCCACAGTGGGATGACCTAAGTTGTTGGAACGCAAAGGAGAAAGCCAGGCTGCTGGCTTGAAAGGTATGTTTCCCTGAGGGGCAAAGTGTAGAAAAGTTGTTTGTGGTAAAGGTTTAAAGAACTGGAATGACTGGTGACCTGATGGTCCTCTACTAGGATGTTTACTTGAGGGTAACTTCAGACATAGTACCGTTTCACGGCGTCTGAGTTGATGAGTTACAAAAATTCATCGCCGTCCATTTCTTGCAATCTGAGAGCACCTCCTGTCAATACTTCCTTGACAATAAACGGGCCTTCCCAGTTAGGAGCGAATTTTCCCTTAGACTGATCTTGGTTGTCCAGTATTTTCTTCAAAACCAAGTCATGTTGTTTGAGTTGCCGTAGTCGGACTTTTTTGTTGTAGGATCGGGCGATCCTTTGCTGATATAACTGACCATGGAAGATAGCCGCGGTTCACCTTTGATCTATTAGAGACAATTGGTGATACCTATCTTGTACCCATTGGTCTTCATCCAACTGAGCATCTATCAATACTCTGATGGATTCCATCTCAACTTCTATGGGGAACACTGCTTCCATCCCATAGGTTAAGGCATAGGGGTTTACCCCAGTGGCAGTGCGCATTGAGGTTCTATAGGCTAACAGAGTCAGAGGCAATTGGTCAGGCCAATTTTTGTGATTGGCGGACATCTTTTGCATAATCTTCTTAATGTTTTTGTTAGCCGCTTCAACAGCACCATTCATCTTCGGACGATAGATGACTGAGTTGAGATGTTTGATGTGGAATTTAAGGCATAATTCTCCCATCATTTTGTTGTTGAGGTTCTTGTCATTGTCGGACACAATCACCTCTGGTTGTCCATATCGACAAATGACCTTATTTTTGATGAAAGCAATGATGACTTCTTTAGTAACCTTGGGGAAGGAGGCTGCTTCTACCCACTTGGTGAACTAGTCGATCATGGTGAAGATAAATCGATGACCATTACTGGCTTTAGGTTCAATGGGCCCGATAACGTCCATTCCCCACATTGAGAAGGGCCAAGGTGAACTCATATTGTGAAGTTCCCGTGGAGGGGCGTGTATAGCATTCCCATGAATCTGGCACTGATAGCATCTCCTGACATGGTCATTCCAATTAGCTTTGAGAGATAGCCAATAATGTCCCGTCCTGAGGACTTTCTTAACAAGGAGGTGGCCACTCATGTGGGGGCCACAGACTCCGCCATGGATTTCATCCATAAGCCTTTGGGCTTGATCTTTGTCTAAACATCTGAGGAGACCTAATCCTTCATCTCTTTTGTAGATCTCCACTCAGGTAGAATTTCATAGCCAGTCGGTGGATTCGCCTTTGTTCAGTCGGGCTTGCCTCAGCGGGTGTAGATCCATCTCGTAGATATTCCTTGATATGTTGATACCAAGGATGTTGGATGGGAGGTAGCTCATCCGATACTTCTCCAACGTAATTCCCGTAGGCTGGGGCCTTGTGCAGGGAAATTGTGACGCTTGGCAAGTGTTCCTTGTCTGATATGCTAATCAAGGAGGCCAAAGTTGCTAATGCGTCTGTGAAATCATTCCTATTACGAGGAATATGGAGAAAGGATATTTCTTCGAATACCAAAGCCATCTTTAAAACCTGCCGATGGTAAGGCAGCAAATGTAGTTCTTTGGTTTGATAAATTTCGGTGGATTGTCTGATTACCAACTCCGAATCTCCAAGGACAGTTAACCGCCTGATGCCCATTGAATGGGCAAGTTTTAGCCCCATAAGACAGCCTTCATACTCAGCCATATTGTTGGTGCTGACAAACTGTAATTTGACGGCGACGGGATACTGCTCCCCCGTATCAGATACTAGAACTGCTCCAGCTCCAGAACCTTCCATATTAACAGCTCCATCGAAATACATCTTCCACGTTTGGCGTGTATCGTACTGATGGTGTTGCTGAATTGTCATTACTCCATCATCGGGGAAATACGTCTCCAAGGGTTTAAAATCCCCTGATGGTGCGGTGGCCAGTTGATCCGTAATTCCTTGACCTTTGATGGACTTTTGAGTCACATATACGATGTCAAATTGTTGTAGGATCAACTGCCATCTAGACAGTCGATAATTTAGTATGGGTTTACTGAACACGTACTTAAGAGGATTCACGCGGGATATGAGATGGGTTGTGTGACCATGGAGGTAATGTTGTAACCTCATGACAGCCCATGCTAAAGCACAACATGTCTTTTCGATCAGAGTGTACTTATGTTCACTGCTGCTGAATCTTTTGCTGAGGTAATAGATAGCTCGTTCTAGGCCTCTATCGTCCTTCTGTCCCAGCAGGCAGCCCATGGCATTGTCACTTACAAATAGATACATAAACAGGAGAACATCATCCCTAGGTGGTACCAAGATGGGAGCTTTGATTAGCTGTTTCTTGATTGTAAGGAAGGCATTCTGGCACTCCTCATTCCATTTCATGGAGGAGTTCTTCCTTAAGAGCTTGAAGATTGGCTCACAGGTTGCTGTGAGTTGAGAGATAAACCTGCTAATGAAGTTGATTCTTCCCAAAAATCCCCGTATTTCCTTTTCTGTCTGAGGAATGGGCATTTCAGTGATGGCTTGGATTTTGGCAGGATCCAGCTCTATCCCTTTGTGGCTAACTAGAAATCCTAGCAACTTACCTGATTTAACGCCAAAGGCGTACTTAGCTGGATTCAACTTCAAGTTGTACTTACGCAACCTGTTGAACAACTTCCTGAGATGGTCTATATGGTCATCCTCCTTTCGGGATTTGACAATAATGTCATCCATGTAGACCTCGATCTCTTTATGCATTAAGTCGTGGAAAAGAGCCATTATAGCTCGTTGATAGGTAGCTCCAGCATTGATGAGGCCGAATGACAACCGTCTATTGCAAAACGTTCCCCAAGGAGTGATGAAAGAAGTTTTTTCACGATCTTCCTCGACAACCATGATCTGATGATACCCCGCAAAGCAATCTGCAAAGGAGTTCATGTCGTATTGCGCAGTATTGTCAATGAGAATGTGGATAAATGGCACGGGAAAGCTATCCTTTAAGCAAGCTTTGTTCAAGTCCCGGTAGTCCACGCACACTCGCACCTTTCCTCCAGGTTTAGGTACGGGCACGATATTAGATATCCACTCAGGATATGTAGACACCATTATGATTCCAGCTTGAAATTGTTTCACAATTTCTTCTTTCACCTTTAAACTCCACTCAGGTTTCAATCATCTGAGCTTTTGCTTGACTGGCTTGAATCCCTCTTTAATGGAAATGCGATGAAGGACAATGTCAGTGGACAAACCCACCATATCTTTATGAGACCATGCAAACACATCCTGGAACTGGGTTAGTAGCGTAACCATGTCATTCCGTTGGTTTGGGGTAAGGTCTGAACCAATCTGGATTAACTTAGGATTTTCTAAGGTTCCAAGATTGAAAGGAATGGTTTGATCAAGGTTGGGTTTGGGTTTTTCTTTGACCCATTCTTGAATTTTTGAAGGCACCTCAATGTCATCCGGTATATCCACCAAGGCTGAATTCATCTCTACATCAAAGGTACAATCCTTGTGGAGAAGAGGCACCGTATCAGCAAGTACATGCACATCTAAATTCGGAGTCCTGAAACAAAATATGCTTTCACTTAGTATATATGAAATGTGTTGATCATACACAGTGTTAGCATATACTGGCAAAATAAACCGCTAATACTGTACTGAAAAGTAAGTAGTTATTATATCAACAGGACAGAAAGAGTTTCTGCCTGCTTAACCCTTGACGACCAATGCAAGGAATGCTATTCCAATTGGTAAGAGCAAATTTCGGGTGAACCGCAGTGATAGAGGGATTATCATCATCCTCCCTGTCCCAAATAATAGCCATTATATCTGGGCAATCATCGTCTGGGGTGTACCTGTTGGTATGCTCATCATGAACGATGATGCGTATGCCAGACATCATCTTGATGACGTCTTACTTGATTCTTCGTTCCTCTTCCTCCACTGCGGGATCTAGAACAAAGATTTCTTTCTCCTTCACCGGTACCGGCTTGGGAAATAACATCACCATTATATTGGCTGGCACCTTTACGGGAGGTTGTGCGGACTCAGAGATTGAAGGTGAAGCTAAACGCCGCATGGTTGAAGATGCAGGAATCTGCTGATGCTTATGAGGATTCCTGTGACTAGAGCTGGCAGAATAGCCTAGTCCAGCTGTCCCAAATTGCTGGGTTAAGCGAATAGGGTACTTGACACCCTAGCAATCTTTACCCAACCCTTGTCCCGGTTTATGACCCAATGACATCATTTCTTGCGTGGCCGACATTACCTCGGCAGAAATCTGGGGTTCGGGCAGTGGCATTCCAATAGTATGGTATTGGGTATTGCTTATTTCCAAAGTATGAAAACTAATTGGCTCAACATCCTTATTGGCATTGATGAGCGGCATGCCCCCGTGCTAAGGAATCTCCGGAGCGTTGACTGTGACCAGGCTATTGTTGATGATGTATTTCAACTGTTGGTGAAGAGTGGAGGGGATTGTCCCTGCCATGTGAATCCATGGTCGACCCAAGAGCAGGTTGTATCCCGAATCTATCTTGAGCATATGGAAGGATACACAGAATGTATGAGGACCAATCTCAATTTGCAACTCAGCTACTCCGACCAAGTTACGACGGGCTCCATCAAAAGCTTTGATGATGGTATGGCTACTCCGAATTCAATTGGGATTGATATTTATCTTCACCAAGGTAGCATATGGGTAGATATTCAAAGAGAAACCTCCATCTATTAAAACTCCCGCCACCATATATCCAGAGGACAAGACCGTAATGTGCAACGGTTTACAATGACCGGTCCCTTCGGGCGGTATGTCATCATCAGTGAAGGATATCACATTGTTGTTGAAAATGTGATCAGCTAGATGTTAAAACTTTTTCGTATCAACTGATGTCGGTAGATAGGCTTCTTCTAAAACCTTTAACAAGACCTTCCGGTAATTCTCAGAGGTCAGGACCAAGTCCAAGATTGATATCTGTTATGAAGCTTTTTTCAAGCTTAAAACCACCTTGGTTTCGTTATGACCCATAGTACGGAGGAAATTTTCAATCTTCTCAATGGGTACTTTCCCCTTAGACTTGATGACAGGCTTTATTACCCGTTGGGGAAGATACAGTGGATTTTCCTTCGACACTGCAGTAGTTGTATGTGAGGTGGATCCTTCACCTTCTCCATAATTCCACGGAACTGCGCGCAAGCTAACAATAGGATATTGTGCTCTGCACGGCAAGTTGATTGGCTCGGGAGTGGCCACTTTCAAAGGATTGTTGATTCCCTTGAGTTGAATTACTAACATGACAAGTGATTTGTTAATCCCATCACTTTCAGTAGATATGACTGCTACTACACTCTTCCACTTAGTAGGACACGAATCCTCACTTTCCCGTAACACAGTGTCGTTATCTGCCATACGCAGTACGCCACTGTCGATTAAATTTTGAATAAGGTGGCGGAGTGCCCAGCATTCTTCTGTGCTGTGACCGCGAGATTGAGAATGATATTGACATATTCCCTCAGAGTTGTATCGTCCCGAATGGGGATTGATTAGAGGTAGAAGGGAACTAATCCTTCCTTCATTGATTAACATATGAAGGATTTCCTCCATAGGTTGGCCCAAATATGTGAATTCCCTTTTGTTGGCAAAATCCCGATGGGCCTTAGCATTCGCTCTCTTCGTCACTTTGTATTCCAGCATTTTATTTTTTGAAAGTAAAGAGGGAATATTCATGATAATAGGTAGGAGACTGGCATGCTCCTGGCTGATTAGCTGACGAGTCACTTGATGCTAATAAGTCACCAGTTCCGCCAATTACTCAATTTGTTTACAAAGAGCTTTCATCTTTCGTTCCATTGCGAATTGGAACTTGGCATAATCCCATCTGTCATCACCATCTTTGGGGGTCTGGGAGGATTCACAGCTAAAATTGGAACTTTGTCCACTGCTCTAATTGATCATGTGGACCTCTTCTTCCTTGTGTTGAGGGAGAGGGTTGTCTTGAACATGAGGTTGATCGGGTTTGGTGACCACGATTTCCCCGTTGTCTATCAGGTCTTGGATTTTGTGTTTCAAGGCCCAACAATCCTGAGTATCATGTCCAGGTGCCCCGGCATGATAAGCACATTTTCGAGCAGCATTAAAACCCCGTCCATTAGGGCTTGCTAGTGGAAGAAGATGCGTGATTTTCTTCTGCGTTGTTAGAAGATTGAGAATGTTCTCGAGGGTGTCCCCTAAGGGTGTGAATACTCGAGGTCGTTTGGCTTCTCCACCTTTTGGTACTGGAGGGTTTGAAGACTGTGCTTGAAAGGGAGTGTAATTTCTCCTCTGGATAGGCATGTTTTGACTGCCTTTTTAACCCTGTAGTATCAGGGAAACATCCTCTTCTTTCTTTTTATGGACCCTCCGGGGGTTGTTCCCATAATTTCCAGATTGGATGTGATCAGCAACTGCTTTGAGTGCAGCTAGCATTACTAGAAAACAGTAAATAGACAACGCGGAAAAAACGTTGTGGTTTCAATCAGGAAAACGTCATGGTTAAAGGTGTCATCTATTTGACACCCTTACACAACGTTATAAAAACGTTGTAGTTAAGCACAATACACAACATTTTTTAGGGAAAAAATGTTGTAGATTTATTTTTCAAAAATTAGCAGATGCTTAAAAATGTTGTAGTAGGTATGATTCCACAACGTTTTCTGAATAAAAAAGTTGTAGTTTAGTATATCAGACAACGTTTTTAACCAATTTATACAACATTTTTAAAATGTTGTAGATAAAGAAGAAAAAAGAAAAAAAATATTGTGGTTCACCTATATTACCAATGCACCTGCAATGCCATGATATATAGCTAAAAGGACTAAATTCTCATTTAAATTTAAAACCAAAATGTATCAACCATTCAAAATACATCCCAATAATACCATTTGTTTACAGTTCCAAATGTCTCAAGCATTGATTATGAAATAACATGAATTAAAAAATACAAATACTACACTGGTAGAGTTTTATGAACCCTCAAGTCAGAAATCACTGAGGACGCGTACACATTCAGTTTGGTGGCTCTAGACATCATTTTTCTGGACAAATGGAGTATTTAATTAGCAATAATAGCAAAGCTTGTGTGATCAGCAGATTGAATCCCCTATTATACAAATTATATGAAATCACCAAAATGTTAAAAGCTATGAACATTCATTTCTTGGGGACCAGCAGCTAATAGCTATAGACATTATATGGCTCTTAGATAACATCAACAAAAAGCATTTATATAGCTATAGACATTAAAGCTGCCAATAACTATAGACATTAAAGCTGCCATATCTATCTCCTTCAACAGTCCTGCTCCTACCAATCCTTTAAAGGTGTTCTAAATTTTAGAGATAGCACATACCTGTTTTAGAAAGGGCAGCCATCCTTGAAAGGATTCTTTCGTTCTGTGCTATGGGTGTCTCATTGATCAAATCAACGTCCCTCAAATTGCCACTTGATCTGTGTAAGCATAGGACTTCAGGACACAGACACATTTGCGTCAATGAAGAAAAAGTTGAAACAAACAAGAAAACTGATAGATCTAATATTATTGCAACAGGAATATACAGTGTCATTAACATTAAACCCATTATGCTATTAAGTCAAGATACTAACCCTCATTACAATGGGACATGGATGCTCTATGGATGTGACCTGCAATAAACCACATCAAAATACTTTTGTCTAGTAATCAAACTTTGTAAGGAAGATAACACAATAAAACCATCATTGATCAACTAAAGCATGATCATCAAGGACATCCACTGCCTGTTATACACGATAAATTTAATGTTATAACCACAGAGAATAAATGAAATTAAGGAATAACCTAGTGGGAAGGAATAAATGAAGCTCTTTTAGGTTTACTTTAAACAACTCTCTTCTCATTCACACTTTGAGCATACCACAACCATTTCAAAATGACAAAATTACAGTTTCCAATGGTAGCTATGCTCCAAAAGAAAAAAAAGGGAAAACATACAAGATTTTCATAAACCGTGTGGCTAGAGTAAGAAAATGCAAATAAGCTAACCATTCTGCTACACAATCTTCGCAAAATATATGTTTATAGCTAAGAAATATTGGAGCCTGCATTTTCACCTGGCAAATGGCACAAAGATCCCCAGCAGCATTGATCTGCATGAAATTCATTCCTGAAAAATTAGAATGGGTACATGTCTACATGAAGACGAGTACTTATCAGCATAAGTAGAAATAATAAGCTGCAATATCTGTTATTCCATAACCTCCTTTAATCTTATGCATGGCAATTGTCCTTCTTACAAAGACGCAGTTCATAGTTTCCTGGTACAATATATTATTGGCTCTTTTGCTTTCTCCACTCTTATGTGATCTTAGTTAGATCCCTCTACTCTGGCACAGACACACAACTAATGCACACTCACCCACCCACCAAAAAAGGGGGGAAAAGAGAAACAAAAAAACAGAAAAGGGGATCAACTGCATAAGGTAAAACAAATCACATAAAGAAACAATGGATTTTAGTCTAGAGGTTTCGCCATCGGTGGGAGATAGTGGTGGTAAAGGAGGGAGAATTGGAGGGAGGGAAGAGATTAAAATCGAAGCTGAGATAATGGATTTTAGTCCAGAGGTTTCGCCATCGGCGGGAGATAGTTGTGGTACGTACGGCATCGAGTGTATGGAGGAAAGAGATGATGTGGAGGAGGAGGTGATCTGGAAAGTCGTTGAGGCTGATTGTTTCAGAAGTGTTTGGATCAGGATCAGCCATGAAGACGCGTGAAATAAAAAGGGTTTTAGTTTTGTGAGCAAAAAAGAGCAGAGAACTATCATATTATAAGTTTAACAAGAGAACTATCTCATCAAGTAAGAGCAATGAGGTTCGTTAGTAATGCATTATACAGTATCCACACTTCTACATACCTTTTGCATCTTTAGACCTTGAAAGATTCAATCCTTTCTGAGCATTTTGTGCCTTGTTCACCTGTATATAAGATATAATAAGATGTAAGATCAAATTCCAGTAACTTGGATAAGGCAGACATATCAAGAAAATGACTTCAAATCAAAACAGTAACTTACAGCATTAAATAATTTGACCACTGAAAGTCCAGCCAAATACATGGAATTAGTGAAGACTGAGTTAGTTTGGGAGAGCCTAAAATAGGATAGAAAAAATGATGTACAAAAGACTAAAGAGAATGCGGTTGGTTAAATATGTAGGTTGGTACAATCGTAAGTATATCAGAAGAACAAAATGAATGTCCTCAGGGCATCCCACAAATGGCCAAATATTGTGAAATACTATGTGTTCACATGTCAAACCTGGAAAAAATATCTCCCATCTGTCCAAAGAGCTGCTTTTTGCATTGTGACAGCTGTACTGCCAGAACTACCAGTGAAACCTGATATATAGGCTCTTCTCATATAAATTTAGCAATAAACTCGCTCTGGATATAAAAACAAAATGGAATCAGAAATGATAAGAGGAACCATTTGTACATGGAGCTTAGTCTATGCAAGTTCAGTATTGAATCAAAATGAGCCTAATTATTCATTTGAAATAAAATTAATCCGAGCTCAGATAAGCCCTCAATGAAGCACCAGTATGAACCCTTCAGTCAATTCTAGCATTTAGAAACACTACCGAATTGCACTTCTAATTTGAATTCTACTGTCATTCCAACATTATTGGTTTTGTTCAAATGACTGAGTCACTGATATCAATTTTAAACAAGTCTTAAATTATTGAAAAGAACAGTTGAAATTCCTAAACATATAAATATTATAGTGTCATTCACCATCTAACTCAATTCCCATTAGGATAAAATCAAAATTGAATTCATATTTAAGGCAGAACAATGAGAATCCAAATTCAACAATAAAACATCAATAATATCTACTTATCACATAAAATGAATAAAATCAAGAATAAAAAGAAAACCCAATATTTATCCACAGCCACCCACTACTAAGTAATTTGGGGAACACATTTTTATCAAAACAGAAGAAAAGTACAACACACAAATGGGTATCTATAATATACCTCATGGTAATCGATAGTACTAGCAGAATCGATGATAAAGTTGGAATGAAGACCCCTTTTCTTAACCAAGTCTGTGAATACACCCTCAGCAGTTGGGCTTCTACAGATGTTACCCAGGCATACAACTCGGGCTTCTACAGATGTTCATAGGGTTATATTTAGGGAAAAATTGGGGGAATATTAAATTGGGAAAACGTACCAAGCTTGAGAGAGACAAAAGTAGAGGGACGACGACGGTAGAACAGAGGGACGACGACGGGGAAGAGAGGGACGGCGCCGGCGATATCCTTGCTGGCCACGGCGAGGAAGAAAACAAAACCGTAGGAGAGAAACAAAATTGAGATACCAGATCTGGCCTGGAGAGTGGGAGCGGGCTAGGGCAAAATGGGAGGAAAATACAGATAAAGAGTGATAACATCCCCTCAACTTGGCCCTCCTTCGGTCCTCCAGCTCCACCGCTCTCCTCACTCGTCCCCAAATCCTCCTCTTCCTCCTTCGATCCCCCTTCATTCTCAGCCGCAACAGCTGCTGCAGAAACCTTAGCGAGAAGGAACGAAAATGAAGAGAGAAGGAACAAACAGACGAGCCTTGGAGAGAAAAAGAATATATGTGTTTTATAATTTTAAGTGTTCAGTAGCTCCGTATTTTGTATGATAGACAACCTTTGTAAAAAAAAACGTTATCTAATTAAATTTAAAAAATGCTCTTTTAAATAGATAACGTTTTTGCAAATATATCTACAACGTTTTTTTTAAAAACGTTGTAAAAAAAATACCACAACGTTTTTATAAAAACCGTTGTGGTTTAAGCGTTGTCTATTTAGTATTTTGTAGTAGTGTAGGTCTTGAATCTTTCTGGATTTCAATCCCATTTCAGCCATCTCCCCATGTTTGACCATTTCAGAAAATGGTTTGCCGATGCCGGCTAAAACTCTTTCATAGAAAGGTGCTTCTTGTATGCCTATGAAAGTCATGACCATCTCTGATTCTGTCATGGAAGGACTAACTTGGGCAGCCAAACGTCTCCACCTCTGAGCATACTCTCTGAAAGACTCATTAGACTATTTCTTGATCTTGGTAATTTGATACCGATCAGGAGCCATTTGAGATTGAAAGTTGTATTGGGTGAGAAAAGCGTGTGCTAGCTCTTCCCAACTATGGATCTTTGAAGTGTCTAATCTTGTGTACCACGAACGGGCTTCTCCAGTTAGACTTTTTTGGAACAGTTGCATTCTGAGTTTTTCAACCTCTGCATAAGATCCAAGTTCTCCAATAAACACCTTTAGATGTGTGTAAGGATCTCCTAACCCATCATATTTTTCAAAGTCAGTAGTCTTAAACTTTTCTGGATAATGAATACCAGGGAAAATACATAAATCAGCATATGAAACACTCCCGTGTGTTCCAATTCCTTTGATAGTGCGAAGAGTCTCTTCCATTTGGAGGACTTTCTTTTTGATGTCACTAGTGTTTGGGTCTCCAGTGGGATGGGCAACATCATGAGTTTTGTTGGTCGGATCCAACTGTAGTTCAGGTATTGTAACGACCTGGGTTCCTCCTTGTGTGGAGGATTCAGCATGTACGGGTATTTTCTGACCCTGCGTAGACTGGTGTAATTCTTTTAGTAGAATAACCAAAATATGTAATCTGTTTGATTAATCTGTCGAATTCTTTGCGAGAAACTGGATTAAGTTCAGTCTGGTCGGATGACGACATGATTGACTGTAGGCCTGTTGCCTTTTTGGACTTTGAATGGGTAGTAGGTCCGATTGATTCCCTGCAAAAGACTTGCATAGTTTAGTCTTTAGGGTGGATAAAAACATGCGATGCGATGTGTCCAGTTTAGGAATTTTATCCTGCAAAACGGATGTCAGCTGTTTATAGCATGTATGTGTACACATTTCTTCATATTTCTCATTACATGGAGATAGATATGAAAGATAGTTACAAGTAATTGTGCTTTACAAGTAATTTGAAATGAGAGCATGAAGAGACTTTCCTCCATTTTGGGTTTATCAGAGGCTGACCTATCTTAGGTTAATCTCGCGGCTTTTTGGCATGAAGGTTCCCAAATCATCGCAATCTACTTGATGGGAAGTTAATCCGGTCTTTCAACTGGAGCGAATTTGGGTGGTGTCTTTCCTGAGCCTCAGAGAATTAGTCTTCTCACGAGTCCAGTAATCAAACACCGATGGGATAGCCTCCTGGTGGAGGGACCACACAACATACATTCACATACATCGCGTCTTACCGTATGAAAATGATGACATGTGCGAAGCACTAATATATCAAGCAGTTATGGCGCGAAGCACTAATATCACAAGCAATTTTATAGTTCGAAGCACTAATATCACAGGCAGTTTATAGTGCGAAGCACTAATATCACAAGCAATTTATAGTACGAAGCACTAACTAAGGAAATGCATTCGTACACATTCATCATAAAATGTAAATGCAACAACCACACACAAGCAAATTGTAATAGCGGCTTAAGTCCTCTTACTGGAGTCCCCAGCAGAGTCGCCACCTGTCGACGTCGGGATTTTTAATTGTCCCTTTCTGTTACTTGTTCTTTGGTGTTCTCATTTTTGGTGAGATTTGTTTGAAAAAACAAGTGAAAAAGGTCTGACATGTATAATGTCGACGATGGACTGTTAAGAGTCGCCAGTTGGTTTTTTAAATGGTTGTACCAACACAATCGAGAAAAGATTTGGACATTGACCCAGTGATGTGACACTGCTAAATGGGTCGGTGAAACCGAGATTCATTAGGGTCCGGGGACTTGGTTATGCGGGGGGAAGGTGTTAGGCACCCCCCCGACATTCGTGTTACCACGGTGACCGCCTCTGTTCAAGAAACTATTATCTAAATGTGTGTGTGTGTGGGTCAATGTGCTGTTATTTGGAAGTAGTGCGAGGCCTCGTTCGCACCTATATACACAGGGTTTGAATTTATGTAAAAATTCAATTTTAGCAAGATATGGCAGTGATATTTTATAAAAGAGGTTTTTCAAACCCTGATGCTTAATAGTAATTGAGACCTTTTACACTCCCATTTTATTCTGTATTCGGCTGGATTGATTTTATTTGACAGATGCGAGGCATCCGTACGAAAATACTTTGCAAAAAGGTGATGAATCTATCGTGGGTATGTAAACCATCTGAGGGAATCCAAACATCACCGA
This sequence comes from Panax notoginseng, assembly GCA_016801055.1. Lineage (NCBI taxonomy): Eukaryota > Viridiplantae > Streptophyta > Magnoliopsida > Apiales > Araliaceae > Panax > Panax notoginseng. Next base: position 63,006,942 of record CM029023.1, on the reverse strand, counting down.
TAATTTACAAGCTGCTTACAGCTGAAAATGTCCATCATGGGAACCAAATCTAGATCCAATGGGATGAATCTGTGATCACATGATTCCTAGGCTCACATGATGCCGCAATTGATATAAATGCGGTAAGCAGGTATATATATAAAAGCTATAAATATATATATACAGACATGATCACCAACCACGAAATACCTCCATGGGGGATTAGAAATGTAAATAAAGCTGTAAAAGCTATCAACCGCCACGGAGGAAACTTCAGGCGGGACGAAATGTACAGAAAGCTGTAAAAACGATCAACCACCATGAAGTCAACTCCAGGTGGGACGAAATATACAGAAAGCTATAAAAACGGTCAACCACCACGAAGTAAACTCCAGGTGGGACGAAATGTAAATATATATATATATATATATATATATATATATATAAAAGCATATAAACGCACCGGATGTAAAATCCAAGCTCAACGAACAGAGTTTGACACACAGTTAATATATATAAGTATATATATATAGGAAAGCAAGTAAACGCACGAAACCAAAGTTTAGGCTCATCGAACAAAGTTCGACATACAGTTAATATATATAAGTATATATATATTAAAGCAGTAAACGCTCCAGACCGAAGTCTAGGCTCATCAAACAAAGTTCGACACGCAGTTCATATATATAAATATATATATTAAAGCAGTAAACGCTCCAGACCGAAGTTTAGGCTCATCGAACAAAGTTCGACACGCAGTTCATATATATAGGAAAGTAAATAAACGCTCCAGATCGAAGTCTAGGCTCAATCGAGGCATAACTCGATAATGTTAGTCCATATATATAAATATATATAAAAATATATATGTATATACAAACTAAAAATAAACCACGGACCGAAGTCCAGGCAAAATATGCAACACGACTCTCAACGTGTGGAAGGGTGTGTGCAAAGATGAAGAGAAAGAACTCTAAAGTGTGTGAGAAGGCTTACAGTGGGCTACCAAAGAAGACTTCTATATCTTTAGAGTGAGTAAACACAGACTTTTGTAGGTACAAAAGGGCTATATATGAGCTCACAAGTGTTTAAAAGGGGAAAGTACACTACTTGGGATGAGTGCAGAGCAAATAGGGCAGGGCCTCCTCGCCGTTTTCTCTTGCAAAATGGCCACCCCAAGCCCTCTATTTATAGAGGGTGGAGCCGCAGGTGTCTACGGCTGAGCCGCAGGTGTACCTGCGGCTGAGCCGCAGGTGTACCTACGTCTGAGCTGCAGGTGTACCAGAGGTAACCCGGGTGGGCCCGGGTTTTTTGGCTCGGGCCGTCTCGAAGTACGTGCACTCAGGCACTGTAATGTCCACTCGAACTTTCAGAAGTACAATCCGGGCATCCGTTTGAGGTATACAGGACCTATTTTGGACCGCCGTTGTCGAGAGTTGTACGATGGCATGGGATTAGAGCTTGTTCGAAGTCATTAAAGATGGGACGGTGCCCTCTGGTCTTCAAGCTTCAACTTTCATCCGTTACCCCGCACAATAGTCACTCAGGATTGGTTAGTCTTATGGGACAATGTTGCATAGCTATGTTGAGACGACATGGCGTGACATCGTGTGGTCAGATGACGATGTTGCCCCTCACCGGTGTTATCGCCGAATTAGGCTGATAAAGTAGGCGTTGCTCAGCTTCGCTGAGATTGGACTGCTGGTACAGTGTATCTCGTTGTGAGCGCCGAGATTGAAGCTGGTTGTATTTGTAACAAGCATTTCCAGGGTTATCGCCGAAATTTCCTTCCTTGGGGTTATCACCAAAGTTGGTGGCTATTCCCATGGTTGGGACTGAGACTGGATACCTCGGGGTTATCTCCGAGATTAATCGGTCTTCTTCGATGTGTGTTCCGGTATTGTATCTGCATGCCTCGGGGTTATCTATGAGATTATTACTCCCAGATTGCGATCCAAGGTTGATGTTAAACTTCCGATAGTATCCAGCATGGATATGGATTGTCTTTCAGGGTTCCCTCTTAAAAGATGAATCTGCTCTCTTGCAATGTTAATGACATGTGTACAGAAAATTTTGAGTGTTTACAACACACATTCACATATAAAAGTTTTAATGAAAAGTGGCGGTAACCGTGTTATCACGGAAGTCGGGGGGTGCTTAACACCTTCCCTCTGCTTAATCAAGCCTCAGACCCTAACGAATTTCAGTTTTATAGACCAGTGAAAGAATGTCACATCACTAGGTCTTTGTTCAAACCTTTTCTCGGTTGAGTTGGTGCAACCATTTAAAAATAACTAACCGACGACTGTCACAGTCAAATCGTCAACATATACATGTCGGACCTTTCCAAACTTATTTTTTCAAACAAATCTCACCTAAAATGAGAACACCAAAAGACAAGCACATAAAGGGACAAATAAAAATCTCGATGTCGACAATGGCAATTTGAGTTTATGCTCCCTTGGTGACGCGACTAAGACTTTTAAATACTCTACTACTTCCTGATCTTCCGACTCCGTGTTAACTACCAAAGAATTTTCTAAAGGGTCAGATCCAAGTATATCCAAAAGCTAGTCATCAAGTGCTTTATCTACTATGTAAACTCAAAAGAATTCTCCCATATCCTGAGGAAATTTCATTACCTTGAAAACGTTGAAGGTTACTTATTAGTCTTGAACCCTCATAGTAAGCTCACCTTTCTGCACTTCAATAAGAGTCATACCCGTAGCCAAGAATGGTCGTCCTAGGATGATAAGAATGTCGTGGTCCTCTTCGAAGTCCAACATAATGAAATCAGCTGGAAATATGAAATTATCAACCTTCATAAGCACATCTTCAACAATTCCTCATGGATACGTCAAAGATTGATTTGCCAGTTGTAACGTCACATTCGTTAGCATTGCTTCTTTTAACCCAAGTTGATGATAGACCGATAAAGGCATAAACTTTATGCTTGCTCCCAAACCACATAAACATCGACTGAAAAATTAATTTCCAATGGTGCAGGGGATAGTGAAGCTACCCGGATCCTTGAGTTTTGGAGGTAACATTTTTTGTAATATAGCATTGCACTCCTCTGTTAGAGCCACTATCTCAAAATCACCCAAATTTTTCTTACTTGAAAGAATATCCTTCATGAACTTTGCATAGCTAGGCATTTTTTCCAATGCATCTGCAAACGGGATGTTTATTTGTAATTTCTTGAATACTTCTAAGAATTTGAAAAATTACTTATCAAGATTTTGTTTCTGAAACCACTGTGGGAAATGAACTGGAGGTACAACTGTTAACGTCGAGAAATTATGTGTTTCCTAGATGTGTTTACTATTTCTACCCTTTGATTTTGATAGATCGATTTAATTTATTTTAAAGGACGAGTTTGTAGGAAAACATAATCGATATGAGTGCCGACTATTTTGAAAAGGTTGATTTGTTTTAATTTTATTGATTGAGCCAATTTATACAGAGTCGTCAGTCGGTATAGTTTCAAATGGATGTACCAGCTCATCCGAGTTTTGAAAGTTTTAGTAATATAGCCCAATATATGACTCCATTTAATTTGATCTGAAACCTGATATTCAAAGAATTCGGGGGCTTGATTAATCGAATGGAAGGTGTTAGGCACCCCCCGACTTCCTTAAAAACACGGTTACTGTAAGACCCAAACTTTTATGAATAAAGATTAATTTTCTCGAAATATATTTTTGAATATTATGGTGTGGATTTGTTGTATTATTATAGTTGTGGGTAATATTTATAAATTTTGCGAAGTAAGCAAGTTGTTATAAAATATTCGATTGGTCGGGGAATATTCATTTTAGGAGGAAATATTCGTACGACGACATAATCATTGGTGGACCCCACAACGAAAGTATTGTCGTAGTTAGAAAACGACAGAAATATCTTTTTATAAAAATTACGGCGAAAGTTTTACCGTTAAACTATTGAACTACCCGGTGGTAAAAGTACAGTAATATGCGTGGTTGCATAGTAGCACACGGTATTAATTATTGATGCTTACGTGAGAAGTCACTCAGTTATACTCAATTATTGCTATAGTAATTGATGCATAATATCTCTCATATTATTGATTCAATTATTATCACAGTATCAATATTTTTATATTATTAAATTAATAATTGAGACGACAAAGTAATTCATATTATTATTTGTAATATTGACGATGCCTAGAAAGTTATGTCGAGGAAAGGTTTGGTCACCTAATTGCGCGCCAATAGGGAGAAATTCTTATCAGAAAGCCCTCTCTTTCCTGGGAATGATCTGGTTGTTAAATATTGTGAGTTTTAATATTAATGATGAATAAGTTCATGTTGATTAAAGATGAAATTGATAGTTCCATTGTGTTGGGATTATTAGTGTTAGTGGAAATCAACATTTATTTCGATAATAATTGATGTCTGGAGGTTATATTGACCAATCGGGTAATTAATCGGATAAATAAGCAATTAATTGCTATTAATTAACATGCTTATAACTATTTGTTCACATGTGTGTACTATTGATTCACATGATGTACTATTAGGGGAGGTGGTGCAAGTTTGATAATACTTGCAAGACTAAATTAAAAATGAAGGAAAAGATGAAGGTATTATACTGTAATATTTTGAGCCCCAAAATGTGCAATTATCGAAACTATATTTTTCTATAAATAGAAGCTCATTCTTCTTTCATTTTCACCAATTCACTAAGACTCAAAAGAGTAATTATAGAGAGAGAAGCTATAGAGAGAAAGAAGAAGAGAAGTTTGCTACCTCAGTCTTCTTCTGAGGTAAGGGATATTATTTTTGTTCAGTATTCATAAGGAATAATATTTCCTTCCATACTCTGTAGTATGCAAGTAATATTATTTCGTCTCGTATTCCTGATTATACCCTCATTTTGATAAAGTATTAGCTCTATACTCCGTGAAATTAGTAGAATATCCTTGAAATTTGCGCTTCATCTAATATCGTTTCACAAGGATATTTTCTGCACATTCTTATTAAATTTTAAGCTTTTCATGCTGGAGTACTGTCAATGAGTACTATTCATTTATACGGTACTATTCATAAAAGTACTATTCACGGGTACTATTTACAAAGTACTATTCACGAGTACTATTCTCGAAGTACTATTCACCGGGTACTATTCACCCAGAGTACTATTCATGACAAAAATTAATTTCTTTTTGGTCCAAATCATTTTTGATAGAATATCATTCTTGAATTTTACTCCACAAAGCAGTATCATGTTGGCAATTTGAACATTATTGAATTCTGGATAAATTAAACTATAAATCTTTAAAAATTTATCCTTTGTTTCGTTTAATTGAATTCTTATATCATTGTCATCATCCTCATACTTATATTATGATGAAAGACATTTTTGGCTTACGTGCATAGATGGACTGTTGATTGGTATAATTGTGACCAAGGATCATTCGGTATAATCATGACCCGTAATGTTACAAATAATGTGGTAAAAGTTC